>PVJX010000752.1:107918-180861 GCA_004027295.1 Dolichotis patagonum | reverse complement strand
CAGAAGGAAACTCCCCCGACTTGCTGTACCAAATATGGTCACCTGCTAAGAAATACCCAGATACCTGGATCCCAATTGTTAACCGGGGTGGGGGTGGGGTGGGGAATGTGGTATGTTTGGTTCTAAGCCTGCGCCCCGGTAGGCAGCAGGCTGGTTACTGGTTGGCTCGGTGCTCTAAGTTCCAGCATGGCGCAGATCTCAGGAGACGCTCTTGATTCTGGTTTCCCCGCCCTGGGGTGGCCCGCTATGACAGGATTTAAACTGTAAATTTGAATTTGTAAGTTTCAGCTCCCTAAATTACTATATGTTCCTAAGATGTTTAAGCATATTATCCACAGAAAAATCATTTTAAACACTTAAGAGTACTTGGTCCAATAACTACCACAAGATAAGATAGAACAAAAGCAAACTTCTCCAGAACTCCCCAGTCTTCTGAGGACTTAGTCCAAAATACAACAGCAAATATCAAGACTAAAATGAAGAAAAGGAAATTCAACAGAATAATAGGACATCGAGAATATAGATATTCCAGTCTACAGTGTCTAATGTTTAATCTTTAGCCATGCCTCTACTTGGCAGCTTCCAGGTCTGATGAGAGCAGGGCTTCCAGTGCGTTGTCTCTTTGTCATGGTTCAGGGAGCTGACACATCAGGGTAGGACTTTGAGCAGTCATTTCTATGGACCCTCTGGCCTGTGGAGTGATGATTTCAGAGATGGATCTCTGCTATTCTTACTGCAGTGAGAGTACTCAAAATAGTAAGGTATGGTCCCCTCTACCAGCCAGATAATGTTTTTTTTTCTAATCTTTAATCCAAACCATGTCCCCTGGGTTATAGGTATGAGCAGGAGTATTGATGGGAACGGGTGCCTGTTTAGCTACGTTTTTGTGTGTCTAGGAGAATATTTTTTTCAGGTTGAATGAGCAGTTTCCATAAGGTGATATTTCCCAACCGATGTAGGTCTCTTTGGAGACTCTTTATTAAAGGTGGGGGCTTCCCAGGCAGAATTGCAAAGGAGATGTATCCAGTGGGCTGAGTGGACCATGGGCAGGAAATCTATTCATGGTGCTTGAGTCTCTTGATAGTATTTAGTCAGTATTGTCTTCAAAGTTCAGTTTCTTTGTTTTACCTTACTGGCACTTTGGACCTATAAGCATTGTGAAGGTTTTAATTTTAGGGTTTTTTGGGGGGGCCATCTTTGCAGTAAATGATGGCCCATTGTCACTGCCTATTTTCAAGGGCAACCTATATCTCAGAATAATTTTTCCTAACAATATTTTGTATACTTCAGAAGCCTTTGTGTTTTAGTAGGGGATGACTCTGGCCATCCGGAATAAGCACAAACAAAGACAAATATGTACTTGTACCCTCGAAATGGCTTAATTTTAGTAGTCTACATGGAGGTCCTCAAGAGGAGAAAGTTTTATATGCTGAATATCAGGTGGTAGCCATGGGGCTGATGAGGCCTGAGTCTTTGCACAACTTTGGCATCTTTGACTGACAGTTGCACAAATCAATTTGGGGATTTAATAGTAGCAGCTCAGAAGCTGAGCCATAGCAGTCTCACCTCCGGTGGTGATGTCATGATGACATTTTACCCAGGAGTAAACTAACTCTTTTGATATAATCACCTGGCAGGCTCCAGATACCACTTAGTTTTATAGTTGCTCCTTTCAGTTGTGTTCATTTTATTTTATTTATTTTATTTGTATAACAGAGGGGACCTTGGTACAGGCTAGGAGCAGTCTTACGTGGAATATCGTGAAGTGTTTTAAAATTTTGAACCAAATCATTATCTTTTTATGTTGAACCTTTCACTGCCAACTTGGTAGCCTTGCCTGCTTTTCGGTTCCCAAGGGTGATGGTGTCTTTGCTCTTTTGATGTCCCTTGCAATGTATGACATCCCCCTTTTTGGACGTTCATATGACAGCCAGAAGTTGCAGGATTTTATCTCTGCTTTTAATTTTTTTTTAGCTATCAGGAAGCCATACTCCTTGTGCAGCATCCAGTAACATGAACTGTAGCAAAGACATACCTGGAACCTGTGTATACACTTAGCTTTTCCCCTTTTAAGGGCTTGAATAAGTGCCCAGAGTTTGGCTTGCTGAGCCAATCAATTTTGAGGCAGACACCCTGCTAGAAGCACTTTTTTGGTGGTCACAGCAACATAGCCAGCTTTAAGTTACTTAACACAGCTATTTTAATCCCTGAATAGGATATAGTTAGCATCAGATAAAGGCTTCACCTTGAGATCAGGCCTATTAGCACACAGTTAATCTGTCAAGTGAGGCAATCATGATCTGGTTGTCCAAGCTCTATAGGCAAATAAGTGGCTGGGTTCAGATCTTTGGCTGGCTGGAAAGTGAGACAGGAATTTCTAACAAGCAGTCGCTGGTACTGGGTGATGCGGCTATTTGAAAGCTATCAGTGTCCCTGACCATTGAGGAGCCCAAGAACAACCTGAACCTGAATTGTCAGGTTCTGTCCCAAAGTCACTTTGTTTGCCCCCTTGACCAGGAGGGTGGTAACAGCAAGTGCCTGCAAACAAGGAAGCCATCCTTTTGACACCGAGTCCAGAGTCTTAGGTTGGTGATTGACCTTCTCCAGGTCCCACCTGAAGCAATATATTTTTTTTTTCAAAGCAATATATTTTTTTTCAATCAATAAACAGGTTAAAAGAACAAGTCACATCTGGGATTCCTAAGGTCAGAGCTGATGCTAAAGTGCTTTTGATTTGTTTGAAGGTCTTAGTTTTTTAAATCATATCTCTGTCTGCTGTGTGTTTTTTAACATACCATAGAGCGACCACGCCTTTTCAGCTAACCCAGGCATACATATCCTATAAAATCCAGCAGCTCCCAGGAAGTTTTTAAGTTTCCTTTTGCAGCCAGTCCATAGAATGGAGCAGATAACTTCCTTTCTCTCTGGACCTAGGCTCTTAAATCCTGGTTCTAAGTCAAATCCTGAATCTGACTTTTTGGTTACGGATTTGAGCCTTTTTCCAAGTGACGCTATAGCCAGTGGCCAGCAGGTGGCAGAGGAGAGCTTTAGTTCTCTCTCTTTTTTTTTTTTTTTCTTTTTATGGTAGGGTCCCCTATTAAAATTTCATCCACATACTGCACAACTATACAGTTATACTTTCTGTAAGGGGGAGAACTTGGTCAAGTCTGCAGCCAGAGATTCCTCAAACAGGGTAAGAGAAGTTTTGAAATCTTGTGGCAAAGGAGTCCACATAAGTTGCCCCTTTAACCCTGTGTGAAGGTTCTCCTTTTTAAGGCAAATAAAGGTTGGCTGGCAGGGACCACCTGCAAGCAAAAGAAAGTGTCTTTCAGGCACAAACAGATGAACAGGCAACATCAGGAGGAAGCAGTTCCAGGAGGGTGTACAGGGTCGGTGCTGTTGGGTGCAACGCAGCAGCTACATTGACATCCTAAAGAGTTTACATGGGCAAAAATCACCATTTGGTTTATTTACTGGGAACAAGAGAGTGTTTCATGGTCACTGGCAGTCTACTAAAATCCCTGCTTGCTTTAATCTGCAGATTTAGGGGGGGCGATTGGATATTGGGTATTGAATATTGTCAGACAGCAATAGGAGACATTCGGTTTGAGATCAGCTATCAGAGGGATATGCTTAATGGCTGTCCCTGACAGCAAACCTCTGCCCATACACTGGGAAACATGCTTTTTAAAACTTCAGGATTACAGTCTTTGGACATTTCTTACTGATATATTTGCCATTCCTTTGGGGGGGGCACCGCCAATGCCAATATTATGTAAGGAGTCACAGGGTTAAGTGTGAGAGATGCTGGCTGGTTTGGAACAAAAGAAATAGTTGTTCCCAGCTTCAAGAAGAGGTCTTGTCCCAGAAGAAGGATGGGACATTCAGGCAAGTACAGGAATTCATGTTTGAAAAAAATGTCCACCAGTCCCTTAGGTTCTGCTCTGAAAGAACTTTTTCTCAGTGGAGATTCCCATGGTGCAAATTACTTGACTCTGAGATTAAAGGAGCAATGGATTGAGTTACTACAGAATGTCCCATGCTGCTGCCCACCATGAAAGTTACTGGTTTGGCCCCAATTCTAACAGAGACTGTAGGCACCCTGGGGCCCAGAATCAGTCTGGCAGAGCCTTCTTATCCCTTTATGTCATTGAGGAGAAGCAGGAGCAAGGGTTCAGGCAGAGAGTGCATGTTCAGTTCCTCAGAGGATTTTTTGATCCCTCAGGCAGAAGGGGCATTTGTCCTTCCAAGTCCCTATTGTTTACAGCAAGCACATTAGTTTGGAGCCAAAGCATAGGGGTGACTGCTTGTTTTAATTTTGGAACTCCACAGGGCTCTATTGCCTTTTTCCTGGTAGTGAAAGATGTATCTGAGGTTTCTCTGGGGGTAGCTTTTCTGAAATTGTAACCAAAAGAGCAATCTAAGGTCATTATGTTTCCTCTTTTTTTTTTCTCTATTTACAAAAACTTTCTGGCTATCTGAAGCAGCTGAGAGGTATTCATGCCCCCCCAAAAAACATCCATCTATTTTCTGGGGGTTTTGTGGCTGTAAGAGGCACACAGGGTTACAAAGACTGAATTTACCATCTGCTGGTTTTCTGGAGCCCCAAGGTCAAACAGGGAATCAATTCTGTAAGCTTCACCCAGTCTTTAATAGAATCTAGCTGGACTTCCCTTTGGTTCTTGAGTAGCTTCAGAAATCTTGGGTTTTGATAGGTTTTCTCCATATTTCTTTTATCCCTGCCTGAAGAGTCTTGCAGTGCAGTTTCAGAACATCAAGGCCCCATCATATTGAAGTTCCACAATGGACAGGTAGAAAGGAAGGTGGTGTTCACTCAAGGGGCAGGATCAGCAACAGAATCTGGAATTCTAGTTTTTATCGAGGTTTTTCTTCCCTTATAATTATGGGTGTGCTTTTCAAAACCAAAAAAGGTCAGAAGAATTTGTTAGCAATCATCTCAGGTAGACTGATGTGTCCAAAAATACCAGTCAGTACATCAATCTTGACATGAGGCTTTTCTGAATATGAAGGGGTGTGATGTTGCCAGTTCAAGAGACTGGTGGAGCTGAAAGGCTAATAATACAAAGCCAGTTGCTAATTGGGTCTCCTCTGGCCACTGGGATATCCTTGGAGAGGCATCTGAGATGTGCTGAGTGGAGCTGGCAGTTGAACAGGCCTGGCTCAGGGGACCCTCAGGGACCAGCCTGAGCCAGGGGTGGTGCAGACTGTAGAAAGGAAACAAGTGCCAGGAGAGAGTTGCCTGTGGTGAGAGTGAGGGTGCTGATAGCAAAGACAGGGCAGACTGTGGCCTAGAAAATCCTGGAGACTGGAATGAACTGGCTGAGATGCGGGAAGTGCTGGCAATGGAGAAGCAGCTGGCTGGAATGTGGAACGTGCTGGTGGCAGGGACAGAACAGGCTGTGGTGAGGACAGAGTTGTAGAGCCTGGAGAACAGCTGGCAATGAACTGGGCAGCAGCATCAAAGGGGTGATCTTGGAGAAGGTGATGCAGTACTGATCCCAGAGCCCAAGTAGCTAACTGGTGTTAGCTGGGAACTTCTATGGCAGATTCAGGTTGTAACCTATATATATGGCTGCAGAAAATCCTTCCCAGGACTTTTCAGGCAAGATAGAACAAATCTTTTTTAACCTTTTGATTCTGATATAAGGGAATGAAATTCCCTACCTACTATGCCCAGTACGAGTTTGTGTTCTCTAAAATCAAAGAATGAATTTTAGGAAAAATGGAGGTTAAGAACAGAGTATATTTGTTGAAAGAATGCTTCTGTCTGAGAGAGAGAGAGAAGGGTTCCGAGTGGGTTACCAAGGACTCTGTCTTTTCCAGAGACTTTCATAGGTTCAATGGATTCAAGATAGGGAAAACTGGGAACTCACAAGGCAGGTGGGCATAAGGTGGGACAGAACTATGGTTAGCCAGTAAGACCAATAGTTCTGGTAAAATTGATTACATTAAGGACAAATGGGGAAGAGAGTCATGTAGAAAGCAGGCATTCTTAGGGAGCAGTCGCTTCCCTAGGAGGTTGGAATGGTGACTCCTGACCTCCTCAGGATGATAGAGAACTATTTAGAATATCAGTCCTTAGGATATGGGTACATTTGTTTGATCTTTTGTCTTGAGGCCTGGCCCACAGCAGAAGGTATCTGTCTCCCCAACAGTTGCAATGTATCTGGGCTTCTGCACTCCTCCTTTGAGGACCTAGCCCTGTCTCACTGCCGGTAATATTTCTAACTGCCTCAGCTGCCTATAATAGTGAGATCATTCAGATGCCCATCTGGCTGTGCCTCTCATTGGGTTTTAGGTGCAACTCAGCTAAGGAGAGTGCAAGTCCTCTCTTATGCCATATGTCGACCATCATGGAAACACAGGTGAAGGCCCGATGAAGCACCATGACCTATGCTTCCTAGTCATGGTGCATGGACAGAACAGCCTATTGCTTATGCCGCCTGCTCTCCATCTACACATTCACACACAGTCACAGAAGTTAAATACATTCCTGCTCCCAAAACCTAGGACAACATCTTACTAAATCTGGGACAGAATCTGACTGTTCTGGCCAATGCAGGCAAGGCATGATCAGCGCCCCTGTCATCCCAAACTGGGGATGGAAACAAAAACAAACAGGCTGAAGCTAGCTAATGGACATCCCCAGGAGAATCCTACCTTGCCTGTCCATCAACCAGCTTCACTGCTTCAGTCTTCTCTTAGGGTTTGATTAGGTCACTGCTGCCACACAGTGGCTCCCACTCCTTGACCACTGAGGAGACTCTGAGAAAAGAATTAGAGGGCATGCCTTCTTTATCTGTGGTTCAAAGATCAAGTCCCCAGTAGCCAGCAGGCCTCCTTATCAGGGACCAAATAGTGAGCAGGGTGTATCCTGGATGAGCCCCCAAGATATGCTATGGAATTCAGGGTCAGACCAATCGGAAGACAATGGCACCAGAGGAACTTTGGTAGGCATATGGTTTTATCATGCTAGTGGGCTGATGGGAATCTCAGTTTCAAATAATCATCACCATCTTGAATTTCGCAGTCACTTATATAGGTTTTTAGAAGAAGGTACAAAAAGCAGATACAATAATATTCTACAGTTGGTTACCCGAGATGAGGTTACCATCTTATAACATGGAGGAAGAATCCAACATTATCTGAGACTGGGCAGAGGTGTCCTTGAAGTGATAAATCTCCAGGACTTGAAAGTAAGCGAAACATCACTGTCTGGCTAAGTTATACTTAATTTGCAGCTGGCACCTGGAGCATCAGGGCTCATTAAGTTTTGCAGATTTCTAATTATGGGAACAGGCTGTTCCCCAGTCTCATCTTTGAATAGTGTTGTAAATATACTAGTATTAGAAATATAAGATTTAAATTTTCCTTTACATTTAAAATAGTCTCCACAAAGGTACATGCCATGATCAGTATGTTAATATCAATCTTTCTCATTCATTATAGCAATTGACCAGTGCTCTTAAAGAATTGTTTGAAAATAAACATATACACTCTTAGTATGATTTTAAGTTTTAATGATTTTTTGGTACAGGGGATTGAACTCAGGACCTTGCACTCACCAGGCAGGCACCTATGACACTGAGCCATATCCCCGGCCCCTTAGTATGATTTTAATGTTACATTTAAAATTAATTTAAGGATCACAATCTTTTGAAACAATATACATATAAAATCTTGAGTATGAAAGATACTCACTTATTCTGAATGTCCCCACCTCTTCATATTCAATTGTGTTTTTTACCATGTAGACCACTGGGTTTCCAGAGATCTTGAAGAAATCTTACTTTTTAATGAACCATTTTTCCATCCATATAGTATAATGATACATTTTCTCATCAGGTAACTAAACTAGGCTTTTCATTCTGATGCACAACTCTTCAACAAGATGAGCACATATCAGGTATATTTTTCTCATTATTCAAAGAATCCCCAAGGATTTTGCATACAAATAATTTAAATATGAAAACTTAAACATTTAATGGAGCTTATTATCAATGATACTAAAGTTTGGAAAAAGATTATGCCTGGTCCAAATGTGAATTTTCTCAAAGTTGCATTTGATGCACTTTTCCTTGCTCTAAATTTTCTTGATAAAAGCTAGATTTCAAAAACAATTGCAAACAGATTTGTTTCAGCAGAAATAACCTCCTGGTAAGAGATAACAGATTTATCATGCAGGTTGAAAATCTGGCTACTAGAAAATCTGGCTACTATGTCTAACATGTATTTCTTTCTCACTGATGTTCCCTCTTGGTGAAAATCATTTTACCATATTTATCATATTTTCAAAGATGACTGAATGAGGGGATGCAGGGACAGTTTGTTGATACCACTCTATAAACATCAGCTCTTTACTACTTGCTAAGAATTTTGTTATTACTTGATAAGATCTTAGATTCTGAAACCACAATTGAAAAGCTAAGTCTCTGTGCCTGCTGGGCAATTTTGGTGAAGTTTCCTAACATTCCCTGCCTTAATTTTCAAATCTATGAATTTTTTATTACAATATGTACCTTTTATAATTGTTATGAGGATTACTGAAATTAATAAAAGCAATAAATTCAACAGTAAGTCCCCACTTCTGCATAAAGAATACATTCTAAACTCACAGCAGATGCTTGAATCTGTACATAGGATCAAATTTCATATGAAGATTATCCAATACATAAATGATTATCATAAAGTTAATGTATAAATTAGCAAAGGTTCATAACAACTTATACTGAAATAATACAAATATAAAAACACACTGTAAGAAAATGATTTAAAATAGACAAATTATTTATTTCTAAAAGGTTCCCATTTAATGACTTTGGTTATAATTCACCGTGCCTGCCTGAATCCTTGACAAGTAAAACCATGAAAAAGGCAAAATTACTGTATCCTTAACATATGTTAAATTCTAGATAATTGGAAGCTGCTATCATTATTTATCCCCTTTGTCATACATTTTATTTTCTAATACAATTTTTCAGGATAGGAATTTCCTGGGCTGGGGATTTAGCTCAGTGGCTTAAGTGCTTGCCTGGTAAGCGCAAGGTCATGAGTTCAATCCCCAGTACCAAAAAAAAAAAAAAAAAAAAAAGGATAGGAATTTCCAGCTACACCTACTAAAATATTATCATGGACATGTAAGTTCAGAACTACTCTAAGACAAACTATGTAACTGTGGAAGAACCAATGTTCATTAATTATCAAGGGTACAGGATTCAAGAGCATCTTATCACACAAGTTCACAGTTAAGTCAATAATGTCCCAGAGACTTTCATCAGGGAATCATAACTTATGGTCATGTCTTGTGGCCTCATTCCTACTTGTCATCCTAGTGCAGAGAACAGGTCCCTCCGGATGGGTTAATTACTTCTCTTCCCATAATCTTCTGAGGCAGTGGAAATCTACTCATAGTTAAATTTGATTCTGGGTCATGTTCCATGTGTCATGGAATCGAATTCTAAGTGTAGATCTGTGTGTTTCCACTGAAACCACTTTTCTGGCACCTATGGCCTTGAAGACCTTCATCTTCCTTGCCTTTCTGGGCACTACTAGTGAGTCTCATTAGTGTATTTATCCATGAATTGTTATCCTATATGTAATTTGCTGCTTAATTCTGAGTAAAATCACAGTGAATGTTGAATATAAGCTCTCTATTCAAGACATTTAAAATGTTCAAAATATAGTATGTAGGAATGATGTTATAGGATAATTAAAATCTCCTTAGGAGGAAGTAAATCTCATTGAAAGTGACTCAGAGTGTAGGGCGTAAAACAGAAGACTATTTCTTCAATTTAATGATAAGTTGCATGAAGTAGGAGAGTAAAAGAAAGAGGGTCCACAAAAGAAATGATTATTTTGACATCTGCAAGAATTCACCATAAATAATAGAAACTAAACTCTTCTCCTTAAGGGACCATGAACACCTAAGCATAAAGTTTCACACTAAGCATCTGGTTGATTACCTGTGAAGTAGTCACAAGATGGGATATTTTATATTTCCTAATAAACATCAGGAGCTACATATCATGACAATTCTGATAATGAAATTTCTCTTCTGTGAGGTCATGTGTCATCTAGCAATGAAAATAAAAACGAACAAAGGGCAACATTGTTTTTCGGTTTTTGTTGGTACCAGGGATCAAATTCACAGCCTCATGCTTGAGACAGCGTGAAGTCCTGCTCGATAGCCAGGGATGGCAAAGGGGTCCTCAGCGCTGCCAAGCCTATGGATAATCCCAGGTTTACAGGCAGGTCTGAGAGCAGAGCTTTTGAGACAGGGATACATAGAAAGCTACAGGCAGCGAGGTGGAGAATGGCACATGGACAGAGGTCTTCTTGTGATACACTAAGGAATGAAAGCCTACAGAGGAATGAGATCTCGAGACATTTGAGACAATAAAGGGACCTGTAGAGTGTGGTCACTAGTGGAGGCCAACAAAGAACTGAGGAACTGGTTCCTGGGAACTGTGACCCATTCTCCTTCTATTCTCAAGGTCTCACAGTTTGGCATGTGGGAGGTGACAAGTAAGTGTCTATTCATTTGATTGGGTGAATGATGAAATAGCCTTTGGAACTTCCCAATAAAATATTTCAAATTTCTAACCTCTTCTTGTGTTTAGAAAGTTTACGAAACAAGCAAGGGCCATCAGGAAAAAGATGTGGTGCAGAAAAATATTTATTTTTAACAGTGATTTCCGGCATAGAAGGAAGGTGAACTGGACTCTGATTGTGGAACATGAGAAATAGAGGCATTTGGTTGGCAGCAATGGTCTCTTAATCCGGTCCAGGCAGTTGCGAACTTTGGTGCAGACGCCAGGTTTGCCTTTGGGAGCACAGCCAGAGCCCCAAGAGACAGTTCCCTGGAGCAAACCCCAGGGCCACCAGAAGTACTCTGGATAAGAACAAAGGGGCAGGTAGAGCTTCTTTTGTGGCCTTTGGACTTCTGATTTTTCTTTCTTTCATTTCTTTTTTTGTTTTCTGTTATATTTTGAGACTAGGACTTGCTTTTTGGTTGAGGCTGGCTCAAAATCATGGAAGTCCTCTTGCCTCATCCTTCCGAGTCATGGTGGTTTATGTCCATTTGTGAAAATGTGACCCAAGATGTTCCTCCCTCAAACTGGGACTCTTTACAGCTGAAGTTCCTCTAGGACACAACATCTGTGCTCCAAGAAATTGAAACTTTTTCTCCTTACTACATGATTGTTCTTCTTCCCTTCTTATGGTTCTCTTCATTCCTTGTAGGACTGTAGAAAATGAGGAGGACTGGGGAGATTCAAAGCCACTTCAAAAGCTCTGCACTTTTCACGAGGGAACCATTCCACAACACACTGCCTCAGAGCCTTAACTGGATTCATTGTTTAACATTATCTTCTGTGTATTTTTTATAATGTAACAATAAATATCACAAAGAATTTATAATTTATTCCAAAGTTCTCTCTCTTATTTTATTTTACCAGTGGTACCAAGGACTGTTGTGCAGTCCTCTGTAGTTCAGAGCAGAAAATATGTTTAAGGCATAGATAACATGCATATTGTATAAAACAGAACATTTATTGTTCAGCTTGTGTGAATCAAATACTCCTACTTTTAACTCCACAAACTATTTAGATAAAATTCAGACTCACAAAATATTTAACTCTCAGATGTATATGTAATTATACCCCAGATACATATAGTGTCAAATATGCTTGCAATAACTTCCACATATGGTTCAAAATGAGAAAAACCAAAATTGTGGGAACAACAAAATTATATTTAAAAAGTAGATAAATAGAGTGCTAAATACCTTTTCATGTTAACACTATCACTACACTTTAAGATTTATCTTATAGATGTTTAAAGAGAAATGCAATTTTAAATTAGTCATGCCTATATATATATATATATATATATATATATATATATATTTTAGTTCCAAAATTATGCTTTAGAATCCTCCTGACCCCAGCAGTGAGAATTGAACCCAGGGACCCTCTATGACCAATTATACTGCCAGCCATTCTCATATTATATTTTGAGATAGTGTCTTGCTGAGTTGCAGAGATTGGTCTTAAAATTGATCCACTTACTTCAGCAGTCAGGTAGCTGGATTTATGGTTGTAAGCCCCTGCGCCCATCTTTAGTGTTGTAGTTTATCTAAAAAGAAACTAAACATCCAAGGAATGCTATTTAATTTAGTGTAAAGCAATCTTCTATATTTAGCATACTTAAAATATGTTAAGCTACTAAAAATTTACTTATTGTTGTTCATCTCATTTACATTTTCCTAATTCAAACTCCCTTAACAATCACCTGAACTTTCTATGAAAGATTTGGGACATTAAATAAAGCTAAGGCAGCCATCTCATAACTGTTGCCTTATCTAACTAAGAAAGTACCCTGTAAAGTTAAATACATGGTTATTCTATTAATGAAAAAATGCAGCTGCTTTTTAGTAAACCAACAGAATTAGAAAGCTAATCAACTTAATATGTGCAATTCACATAAGTACTGAAAATCACTTGAGATTTTTAAACAAAAACAAAAACTTTAGTCATAGGCTGAAAAAAGATGGTATGTATATACACTCTTTTTGTTTTATCAGCTAAGGTCTCTAGTTTAATGTGAGAGAAAACTAATTTAGAAATATCAAAAATTCCCTACTAATGATATATTAAGTCATCTTTAGTTGAATTTTCCTATTTTTTGATATACTTGAAGTTGAAACCCCATAATTATGAAACAAACCTTGCTAGATGGAGCACCAAATGTTGAGTTCTCTCCAAATACTTTTCTTGAATTTCTGTACCACATTTTATCAGATATTGCTTTCCAAGAATTGCAATCTTCTGTGCTCAATAATATGATTTGTATTTTTGCTTGTGAAGGTGGCTTCCAAGTTTCAGTCACTGGTTCTATCCACCATGCATGAGTCTGTTTTGCAAATATACACAAGGCTCATGAGCCTGAGTGATCACTTCTTACGTATGTTTTCCTAGATGAGAAGATACCGTTCTTTCTGACTGAGCCATGTATTTTCCTATGGGGGGGGCGGCAAATTTGGATGATGGATGAGTAGCAAGAGGAAAACACCAAATGCCAGCACACAGAAGTTGTGATAAATGTCCTGAATCAATCAGATGTTATTCTTACCCACACAACCTGATAGTGTCTCCAAGCCTTCAGCAACTGAGGTGGATTTAAAGCAATTTAAGGATGAATGTATTCATTTTTCTTTTCTCCCTATATTGCCTTCCCCTTCGTTGGGGGGATAATGATATTTGCTCCTCTCTAAGTCATCAACACAGTTAGCTCTTTGTTGGAATCTTTATGCAAGAGCTTGCAATCTTGTACACAAATAATGTCATCTTATTATGCCTGATCTTTGACAAAACAATTACAATTTTAACGATTTCTTAAGCAGCCATATTTCATTAAAATCCAACAAACATGGGGTGAAGATCCTGGGTTCAAATATATCTACCACCTCCACCAAAAAATGTGAAATCATAAGAGGGACAACTCTATCCCTGATATATAGTAAATTCTAGAAAAAATGTAACTTATTATTATTCTTTTACCATTCCCTTTTTACCTATTGTCATTGCAAGATTTAGTTTTCTCTTCTTAGAAAAACAAGTTGTTTCTACTAATTCTGAAAAGTTAATATGGACATGTAAAATCAGAATTACCCTAAGACAAAATATATAATTGTGGAACAACCAATGTTATCTAAACACAAAGGTGCAGAGTTCAAAAGAGCCTTTAGGATAAAAATTTAGAATGAGTCAACCAAGTTTCACACACTTTTGACTGGGTGTTGAGAAACCTGTATCCTTGTCCTGTGACCCCACACCTACTTATTTTCCTAGAACAGGAAAAGTTCCCACAAGGTGAGTCTGTTACGCCCACTCCCATAACCTTATGAAAAAGTGGAAGTCAATATTTAAATTTTCTACTGAGTCATCACCCACATGTCATGGAATTGAATTCTAAATTTAGATCTGTGAGTTTCCACTGAAATCACTTTCTCAGCACCTATGGCCAAGTGTGTTAATGCCAAATCTGGAGGAATAAATATCTGTGATTTAGTCTTTATTCTACTCCTTGGTCCACATCCAGTGAGGGACCATGAAAAACCTTTGTCTTCCTCCCTTTCCTGGGCATAGCTGATGAGTGCATTCAACAGACAAATGGACAAATGAGGAAGTGTCTCTGGTGTGCAAGTTTTGGGGCTCGAGTTCAGGAAAACAGAATGTTAAATATAGGCTCTGTACTCATAAAGCTTAAAGTGTTGAAAAGTACGGTGTAGTACATATGCTTATAGATAATTAAATTTCAAATTGAAAGATCTTGATGAGTAGGAGTAACTCATAATAGAGGGCATAAGGAAGCAGAACTCATCTGGAACTTCCAAGTATATTTCATGAAGAAGAAGAAAAAGGGAATGAATAGTTGATAAAACAGAAATATGTATTTTAAGACAGGCATGGTGGTGCAAGCCTACCATCCCAGCATTCTGATAAGCTGAGGTAAGCAGATGGCAAATTCAAATCCAGCCTTGGCAACTTAGTGATTTAGTGAGACTGTGTCTCATAATAAAAAAATAAATAAAAAAGGACTGAGATTGTAACTCAGTGTAAAATCCCTGCATTTAATTCCCAGTACCAAAAAAAAATGGTTGTGAAAAAAATTCTTACCCTGACCCCTCAAAGAATTTTGAATTAATAGTTGAAACAAATCTGCATTTCTTGAAGAGGTGGTAAAGGTTAAATTTTGAGTCTCTTTGGTAATAAAGGGCAGGTTATGACCCATGAGGTTTTAGCAAACAATGATATTCTGTTTTTCATGAACAAAAAATATCCCTCAGTGTATGTTTTACAATGTCTTTGCTAATTATAAAGTGATATGTCATTCAATCATAAAAAATAGAGCAATGAATCTCTTTCCTAGTTTTATACTATGAAAATGTAGTAGCAAAAAAATTAAAAGTTTCTAGTATAAACTCAACTGATTTGTATGCATCCCATGAATCTGCTGTCCTAAAATTATATTCAAGTATTAGGAAAATGTGCTCATATAATAAAATTGAAATCTTGATGAGTCAGAGGATCACACTCAACAATTCTAAACTCATTAGTAAATGTGAGAAGGATCATTGAAATAAAAGAAATTCTGTGGAGGGGAATATTTTAATATTCAGTACAATGATTTAATAAAAATTCTAGTCTAGAATGCAAATGGAGAGAAGAAAAGTGCAAAACTCTCCTTTTCTTGTATGTCAGAATATTTTCAGGTAATTCCTAAATATCCTTTCTGTTATTTTACAGAAAGACTTATGCCAAACAAACACAAAAGCTGTAATATAAAACTTTTCAAAGAAACATACCTTATAGTACATTTTCTGGTGATATGAGGGAAGAGGATATGCTCATCTCTTTTCTGGTTAGCCTGTAAGAACTCAATGTGGGGCTAGAAGCTCCATTATGGATTCATTTATCAGGGAGATTGTAACTTTTCCCTCTCAGTTCCTTTCTCCACTGATGATGCTCATGATGATGAGGAGGAGGAGGAGGAGGAGGAGGAGGAGGAGGAGGAGGAGGATGACGCTGATGCTGACGACAAGATCATCAGGGCCTACATCTGCCCGAAGAATTCCCTCCCCTACCAGGTGTCCCTGAATGATGGCTCCCATTTCTGTGGTGGCTCCCTCTTCACTCACCAGTGGGTATTGTTTGCAGCTCACTGATACGAGCCCTAAGTGACCCCTATTCAAATTGTTTACATAAGAACAACTTGTCCTCTAACCTTACCACAGTATGATCAGAAAAAATTACAGATTTTTATATGATGGATATGTCTAGATATCCTCCCAGAGCCTCATGTAGTCTTAGATTTTTCTGGAGGTAGCTGAATCTAAAATTTATGATTAAAATATGGTTCAATTCTGGGATTAAGGGAGCTGGGATTAAGGGTGGGTGATTGCTGGACCAGCCCACTGATTGGATTGGCACCACCTTAATCTCAGCAGTCTGGATAAGATAAAAGGGAAAGAAAGAGGATCTCTCCTCTCTCTCTCTCTCTCTCTCTCTCTCTCTCTCTCTCTCTCTCTCTCCTCTCTCTCTCTTTCTCTGTCTCCATTGTGCCTTTTCTTGTCTTCTGCTGCCATGAATATTTGCCCCTCTGCCATGTGCCACCCTGCCTTAGTGCCAGTCAATTATGGACTGAAACCTCTACAAGTTGAGCTAAATAAACCTTCATTTCTTTAACTTTGGATGTTGGGTATTTTGTCTCTGTAATGAGAAAAAAGTAACTAACACAATAAATCTAGTACTCAGATCTGAACAGTCTATTTTTCCCTCAAGAACTGCAAAATATATTGAAGAAATTATACATGGAGAGGTACCCTCAGAGTTTACTGATGTCTCCTCAAATGATGTTATAAAAGATGAAGAAGAGAAATAGCGGCTGATAAAATATGCCCAGAAATAATTGAAAATAGCTATATAACCCTATCAGAGCTGAACCAGGAAATTGTGGAATGTGGAAGTAATAAAACGAATCACATTTCCACTGCAGTATTAAGTGTAAGTCTTTGGGATTCTTTAATATTCTCCCATATCTCTGACTCTGTCTCATCTCACCATGAAACTCAGTGATCTCAATCCAGTGGCAGGTGTGGATCCATCTCCACCAGTCACCTCTTCACCTTGCACTGCTTCATAGAGGTTATTTGGTTTTCATTCCTATACTTTATTATTCTGACAAGATGCTGGGCCATAACACGGCACTAGCAGGGACCTGAGTCCAGGGAATTCTGTAACCTGCTCCGTGTGTGATAGTGCACAATCCTAATTTAGGTGTGCACTGCCCGTGTGAGTGAATGCTTGAGAAGAATAGTTTATATTTATTCTCATTATTTGGAGATTGGAAAAAGAGCTCAATCTCAAGTCAGATACATAAGAAATTTAGAATCCTTTAATCTACTGATCTCCCAGATTCACCTGGGAGCACACAACATTCATGCTATTGGGAATAATGAGCAGTTCACTGATGCAGTGAAGATCATCTGTCATCCCAAATACAGTAAGAACAGCCATGATAATGAGGTTATGCTGATTAAACTGAAATCACCTGCCACCATCAACTCCCAAACGAGCACTATGACTCTGCCAAGACCCTGCCCTTCACTTGGTGCTCAGTGCCTCATGTCTGGCTGGGCCAACACCTTAAGTAATGATAGTAAGTACCTCTTGTGACACAAAGATCAAGTTTGAGAGTGTCACAGGTTAAAGACCCTGTGAGGGTCAGTTGCTCTAACTGCTCACACAAGTCAACACTCTAGAGTCTGACTTTGAATAGGAGCAGTCTTAGAAGGTAAAGAAGATTCCTTTTCAGAAACAATGCCAAAGACACCACAAAAGCACATTAAAATAATGTCAATATATTTTGCTGAAGTATAATGAGGTATAAGTATAATGTCTCGAGAACTCACTGCAGGAGAAAGAAAAAAAATGAAAGGACTCAAGAAGTTCCTGAAGTTTACCGCTCCTTGGGAAAAATGTCTCTGGACTTCAATCTTGTGCTGGAAAAAGAACAACTTGTGGATTGAAACAATTTGGAAAATCTTCTAGAAGAGGAAATGTTCTCCCACATTAGAAGTCATTGGCAAAACGAAATATTGAGTAAGAGTATTGTGACACAGAGGAGACAGAGTAGGAAGGAAAGTTTCTTGGACGATGTTAGTCATCGGCTTCCATTTTTCACTGTGACACTCAATAGTCAGGTTCCCTTCACTCATTCAGAGTCTGGATGTTCCCATCCTGTCTGACACTGCCTGTCACAAGGCCTAGCCAGGTAGGATCACCAGCAGCGTGTTCTGCATAGGTTTCTCGGATGATGGAAAGGACTCTTGCCAAATGAGTTTCAATATGTTTTCTATTGCCACCTTAGTCTTTGTCTTCTTCACATTTCTGTTTCTAAAACCCAGATGCTATGTAAAACTGGATCCTGAAGTGATTATGGGAGGTAAGCGATAGCTTTGGGATTAATTATAGTATTATGTATTAGGTTCAAGGATAGAAAGTATACAGATGGTATTGTACGGAGAATCTGCCCAGGCACTATTCTGATGAGACCGATTATGGAATTAAAACCTTCTGAAAGGAGCAGAGCTAGTGTGACAGCATTCACTGTCTCCAGCTCTCACCTTTTCAAGGACCTATTTGCCTTCTAAGGAAAAGAGAGGGGCTTAAGAAAAGAAAGAAGAAAAATAACATTATAGTAAGATGGTGGGAGTTTGGATTTCTAGGAATAGTGAAAGTGCTTCATGCAGGACCAGTGGCCTAGAAATATGGCCCGGGATAAGACAGAAAAATCTTGGAGCTCATTCTTCCATTTGGATATCAAGAAGAACACTAACTGATCCTTCTTGTTCAGTGTGACACTGGTGGCCCTGTGGTCTGCAATGGGGTGCTCCAGGGTGTGATCCTCTGGGGCCCTGGCAGTGCTTTGAAAGGCAAATGGCATCCATGCCAAAGTGTGCAACTACCTGCACCGGATTCAGGAGAACATCGCTGCCAACTGAACACCTTCATCTCTTAGAATCTGAAACTAGTAGTCAACTTCGCTTTTCTTCTGTGACTGAAATCAGTACCTAAATCAGCACCACATCTGTCCACGAGTGATCCTTGCTTATTATTCATAAAGTTTCTTTTGAATGTTGATACTAACAAGTGAGCTAAGACTTGAATTTATTTTAGAGTGAAAGTTGGAAAAGTTCTTATGACATTAACCCAACAATACAAAGGTACTGATGATTTGCAATATGCCACTGTCTGAAACACTGAGAATATAAAGTGAATATAGTCACTTTTACCACTGTATTTTTAGCTTTACATGTATTATTTAACTCACTTAGCAAATTTTTGTTGTAAGTTTTAGCAACAATTCATACTTAGTGATGTCTTTTCAGGTCACATTGTGTGTGCATATCTTACAATACATAATGAACCTAAAATGCAAATCAACTCCCTAAGATGGACTTAGCCAGTTCATCCTAAAAACATGGTGAAATGCTAGCTTTCCTTATTGACAGAACTTTGCTGCATTTATGATGAAGTGCTTTCTCCTTTGATCTTTCCAGAATTTTTTGAAGATATGGATGAGAAAAATCTAGATGCAGAATTTGTTAAAAGTCACATGTTTCCTATATTTTCCAAGGCTTTGTCTGTTTCTCCTAGTTCTCCAAAATCTTTATGTTTTCACCAAGAATATTCTTGTTAAGGCAGACATGAGACAGCACTTTTCCCTTTCCTATCACCAGTCTCTCAAAATCCCAGCTGAGATTATATACAAATTTATTTTTTTATTTTAAAGAGAATAAAACAAAACCTAACAAAGAAAATCAGAACAGAACAATGCAAGTAACTCAAGACTTCAAAACAAGGCAACAGGAAATCAACAGTTGTTACCACAATGTCTCTTGCTTTCTTCAAAACAGCTGTCCATTCCTTCACACATAATGAAATCAAATAATAGAAAACAGACTAAAACCATTTAAAACAAAAGAATGAAAGTATTATGGGACTTCAAAACAAGATAACAGGAAATGAACAATGATTACTATAATGTCTCATTTTCTTTAAAACAGTTGTCCATACTATCGCACATAATAGAGTCAAACATAATAAAACATAACAGAATAAGACCAATAAAAACAAAAGAATAAAAAGATTATAGGACTTCAAAACAAGATGATATAAAATCAGCAATGGCTATCATAAAATGTTTCATTTTCTTCAAAATAGCTGTTCAGACCATCACACGTACTAAAATCAAACAAAACAAAAGAGAATAAAAACAATTAAACAAATGAATGAAAGCATTATAGGATTTCAAAACAAGATAACAGGAAACCAACCATGATTACCATAATATATCCCATAATATATCCCATTATGTTCAAAATAGCTGCCTATACCATCAGGCACAGTAAAATCTAACAAAACAAAACAGACCAAAACCAAACCTAACAAAATTGTGAAAAAAATACAAGAGTTCAAGACAAGACAAAAAGAAATTAACAGTGGTTACAACTTTCCCCTGCTAGGTGTTTTTCCACTATCACTTTTATAATATCTACTGTGCTTTTTGGGTCCCACTGTCTCCTTCTGTTTTTCATGCTAGGGTTCACTCATATGAGTTCAAGCCTTTTCACCCATGAGTATGATCTCCATTTACATCAATTTACCTGCAAGAACCTCAAGTTTATCCTACTTTATATCTGAGTAGCTTTCCGTTGTATGAAAACACCACACTTTTTTTACCCATTCTGCAGTTGATGGGCAAGTTATCCTTGCTTTTGTTTAGTCTCCTGTCATTTGTAACAATTGTTCTCTCCTTGAATTTTCAGTCTGTGAATTTCCTTTCTAGTTAAATGTGTTTCTTGTATACAGTATATTGATGGATCTTGCTTCTTGATCCACTTTCCCTGTGTTTTTTTTTTATTGCTGACCTGAGGCCATCTACATTAATGACTACAACCAGCATACATTGGTTTGTCTCTGCCCTGCTATCCTCCTGCTGTTGACCCTCCACTTGTCCCCTTCACTCAGTTTCCTGTCCCTGGAACCATGGTCATCTTTATCTCTCTCTAGAATAAGCACTCTGTAGGGTTGGTTTGGTTGTCATGAATTCCTTCAGTTGTTATCATGCAAGTATCTTATTTTTCTATCAATTTTGAAAGAAAGTTTTGCATGGTACATCAATCTGGGTTGCAAGTTGTTTTCTTTCAGGATTTGAAACGCTTCACTACAAACTCTTCTTGACATGATGGTTTGCATTGACAAGTCTGCCATGATTCTGAAGGGTTTTCTTTGTAGATGATCTGTTCCTTTTTGCTAACAACTTTTAATATTCTGTTCATGTGCTGAATTTTGGGAATCCTGATTATAATATGTCTAGGTGTAGATCTATTTTGGTTATGGCTAGTTGGAGTTCTATATGCCTCACTTATCTTTATGCCAAATCATCTTCTTATATTTGGGAAGTTTTCTGCTATTACTCCTGTAAAAAGTCTTTTTATATCATTTGTGTTGACTCCTGCTTCATTGATACCTTCAGTTTTAAATTATTTTTCTTTCTGTCTTCTTGCAGCCATTGAATTATTTCCTAGTTCCTTGTTATTTTTAAGAGATCTTTCCTTTCATGATCATTAGCTTCAATCCTTTTTTCTTCTTCAAGGTCTGAAAGTCTATCTTCAGTCTCTTTCAAGCAATTTTGCCAGCTGTTGATTGACTTAATTTCTGGGATAGCTCTTTGAGTCTGTTTCATGCATTGTAATTCCTTTCTATATTCATTCAAGGTTTCCTTCATTTTCCTATGCTCCACTTTTAAAATCTATTTTCTTTAGATATGCTGAGCAATTCTTTCATTGTTTATGATTTCTCCTTTTACCTAAGACATTATTTCTGATCTGACTACTTTTACACTCTCATGAAGTTGTTTCTTCAGTTACTATCCTGTTAGAAATTTCAGGTGTGTGATTTCCATTTTATTCCATGACTGTATCTCCCCGACTTGTTCTGTGTGAGCTGGAGGTCTGAGATTGCCTTACGCTCCTTTGTCTTGACATGCTCCTGTGTTTCTCCCAACCAGCTGATTGTGGCATCCTAGGCACTTTCCAAATTGGTTGCCCTTCCATGGTGTAGGGGAATGGGACAGGCACCTGGGATTCTCCGACCTCAGGTTTACAGAGATGTAGCAGGGCATTGGGAAGGCTTCTCCAGACCTGTGCATCTACACTGGGGCTTCCCAGACGGCCAAGGGTGCATGGGGGGGGGGGGCTGCTTCTTCTCTCAGCCTGTGTCTACACCAGGACTCCCACAATGTGTCAGGCACACTAGGTGTGCTTGTCTGATTCTCCCAGTGGAAAATGGCTGCCCAAATGAAGCAAGGGCCTCCAATGGTGGCCTGTGGTTGCACCACATGCAGCTTACCTGGCTGCATGTCCTTCCTCATGCTGGTGCCTAGAAAGCAAGATTTCCAGTGGTGGTGGCCAGCAACCAGAGGTGTATCTGACTGCATCTCCCTGCCTGAACTGGCTGCCCATAGGAAGTAAGCCTTCCAAAGGCAGTGGCCAGCCTCTTGACTGCGGATGTTCAGCATCACACTGTCCCAAGAGGGGGCATGTGGACTACAAATTTAAACTATAGGCAAAAAAGGTAAGAATCCAAGCAAACTAGCGGAAAATTTAACTTCTTTTGGGTCATAAGGATCTTGGCTACAGAGGCATTATCTGTCTGCTTCAGCCCAACTTGGGTAGAGCACCCCACACACTGCCTTAGTGCGTCACCAGATTTAATCCCAAGTCTTCAGTGTCCGACAGATCATTCAGAGCAAGAAGTGCAGGAGAAGTCACCACACATAGTTCTGGTGATTGGTATGGGACTGGCAAAAAACCACAATGGGTCTGAGCACAGACATTAAGATAACTAGAGCAGGTTTGAAAGGGAAAGTTTCAGACTCAGGGGTAAAGTACAGGTAGCAGATAGTCCTAGCCAAATCAGACTGCTGTAACAAAAACACCACAGACTGTGCAACTTACATAATACACAACTTTATCACAGTTCTGAAGGCTGCTGAAGCCAAAACCAGGGACACAGTAGGGCTGGCTTCCTGGTTTACTGATGCACCCTCATATCTCCTATCATTGTATTCTCATGCTGTCAAGAAAGCTAGCAATATTCCTTCCTCTTCTTGTAGCAACACTGATCCCATCATGGAGGCTCCATCCTCTGATCTCATCTGATTTTACTCTACTTTCCCAAGACTCCCCCTGCTAGCACCATTTCATCAGAGGTTAAGGTTTCAGCAGAGGGATTTCAGGGGACACAAACATGCCACCCATAGTCAGTATCTCAAGAGTGGAGAGCATAAAAAAATGTGTACATCCATTCCCAGTTTCCAAACCTGTTGTAACTCCAGAGACCATTGTAAGAGAGAAGCTCAGAACTCATAACACTGCCTTATCAGTGCTCCTATGATGAGGGCAACACTCTTTTTTTTTTTTTTGAGGTCAACAGTTTTACTCCTTGCACTTGTGGCTATTAAATATTTATGTCTTATTTCCTTCATTTTCACTGAATTACTTTTCTGTATGTGTCTGACCTAAACAGAATTTATATGTATCTTTTCTCTGTTAAAATACCTACCTTTACATTTACCTTAACTACACACCTCAGAATTTCCCCCCAGAAGTGCATAAGGTCAGGATTTCACTCTTCTTTCTGACATGTTTTTGTTCCTTACCCCTCCTCACCGACATCCACAATCCACACTTATTCATCTGAGTGTGTCTATTCAAGGGAAAGTTCCAAAACCTGCCAAGTTAAGCAAGATACATAAAAGATGAGAGATCAAGGAAGATCCAACATAAAGTGAGGAGAGGTCAGGGAAAGCCAGCCAGAAGCCCTTTTCAATACATTGTTTTTTTAAGAAAATACAGTTCTGTGGTATGTATAAATTTCTTTCAATTTTTATTCATATATGTTTCTATAACATTTACAATCATGTTAGGCGGTAGTACGTGTATGTTACAAAGCTTATCGCTTTTTATTCCCCTTCCCCTTGTCTTCCTATCCTTTCCTTGTCTGTCTCTAGATCCCCTTCCCATTTGCAAAAGATCTATCTCATTATTCCTAACTGTCTGTCTTTTTTTATTATTCATACTTTGGGTTTCTCATACAAGAGAAGTTATATGATAATTAAGCTTATGGTCACTTTCAGACTAATTCTTCTCAGACATCCTACAGAGTCTCCTTAACTGTCTCCTTAATAGAGTCACCTTAACGCTTCATGTTCCTGATTGTGTAACACAGTAGAAGTTGCTGATTTATTTACATTTAGCATATGTGACACACCATTATAGCAAGGAGTGTCTGTGTAGGTATTCTGCAATACCTACAATCTCTGTTGTACGTCCATCTCCTGGTAGCCATGAGGAAGTTGTTCCTGGACATCCCAAGGATAACAGAATCTGTAGCTACTCTAGTCTTTTATCTAAAATTGTGTATAATTGGCATATATGATGTGCATATTCTCCAGTAAGTTTTTATTCATATCTGTATTATATGTTTCCTTATACAATGTAAATGCTATGCAAATAGTATGCTTTATTATTTAGAAAATAATGACAACAGATAATAATTTTATACATGTTCAATACAGATGCAATTTTTAAAGCCAAGGTTGAAATCAAGGGTTCCAGATTCTGAGGACTAACTGTGTTTGGTTAACTGAATTAAGATAAGATAGTTACTAAGAGAAGAAGGAATAGCTGTTTTAAAGGTAAGAATAATCTGCACAGAAGTAAGCAAGTATTTTTAATATTTACTGATTTTCCAAAAAATCAGAAACAACTCAAATCCCCATTTATAGAGGATTGACTAAATACATAGGATATATCCTTCAATAGAAAAAAATGTAGGTATTTTGTTCATTTATCTAATTTCTCAACAAAAACTTCTTGTGGGCCTATGGTATTTCTGGTTCTGTTTTATTTATAATAAGGATTCAGTAGTGAAACAGTAGTGCCTTCGTAGTATGTGTCATCCCATTGGTAAGTAGTCAACCAACAAATAGAATGAAGTGTTGATCAATGCAAATAACATGAGGCAAATCTAACTAGATCAAGGGATGGATAATTAGGAAATATCAATGGGCTTCTGCTGCTGTTGATTTATCATCAACTTGAGTGAGAACACCCATTCAAGTGGGTGGTTCAGCGTGGTTCTGGACATGGACCACTTGGAGAGGACTGTTGAAATGGCACAAAAGGAGCCACTTGGGGAGGACTGTTGAAATGGCACAAAAGGAGAATGGGAAGGGAGGATTTCATGCTGATGCTGATCTTTTTTAAATTTGTTTTCTGCCTTTGGGCACAGACATCTCCACAGAAAGCTGACACAGCTTTCTGGCCCAGATCCTCCAGTCTCCCATTGAAGTTTCCTTGGCTCCCTGACACAGATTTGTAAGGGACATGGCTCCTAGCCTCCAGTTAAACTCACGTGGGAGATTGCCATATGCTTTAGTCCCTACTCTGGATTCTTCAGATCTTAAACCCTCCAACAGATCTCTTGCAGTCTTTTACTTTGTGGGTGAATATTATGTGCTAATCCTGTAATATCTGATATTATGGGTGAATACTGCATACAAATCTTGTAATTTCCTTTGTTTTGCATTAAATCTTATGCAAATACTAACACAGTTCCTAAAGTACAACCCAAGAAAAAATAACAAAGAACTATCAAAATACACTACCATCTAGAGAAAATAGCCACTTGGACTTATCATAGATCACTAAAATATATTTACTGTAAATAAATCCTTACTTCACAACTCAATAAGATCCAAGTATCTTTATTGGAAATACAAGGAAATGTGACGAAGTAAAAAGTCTGAAATTAGAGAGAACTGTATGTAGGCAAGACATTTTACTTGTTATGTCTAACTATAGCAACTGATAAATTTATCTCTGACTGCTGAAAACTTGGAAAACATTACTCTCCACTGACAGCCTCATAGTCATAACTTTGCAGATAATCTAAGTGGAGATATATCTGTATTCAGAATATAATTTCAGGAAGAACCAACCTCCAGGATGATCACTGGAATCAAAACACACAATTCTGTGAAATGGAGCATATTAAGGCTTTTCCCCTTTGATATGGTACTCAGACTGACTGCTCACTACAGAAGTGAAAACTTTAGCAATAGTAAGTATGACTTATGAAATCTTTTCTCTATGTTATATACCACATTTAAATATTTTTAAATAACATTTTAACATCAAAACTATCCCATGAATATGCATCCTAATATTCATCCACTTTCGTAGCTTAGTGTACTGAGTTTCAAGGAGTTTAATTTCTTTCTCGGAAGGCAGCTAGTAAGTCCCTTGGAACTGAACCTTGTTGACTCAATTTCACTCCAAACCCCATGCTTCTATCATATATGAATGCATATGAAAAGTTAGATATTATGACAGTTTTCAGACATTAAAATAAAATTACATCCCTGAAAGCCCAGAAAAAATGAGAATCCTAAAGTTAGAGTTATTGTATTTCACTAATATCTATATATTTACTATTTCTCCAGCAATATTCAAGGCCACGTTATAAAAACTTCTTAATTATCCTAGAAAAATCTAGGTGATGGATTTTGCAGAAAAGGAAACTGAGAATTACAGAGATCAACAAACTTCTGCAGAACCTTAAGGCTATAAAATATGAATGTCACAGTCAGAACCCAGGTGTTCAAGCTCCAGAGGTTACCATGAGAAATGCAGACCCTAAGTGGTGAGTGCTTCATACGCTACGTTTCCCCCCAAGATTGCAATGTTTTGTCTTAAATAATGAACCAGACTTTGTTGAATTATGGCTGTATTACATTCTTAAACATGGAAATAGTTATGTCCCTCTTTACCCTCCCCACAACCTTCTCCAGATGATCTTGAATGCTCTCCACATCGAGTCACTACTTAGCAGAATGAGGCTCAAACATGGTATTAAAGAAAACCAGGTGGATGGGTTGGGGATTTAGCTCAGTGTTGTAAGTGCCTGCCTGGCAAGCACGAGGTTGTAAGTTTGATCCCTGGTACAAAAAACAAAACAAAAAACAAGTGACAGATTGCATATTTTAAGTAAACAAATTGCTTTTGAGGTCCTCTAGGTGGACAGGGATATTTTACAGTGGACTCCCTTAAACAATCAGGCAAAATCACTTCTCTTAAAACTCCCTTCACTCTCTGCCATTAAAACTTGAGACAAATCTAAAAATGTTTTGCTGCCTGTTCTGATTACTGCAGTAGAAACCACTCCAAACTTGACGCAATGTAGCACTAATCATTTATTATGTCTCATGGTTCTTGGTGTGACTGGGTTCCACTAGGGAATCTGTCTTAGGGTCTGTCATGATTTATACTCAGTTAGTGGCTAGGCTTGGAGCATCTTCACTCATGTATCTGGTAGTTGGCTGAGACTTGGGCATGACAATTGTCTTTTCCATATGGCCTCCATTAGGGACAGAATGAAACTTCTCAAAGCACCTGGATTCCAAGGATTTGTGCTTCAGGAAAACATAGCCACAAGAGAATTGTACTGGGTTCTAGGAAATGTACTCAAAAGTTATACCAGTCCACATTCAAGAAAAAGAAAATTAGTCTTTACCTTCCATATAAAGGAATGTTAGAGAATATGAAAATACTTTCTATAAAGTTCAAAAAAAAATCTCTTCAAAATAACCTTGCCTTAGATGAGGTCACAATTGAGTGACATTTAATGAAATGTAACAAAAGGAATTATAAAGGGTATGATGATGACAATGCCTTAGAACCTTTAAAACCCCTCAGATGGACATGGTAGTGTACAGCTGCACTCCCAGAATCCTGGGAGGCTCAGTAGAGTTGCAAGTTCAAGCTCAACTTGAGCAATTTAGCCACCTAGCAAGACCCTCTATCTTAAAAAAAAGTAAACAGCTGGAGATGTATCTCAGTGCAAAGGCACTGGGCTTACCCCAGTACCCCACCCCGACAAGAAAGAAAAGAATTGTACTCTCTCACTTCCCCAAAAAGAGAATAATTATTCTCTAGTCTAATTTTTCTGTTAGAAAAATACATATTTTAAGAGAGAGAGAATTGGCAGTAGTAGCCTTCATGTTTCATCAATGAATCCTCCATGCAAAATAGTAACAAAAATGGTCAAATTTCCTTTGGTGACTTAAAAAGAGAGAAGTTTCCCTCTCTTTGGTGGCTTCCTGAGAAGAGGGTGGGTAGCTGAGAAAGACACGTGGACAGGGTGAACAAGGCATAAAAGGGGGATTCAGGACACTGCTGCTGTAACCAGTAACAGGGCTACGGAAGGAAATCTTACGCATGTGCTGCATGATTAAAACTTTTGCAAAGTGACGGCTAATGTTCTAAGGATATTTTCAGGTCTGAGCCACAGTTTCTCTCAACAAATCCAAATCTTCAGTTAGACTCTGAAAACCACCTCAGGATTAGGTTAGTGGTAGATTAAGAAATGACGTTGAGGCTGCTATCTTCACTGGCTACCTGGAAATAACTAGAGAAACCACCAGAAAAAAAAAAAAGTTCCAATCCTACCAGGTGAACCTTTGCCAAGAGTGGAGGAGTGCAAGGCTTCCTCAAAGGCCATGGATTGAAGGTTTAAACTGTACCATTGTGAGCGTGACAGTTGTCTTTTCCATATGGCCTCCATTAGGGACAGAATGAAACTTCTCAAAGAAGCTGGATTCCAAGGATCCGTGCTTCAGGAAAACATAGCCACAAGAGAATTGTACTGGGTTCTAGGAAATGTACTCAAAAGTTATACCAGAAAAGTTATACCAGTTTTTTTTAACCATATGGAGTTTTAGTTTCTTATGTGCAAAACAATGAGTAATATTTAATTTGTGGTCATAATAAAAAGATAAATCTGTTCACACAAATGAGGCATATGACATGTGATGAAAACTTAATAAATACTTTTATTATTAGTATTATTTTAAAGCTTTGTATACTACAGGGATGGAATCCCCTAAAGATTAACACATTTGAGAGCATGCAGGTGTCATGTTTTAAATTCATGATTAAATTTTATGAGAACTCAGTTTGCTTGTAATTTCTAGCTATAAGAACACTATTTTATAGGCTTTTATAACTTATGATCAGTTCTTTATTCTGTCTTAGACCAGTGAAGAGCTGTATGTCTTAAATTTGTTCAATTTCTATAAAATGTGAGGTTGAACCTGCTATTTATTACTACTGATTTCTGAGGGATAGCAAGAAATTATCTTATAAAGTTATAGAATAGACTGTAGTGCATTTTGAAAAATGAACAGGTATAAAAAGTTGGGTTTTGTTCAGTTTCAACGGAATAGTGAGTGGCTCCAGGCTGAAGATCACAGTGTAACTGTTCTGATCTCAGCTCATAATTCACGAAACAAAAATAGAGTTGGAAGGCTTATGTCTGTTCTTCTCAACAGGTACAAGCAAAAGGAGGAAGGTCTTGTTTGACCAGTCAAAATTACCCAAGGAAGGAATGCAATGTGTTATAGGAGTGATGAGAAAGAATGCATAGAAAGTCAGATCAAGCTCTTGTGGGAAGAGTGCTTCTCTGTGGCTGTTGACGTCCCCAAAAACAAAGGTGGAGGGTGTCACCCACCACTATTTTCTTGGAGCACAAAGCTGAGAAAAGCTCAGCCTATGGGAATCTGGAAACTTCATGCTGAGCTCTGACTTTGCTGCAATCTGAGACCTGGGCCACAAACTCCTTATCAACAAAATGAGGGGAAAAATTTTTTTAAAAATGATTTCTTAAATTTGTTTTATATTCCAATGTTCTGTGAGTCTCTGGATGTAGCATAGAGTCTACAAAGAGGAAATTGGCAGAGGGAGACAAGGGGAGGGAGGGAGAGAGGGGTTTAAAGTCACAAAGGAAGGAGGGGACAACAAAATAAAGCTACATCACAGACAGAAACTAAGCAGTCAGCAGATATATAATGATGCTGAGGAGGTTTCTGGGTCAGAGCAGAGGAACCAGGGCCTTGACTACGTCTACTCCTTCATCTTGGTTACCCACATTATAGTTGGCGTCTAGTGATATTTTATACAATTTAGCCTTCATAAGGACTTGCTTGAAGACCTCTGTGGGACCCTTGGTTCTCTCCTCACCCCCCGAAAAATCTTCTCTGCACCCATCAGCTGCTGTTGCCCCAGATCCTGGACTCCAGACTGAGATCATTTACAGCTCGAACTATTTGTCCAGTGAGATCATAGCCAGCCATGAAGTGCTATATCATCTTCATCTTCATGAGTGCTACTGGTGAGAGTTTGGGGTTTGGTATCTGCCCAGGGTGAGACCCAGAGAAGTGTATTTGGAGCTGGGAAGAGAAGTAACCAGCTCCAACCAAAGTAATAGGAAGTGGGTTGTAGGAGGGGCATTATAACAAAGTAGTTCACGTGGAAGGAAGTGAAAGGAGCCATTCTTCATGCTCCCAGTTCGTCCCGTCACCGTCCTTTCTGACCCCTAGGATGCCTGTGAGATAGACCTGGCATCAATGCCCTGATCTCTGAGGATGCCCTCTTCAAGGCCCAAGCACGCGATACCCTGGATTTCATTTCTCCTGCGTAGCCAGCCGCCCTTCTCTTTCCTTGGGCAGATGCTTACTAGAAGAGTGGGCCTAGGAGGAGCCTGAAGGCTCTGAGGGCCTCTGAAAGTCCCCAGCTTCCCCATTTTATTTTTTAATTCCAAAGTATTTCATCCTTCTCCACATTCTTGGTAAAAGTTAATTTTTTATTTTTTGTACCATGGATCAAACCCACAACCTCATGCTCGCCAGGCAGGCGCTTGTACTGCTGAGCTAAACCCCTGGCCCGTAAAATTTAATTCTTAAAAAATAACGAATTGAAAGTGTCAACTTATTGTTTTTGATTTTTGAAATACACAGCACTGCCAATCAGAGCTTCTGATCAACATGAGATGAACCTACTGGCTTGTCACAGGACCTGTATAAAATAATTCCAAATAATTTCATCTGGAGCAAAACTGTGTGTTAGCTTCTTAAAACTGCTTACCTTGAGCAACGTCCATGATTTTCTCTTACTTTAAAAAGTGCTAAGTGTAGAAGCTCTAATACTATCTTTGGAAACCTCCAGTTAGCAAAAATGATTTTAGCTAGTTTTAACCACTAACTTCTTTGTCTTTCTTTCTACCTATGCCCTCTCTACTTCCCAGGTGTCACCCTAGAACACTCTCAGGCAAAGACGGAAGTACTAGAAAATCTCCCCATTCCTTACCTGGTGTACTTGCAGGCCAACCCTGAGCCCTGCGTGGGGGCTCTCATTCACCCCGAGTGGGTCTTGACAGCTGCTCACTGTTCCTTACCGTACGTATTCCAATGAAGTAAGTGTGGTGAAACATCCCAAAGAGCTTTCAGTGAGACCAGAAGGCCCAGTAAGATAGCGGATCTTCTCAGTGGAGAACAGACAATTGAGGGGTTTAATTAGAAATCAATAGGAGATGTCGGAAGACTTCAATGAAAAGTAAACACTATTCATCCATCAACAAATACTATCAAACTTTTACTAAATAGCTAAGGTTGTTTAGCACACTGAACCAACAGCGAGAGTGTAAGATGGAAGTAAGGTTTCCTTCATGGAGCTTATATTTTGATAGAAGAAGTACCCCTAAACACGCATATGGCCCAAAATAAAGCCTAAGGCAATAGTGATCAGTGATATATGGGAACAATATGCAGGGCTGTTTGTGCTAGACTTCTCCACAGCTATGAAACCAGTTGGAAAAGAAAGCAGTAAAAAGAACAAAGCCTGTGGGATAGTCCAGGCCCAGGGAGAAATATTCATGTAGTCTCTGACACAGCAAAGCTATTAAGGTATTTGCCAAACTGAGGAACCACAGTTGACTGGGTGTAATGAATAGGGTACATAGTCATAGGATGAAATTAAAGAGTTATTCAGAGGCCACGTCATGCGGGTCATAGGAGAACATGCTCACTGTACAACATAATGCCTCCTGTGCAAATCTCAGTGCTGCTGTCAGACATTAGAAACTGTGTGCAGGAGCCCTACTCAGAATTCCAGGAGTACCCAGGGCCACTTCAAACTCAGATTCTAAACCCTCTGGCAGTTCTCACACAGTGTAGTCTAACTCAGCTCAAATGCTTGCTCTCTGCATGAGGAAGAAGTCAGCTCTCTTTCTCCTGTAACTGGAGTTGGGAAAGCAGATATTCTTTCCATCAAACCTACAGAGTGCGTGAACTCCTTTGGGCAAGGAATGGCTTTAGAATCTGTTGCATGACAGGACTTCTGGGGATGGAGGTAGGCAGGCCTGGATTTGTCTGGGGAGTAGGAGGGGACACGGCAATTGGGAATCCTGACAAACTGCTGACAGTATTTTGTACATCTGTAATAAATGTGAACAACACATGCTCAACGCAGCAATAGGAGTCAGTGCAGGCACTGGACAGCCCAGCCATATCCAGAAACAGTGAGTACTGCGTGCTCCTCAGGGACTGCTGGAGACTGTGGGACAGACAAAGCTTGGATGCCAAGGATTATGGTGCCATCTTTATTTGCTCTCTGCTAATTCAAGTTGTCCAAATCTTATCAAGAATGGACACTTTTGAGTACATTTTAGACGTTCAACACCATGTCAGATATCACATACGTGTATCTGTAATACAGCAATCCTGGGAATTCTTATTTACAAACAAAATTAGGTCGTTTCAGTTTTAGGTAAATAAATGAGATTATGATGGTTGGAAAAGATGATTTTTGACATTTCTTAAAGTATGGAATTTTATGATTCCATGATTTTTTATCAGCTTCTCACTTTCTTTCTTCCAAAGTGAAAAAATCCGACTGGGAGTTAGTCAACCCAGCATCAAAAATAGGAGAGAACAGTTGCGGAATTACTCATTGACTGTGACTCACCCTGAATTTGATGCAAAATCCCTGAAAAGTGACCTGATGTTGATAAAACTCTCCAGGGATGCTGGTCTCAACCTCTATGTGGGAACTATCGCCTTGGCTTTGGAACCTCCGTTGTTTAATGACTCCTGTTTCATTCCAACCTGGACATGGATTGACCACAGAAACTGTAAGTGTCTGACTCCTCTGTGTTTTCACGCTGGGAAATTTGAAGCTACAGGGAGAATGTGATGACATGTACCTTCTAGAAAGAGAAGCTATGACATGATGTTTTGGACTCTCTCGTGATTATTGCCTGTACCTTAGGCTATCAGGACTGCAGGTCAAAGAGAACATTCAAATATGCTGATACCAGGCAGCTAATAAGACAGTAACAAATACAGCAGGTAGTAATTACTGCATCTAGAATGTTCAAGACCAAGTTCAAGGGAGCTGAATTTTGAAACAGAGAGGGGAGAACTAGGATGCTTCATGCACAAAGACAGTACTGAGGAAAGTTGGTCTACTCAGTGGGTGGTGAGTCACCCTGCAATTCATGGAAGAACAGAAGAGCAGTAAGAAAAAGAAAAATAGAGTCTAGGTGCTGAAACATGGTGATTCTTTCCACTGTGTGCTGAGAGGTAAGAAGATGGTTGAGGAAGATGCTCGTACTATCACCAAAACTAGTGCACTACAGAGAGTCCTACTGTTATACCTGCTGCTATAACTGAGAGTCCCTATTAGACACGGAGATTCCAGTGATTCAAAAAATGTTTGACTATTCTGATACATTGTTGCTGACTCTGGACAGACATATTTCAGGGAAAAACTAGTCACATCCCATGTGGTAAATACACAGCCTTCACTGTGTGCCCAAACTAGCATAGGCAGGGAAATAAAAAGTACCTATGCACTGAAGGCATAGCTTAGTGGTAGAAATCTCGCCTATAGCTTGTGCAAGATCCTGGGTTTAGTCCTCAGCACAACAAAGGAAGGAAAGAAGGAAGGAAGGGAGGGAAGGAGGAAGAGGAACATAAGGGAAGGGGAGAGGAGGGAAGAAAAGAGAAAGGAAAAAAGGAGGGAAAATTTCATGTTCTCAATATTTTGCAAGTCCTTATTTCAGTTTAGATACAAAGAACTATGCCTAGGAAAGTAAGGGAATGTATTTTCTGAACGAATTACAGCTTGTATGATTTGTGTCCTAGACTTTGTACGTATCACATCTTACAAAAATACTTTATTCCTTATTGTTTAGAGATAAATCTATAGGAAGATTTTATCATTTAGGCTCTGTAAATCAGAACAACGCTGCCAGACTATACCCTTGTAAGATCTCTTGTAAAGGGCCTCCAATATGTATCAAGAATTCCTTATTTCCAGTAATTTAAATTACTTTCACCTCATTTCTTAAATGTTTTTCAATTTACTTCACACAAGAACGTAAACATAACTCCTCTATTCCTTTTTTAACCTGATGCTTTCTGTCCTATTTTACTCTGGGGTATTTTATTGTGTCAGAAAAATATCCTGTTCCTAACTACCACTTGGCTGAGCTTGATCCATTTCTGGTCAGTTTTTTGTTTTCTTCTTCCTTGCTCCTAACAAAGATTAAAATTACATGATTCCTTGATAACAGTTCCTGCATTCTGAAGTTGACAATATAATAGCAACTGCTATGTGGCAGAAATGGAGATTATGACCTCTTGCAGAATATATTTTTTCTAAATAATTAATTTATAATCTCTAAATAATCTATTTACTATCATGCACTACACAATGATTTCTCAGCCAATGATATCAGTGATATATGACAATCATTTTCTATTATAATGGAGCTAAAAATTTCCTATTTCCTAGTATTTTTTCCATACTTAATGTTTTACGGATATGTTTACATACATGGGTACTTAAAACCATGTTGTATTACTCATTACAGTAACTATTATACATACTGCTAGCATAGAAACAAGAGGCTGTCATACAGCCTACATATAGGCTGCATCACTTAGATTGGATAAGTACCCTTTGTGACGTTTACACTGCAACAAAATGACCTAATGATACATTTCTCAGAGCAGAAACCCAACATGTATATAATTTTAAAAGTAGTTTTATACATGGTAAAGATAGTTTCTCTTTTTATGATAAAGTATAAAAATGAAGTAGATGACCCAAAATGGGGGCGGGAGAGATTTTTAAATAACAGTGGTTTATCACTGTCTCCATCTTCTCATGGCAACTCATAATGTTTACCTAGGTGCTTCTAATCTTTATCAATCAGGCATAGTAGAGAAAGACAGAACTATAGATCTGGTGATGTTAAACTAGGTACCCTAAAAGGGACAGCATGTCTGCTATTATTTGCATCGAATATTCTCAGAAAGGAGTGTATTTACAAATATAGGCTGACAACAGCACTCATGACAAAGGGAATAACTCTGGAGTTTGCTTTCTCTTACCCACAGTTACTGAACCTGATATCCTGACATGGATAAACCAAAACATTCTTCCCTGTCCTGACTGCCAGAATCTGCTCCTGAAACAAGAACAAAAAACCTCAATGCACATCATGTGTGTAGGACGACCTCTAACCATCCTATCTAAAATTGAGGTATCTTTCCCTCCTTCATAGATGAGTATACTTTGGTGTCCACTGGGAGGAAGCCGTGATGGCAGGAAATCAAATGCTCCTCCAAAGAGTAAGGAATAGAAAAGCTAAAGGCCCTCTCCCCACCCCGCTCAGTCTTCAGATATATTTATTTCCCCTTGTTCCATCTAAGGGTAGGCAATATCTGGGGTAGACCACCTGTCCTCTCTCCTAACAGCATAGAGATTTGGATCAAGCTTGAATCAAGAAGGGAAAACCAATGTGGATGTCCACAGAGGGCTGTCACTTCTCCAGCCAAATAGTTTCATTTCCTTGATGTTTTTGTTGCTGTAATGTACCATTTCTTGAAATTTTACACTGGTTATGTGAAGACAAAGCCAAACTCCTTTTTCCTCTCCTGAGCAGGAAGTTTCAGCGGCTCCAGCCATTTGCAGTGGGAGCCTGCAAGGAATCTTGTCCTGGACCAATGGTGTTATCACCCTGGGAAGTGAAGGATTCTTCACAGAGGTTCATCCTTATGCAAAATGGATCACAGAAATCATGAATACCCACTGAAGTCTCCCCCTCAGTGTAATGTCTGTATAATTTCTGCACTGGATCCACAACTCTTTTCATCTTACTTCTTGTGCAAAATCCAAGGTGAAAACATCCAATAAAACAGACATCCAACACTTATGATTCCTGTTTGTTTATCATATAGACTTTGAGAATGGTGAGAAATTTAGCATCATGTCCATTATTTGTTCATTCATGCAAAATTATTGAGCCTGTTCAAGAATACAATATGATCTTTGCCATCCATTATCCAGTTCTGATACTTTGCGACAATTGCTATAGTAAAGATGAAGAATAATCTCTAATAGAACACAAAATTAGGTGTTTTCGTGCTGGAGTTAGAGGAGAAATCATGAAGAAGGCAGGCAAATCAAGGGACTAAGAGAATAGTTTATTAAAAGCCAGGGAAAATGTTTAACTTGATCTGGAAAAAAGAGATGAAAATAAGTAACATGTTATGGTAGAAAATCAGGTGTGGAGAAGGAGAAAGAATGGGATAAAGATTCTATTATGTCCTTTAATACACCCAGTGGCCCAGTGATATTGCAAGATTTTCTTCATTTATCTTTTCTCATAGCCTCATTCCCATGTCCACTCAAGTGCTGTTTCTGAAGCATCGCTGCCCAGTGCTTCTTGCTTCCTTAAAGAATCATAGCTGTATTTGTGCCTACAGATTTGTTAAGTGGTCATCTAAGCACTTACTACAATGTGTGTGTGTGTGTGTGTGTGTGTGTGTGTGTGTCTCGTACCCAGAGCATTCACACAGAACGATATCCCCATACCCTTATTTTTTATTTCAAGAATATGTCTTGCTAAATTGCCTACTCAGGGGTCGAATTTGCCATTCTTTCCTCAGGCAAGTACCACCATGCCCTACTTCTACAATTCTTGAATTATGTCTTCAGCACATATCAAAGGAATTGATTGCATAATTGTCCACAGCAGCAACTTGAGAGGTGTTCTCCCCTCAAATTTCCAATGATCACTTGTAGTAGAAAGCCTCTGCTTTATGTATAGGAGGAGGCATCATCTGGTACAGCCTGGCATCATCAAACCTGCAAACATGCTTAGCCTTTGTTGTTTTGCTCTTCTGACCTCCTCCTGGACTTGTATATTATCATTTGTTTTGTGTATCTTTCACTTCTTTGGTTTGAATGCATCTATTTATGCACATTTATGGGTATTATGTTACATATATATGATATGTAATATATGATGTGTAACATATAAATATATAAATTAATATCTAGCAGACATATGTTTTGTAAGCACTTTTACCTGATCTTCAATGTTTAACTCTGAATTCTTGAAATTGTAACCACTTAAGTACATATCATGTCACCATCTGTGGCCCTTGGAAGGAAGAAATGTATCCTCTAAACCTCGGTCTCTCCAAAAGCATTCACATAGCACAAGTGAAGCACATGCAACATAAATCACTGGGTAATTAATATAATGAATAAATAAATTAATAGTGACAAGAAGCAAAGGAATGAAATGTTTCCAAGAGAAGTTTAGTGTCAGGTAGAGGGAGCTGTATCAGCCCCAAGGGCTGGACATGCTCCCTTGGAGACCAATAACAATGTCACACAAATGGAGGCCAGCATCACAGAGGCAGGAGGGGGCAGGGGTCCTCATACAGCCTGGAGGGCACCCGCCTGCAGAGTTCACAGAGGAGAGGCAGTGGATACATTGTAAACTTCAACTTCGCTCTGGGCAGGTACACTCTTCCACAAAAGGTTGGGCAAAATCCTCATTCCAGAACAGCTCCCTGTAGTGTTGGGGGCCAAGCCAACAACTTCAGTTTCTACTTCTACAGCTGATACCACCCCTACTCTGAGGGGTGGACATCATTTTTGTGGACTAAATTCTCCCACCAAAAGAATTTGGTTCACACTTTTTCTCCCAATGCTAGAGCTTTGCCCTGCTTTATTTTATTTAACCTCCTTTCCTTCCTGTTGCCAGAATCTATGAGGTGACACTAATCCTGTGCAAACCTTTCAATGTCATCATGAAATTCATCCTCCTCTGGGCTTCCTTAATCCTTTCTGGTGAGTACCCCTACTTTTCTCTGTTTATTTGCTAAGGAGAAATCCTGGGCAATCATGAAAAATAGATCAAGCAGGAGACACCTTTACAGATTTCAAGCATAAGACAGATAATCTGACCTTCACCACTACTACTGTCTCCAGCAAGGTTCCCCTAGAACAATGCCTGCCCACCTCACGTTCAGTGATTATGTGCTTTTGGGTGAGACACAAATGGTGACACCCTCACACAATCCCACTTCTAAGGAAGAGTTGACTCTGGACATATCTACAACAAGACTGGTGTTGGGGTGGGAGAGTAGGAGCTGACAGTGGGGTTGGAAAGCAGGTATCCAACTAACAGGCCCAGCAGAGTACTGAAAAGTTGGGCATCTGGCATGGTTCTTTTCCCCACATTAGGAAAATCTTGTTGGTTCTGTTTTCTAATCCTATTCAAAATCAATCACATCTCCACACCTCCACTGCCCACAATACTCCAAACCACCATCTCTTGCCTGGATTATCAAACTATTTTCCTGCCAAGCCCCTCTGCTTCTATACTTTACAGGTCTCCAAGAGGAAACTGTCATCATTCTGTTATGTGAAACCCTAAGGTGGGATCACTTTCACTCACAGAACAAATCCAAGTTCTTCCAACATCTTGCAGAGCCCTCCATCACTTCCTGAACCACTTTCTGCCCACTCTTTCTCCCCCACTGGGTGTCCACCACCCTGACCTCAGTGTTGTGTCTTAAACAAGACTTAAGAATCTTGGCTGTAGCACTTTCCTCCGCATGGAGTACCTGACCCCACACATCTGATCATTTAACCTTTCTATCTTCATTCTATTATTTAGCACTGTTCATGGGGTTGACCCTGACCACTAACCTAATACTGCATAATTCTCCACCTTAAAAATACACACACACACACACACACACACACAACTAGTACTGCCCTTCCTTCCTTCCTTCCTTCCTTCCTTCCTTCCTTCCTTCCATCTTTTTCCTCACAGCACTAATCACCATTTAGCATACTATTTCCATTTATTTATATACTATTTTTATTGTTTTAAATGTCTCCACTAATTTGAATGTCAGAGAGCAAGGATGCATGTGTGTTGTCCAGTATACAGTACTGTTTAGTACAAGCCCCTACCACACACTAAGTGCTCCATATTTGTTGAATAAATGATTTATTCCCAGCACCTTCCTTGGACTATATTGACATTTGGTCTGCTTGTATCATGGCACTTACATCATTTTATCTTGCATTATTTTTGAGAGAGGGGAACACAATTTGCAAAAGTAAGGATAAGCAGATTTAACAATGCTCACTGAATCATGAAATTTTATATTTCAATTTGAAGAATAATTATTGACAAATAAGAGGAAAACACCTCTTATTTTTTGAAACAAATGTTTTTATCCTTTATCATTTTCTTCATTCCTTAGAATAATGTAAGTCATTTTCCGGATTTAGTACATAGTAAAACTTGTTAGAGGAAAAGGGGGAACTCAAATCCTGTTAAATTTTCTTTTGGTTTTTCTAATGATTACCGAGAAATTTCAGGGTTTCTTATGTATGCCTCTTTCCAGTTGCATCTGCCTTTAATTCAGACGCCATAGGTGACATCGCACCTCCCTACCTGGTCTATTTGAAATCTGATTACCTGCCCTGCACAGGAGTCCTCATTCACCCTCTTTGGGTGATCACAGCTGCTCACTGCAATTTACCGTGAGTGAGAAACCCCCACAGCCACTCTACTCTGGCTCCTCGAGGTGGAAATAGACCCAGATCTCTGCCCAGTACTCTCTCCCACTTCAATAACAGGAGGCAGATCTTTAGGGACATTCGGTGGCAGAGAAAAAGTGCACAGGGAGGGCTAATAGAGGGCCTAAGAATTGAGTCACCATCAATCTCAAGTCCTCTCATAAACATTCATATTGTTCCAGGAGACTCCAGGTAGCACTGGGGATCACAAACCCATCAAACATCAGCGAAGAAAATGTGCAAGTGGTTGGCTACAATAAGATGATTCATCACCCACAATTTTTAGTCTCTTCTATAGACTATGACCTCATGTTAATCAAGCTTAGTAAACCAGTTGAACTCAATGACTATGTGAAAGTGGTCAATCTGCCCAGCTATCCTGTATCTGAAGATACGATGTGTGTTGTCTCCACCTGGGCCTACAACCTGTGTGATGCGAGTAAGTTTAAGACATATGCAGCATCTGTTGACTTCAGTAACATTCTCCCCTCCTTAGATCTGTCTCTGTGCCTTCGCTGCTCTTGAATTCTGTGGTTCTACCCAAGGAGGCTTCTTCAAAACCTGGCATTCATTCTTTTCATCTCCTATCTCTTTCCCTACAGCTTCCTTAAGTAATCCTCCGGATTTTTATTATCTTTTTAATTATCTCTGCTTCCATATATTATAAAAAGGGGTCAGCAGTAAGAAGGGGCATGTCTAGTCTTGTTTTGTTGTGTGATAGCATTTTATTTACATCAAGGATTCAATTTCCTCAATTCTAGCATCGTATCAGTTTTTAGCCCATTCCAGGTGACAAAAGCAACTTTAAGTTATGAATGCCACGAAATAAATATATTAATATATTGAACATAAGAGCTACACACAGTTGTAATTCCAACACTTAAGGAGGTGGAAGCCTGAGGATCACAAGTTCAAGATTATGTCCGTGAAATAAAAAAGGGACTGGAATATAGTGAAGTGGAAGAGCACCCCTCAACTTGATTCACTGGAAAAAGAAAAAAGTAACATATATCACAGTTCTAACCAGACAAAATCTTCTTAAGATTTTAAGCAATATCTAACTTTTTAAAGCTTAAGATAGCATTCTAAACAGTACTCATTTCTTCAGAAGACTGACAGAAAGCTATCGTATTTTATCAATGGGAGTCTTCTATGCATGATTGGGGGCTACTGAACTAGATATTCTATCTAAATTTTCTCCTCTAACTCCCATTTTAGATTTCAGGGAAAAAACTTTAAGCAAGTTTGAACAGCTTTTTGTTTTGTTATGTTTTATCCCTGTCTGCTTGCTAATTTACCCCAAAATTTTCATCTAAATCCTAATAATCTGTTTGTAGCTATTAAGATAGTAAGCTGTTTTGAAGAAAACAAAACATTATGACAGCTATTGCTGATTTAATATCATCCTTCTTAGAAGTCTTACCATGCTTCTTTTGTTCTACTACCATTGGTTCTATCTATCACATTGTGTCTTATTGGAATTTGAATATGCGTGATAGTTTAAACAAAATTTTTTTTATCGAAAATGAGATATTATAGTACCCATTGATCAATGTCTGTTATTCAGTTCATAAAGCCCTGTAATTCTTTCACTCTATGCATGACTTTATACTATTGTGTTATGTTTGATATTATTGTATTTGAAACTATGCTCAACTATAGCAGAGTAAGTGATATGGTGTTAGATACTGTTGATGTCCAGTTGTCTTAATGTAAAGTACTGTGTTGCCTATGTTGTCCTGTTCTGATCTGCTCTGTACTGCTCTCTTTTGTTTTATTCTCTTTCAAATAAAAATTTAAAAAAAAGATAGTAGTGAGTCCTAGAGAAAGATTTGATTACCTATATGGAAAATACCACCTTGACACAGTCCCTTATGAATAATTGCTAATGTGACTTTACTCATGAGGGTGTTTATTTGATTATGCTTAATTTGTCTGGTACACTAGGCACCATTCTATGAAAAGTTTATTTTAAGCAAGCCTGTCAGATTTTATTGATCTATCCATCACTCTCTTTTTGTAGGAGCCCAGCGGCAACTATACATTTCCCCTAACAAAGTTGCCATTATTTGAAACTTTTTAAAAATTTATATTTAAGCAAATGTCTTCATCAACTAATCTCAGTGCACATCTTCTTAAATATGTCAAAAAGTTAGGGAAAGGGGGTAAAGGGAGATAGGCAAAGCTGAAGACAAGTACATGTTACAGTTAGATAGGAGGAACAATTTTAGTGTCCTATTGCCCAGTGGGTGGCTATTTCAAAAGAGCAAGAAGAGAGGATTTTAAATATTCTCATTACCATAAACCAAATATGTAAAATGATAAATATGCTAATCACCCAATTGGATCATTACACATTACATACATGATTCAAAACATCACATCGCATCCCTTGAAGCATATCAATTATTATTAAACATCAAAAGAAAATAAAAAAGTAGAAACTCTTCTTTGTCAATTATTATTAAACATCAAAAGAAAATAAAAAAGTAGAAACTCTTCTTTGTCCTTTGAAAATCAATTTGATTTTTGGCAGTAGACAAATATCACTCTGGTGAATGTGTTTGATTCACTTAGGTCAAAAAGAGATATGACTACAAGAAACATGCAATTTATTTTGATCTGGTTTGTGGGGTGATTAGGTAGGCATGTCCTATAGAAGTATTGACAAAGGAAATGTTGAGCCATGAAATTATTGCTGTGCTAGAAAATAAAGATTAATGTTTTGATTTAAGAATCAATGTTATTTTCAAACAAAGATATTGAAGTAAGAAAAACACAAATTTCAAAATACTTTTCCAAAAGTGTGACAGTAAGCAAAGAACACCAGCCTTGTGTATAGATGCTACTTTGCTTTTGTTTTCCTCATTTTATTTCAGATTAGAAAAAAATTTATACAGTTATAGCCAGTTGACAAAAATTGTGGGCTGTAAAGGCAACAACTTGAATTGAGAATCAGGATTCTCAATTTTAAATCCTAGTTTTACTACTAGGATTTAAAATTGTTTAAACTCAAGAAAATGTGTAGGGTTTTTTTTTTTAGCAGATACATGTTTTGTTTTGATTCAATTTGATTTTGTTTTTCATGTAACAATTGAGAAATTAGGCTAGATAACTCTAAATTCCTTGGTGCTCTGAAACTAACTTCTGAAAGATACTCTGTAGATGTTTAAATTTCAAAGCAAAATTAAAGCAATTTGTTTCATTTGCTTGCAGAAATGTCTCATATTTATATATAGCTTCCAAGAATTTAACCACTTTCATAACGAGAAACTGTTAATCTGATAATCTCCTGCTTGCAGGTTGTCCTAACTGCCACAGATCTGTTTTCTCACAGTGTTTTCCTTTCTGATGGTATGAGAATGCACAGATGTGTTAGAAAAGAGGGAGAGAAAAAAAACTAGATGCGACCCATAAGTGAACCTTTAAGGAAGTTCTGTTTTTGTCTTTTCCTGTAGCCAAAGACCCTGACTCGATGCAGAATGTAGAAGTCTCCGTCATCTCCCAGAATGACTGTCAGAATGGATATCCGGGCTACAACATCAATCATAGAATGATCTGTGTGGGCATCGTTCCAGGAAGGAGACTGCCTTGCAAGGTACACACTCTTACTTCCTTAATTTTCCCATTTTCTTTCTTGTGTCACTTCCCAGAAAGATAACCCTGATTTCTTTTTCCTGGCAGGAAATCTCTGCTGCTCCAGCAGTCTGCAAGGGGGTGCTTCATGGAATCCTTTCTTATGCAGATGGATGCATTCTGAGAGCTGATGTTGGCATCTATAGTAATATCTTTTACTACTTGCCCTGGATTAAAAATACAATCCAGAACAACTGAGCTTCTTTAGCAGGAATTCTGGGCTATATGGCACAACCTGTACCCACATCCAGCATCAGAATTAAACTAAAGCACTCCTTGGATTGCGCCTTGTTTATCTGCTCATTCTGATGGACAGAGTCAGTGACTGACCAACGTCTCAGACACAATGGCTCTCCCTTCTCTGTAAATGAAGACAGAAAGCTCAAAACTGCTAGATAGTTGGGGACTATGAAGTAGGTATTGTGTTTTTTCTAACAAATTGATAATTGATTCATTGAAAAATGGAAAACTACACAGTCATTTGGGGTACTAACCACTCCACTACTCGAGGACACAAACTTTTGAGATGTTAAACTTCTCTGTTAGGAATAAAAAGACTGACCAGGAGTGAACTAAGTAAAAGGCTTTATGGGAAAGCAGTTCAGGGTGGGGACTTTGGAGCTATGGCATTTACTTTCTCCTTGTCCACACAACTCTCAATTCCAGTTATAGGAAGATTCTAGCCATTCATTTTGTAGGTTTCTGGGTGTCTACTTGATCCACTAAAGGTTTATATAAAAGTTAACTAGGGCCTTATGACATATTGTGGATAATTAGGGAGTGGAGGACCCAATTACCTGATTGTGTTTCCTTTTTATGTTATGCCAGCTCCCCCAGGAGCCTCCTTAGTCCTCCTCCTTTCCTTTTTTACCTCACCTCTGTGACTTTGGTTACCACCAAAACTTTTTGCTGATAGTGTTAGATGGCGAGTTCATTTGGCTAGCTGACTGAAGATTTAACATGAAGAAAAACAGGATTTATACAGTTCAGTCTGTGGCCTAGCTGGAAGAAAAGAAAATTCCTCTAAGAAATCCCAAATTCCAGCAGGAAATCTTGTCTTCTCAAAGGTTGTAAAACCTCCAAACCAGCTAAGCATAGATTGAGGTATATAGAAGGGAGATTTTGCATATAAAATATTAAATGCAATCATTAAAGCATGATCTTCACAAATTGTGCTTACTGATCGTTTAGTTATTTTGGAGAAAAAAGTGTTTTTTAACTCATTTTTCAGAAAAGCACCTCAGCTTCTGAAAATGTTTCTCAGCTTTAGCTGGTGCAAAGATTTCAATGATTCATACTAATGTTGTGTAAGGTCAGGTGATTCTAAGTGGCAAAATATGTGAAGAAGTCCCTGAATCCTATAGATGTGGATAACATTCATGGGTCTCATCATGAGCACTAAGAGGTAATGTCCTTGGTTGGAGAGTACATTCCTATTTTGTGGAACACAGAGGCATTCAAGTAATCTGAGTTTGGTGTGATACTAGGGCAGTGACAATGGCAATGAAAAGAAAATCCAAATCTATAATGGTTGATACACTGTGTCAATTTGAGAAATTTAGAAACTTAACTAAGTAACTCAGTTTCACATCTCAGTATGTAGAGGACATGCCCTAGGGCAGCTGTTTACCAGGATGTTGTAATGGGTGATTCACTGTGTCAATTTGAGAAGTTTAGAAGTTTAACTAAGTGACTCAGTAGAGGGCCAGGGTAAACATCCTGAGCCTGTGCAAGAGAAGGGCACAGAGATGATGTGAGTGCTACACCGGAGATGATGTGAGTGCTACACCGGCCGTAGGGTAGGTAGCCTGCATATAATATAAGGGAGGAAAAGAGGCTTGCTTCCCCCTTTTTACCCTTATTGTTTTTGCTGTCCTCCACGGCCATGAACATTCAACCCCTCAGCCATGCCACCTTGCTTCTGAGCCAGCTTATTACAGACCGTGAGCGAAAGAAATCTTTCCTTCCTTAATTTTGAGTGTCAGGCATTTTGTTCCAGAAATGAGAGAAAAGTAACTAAGACACAAGAATACTTTCAATAAAGGCAAGAAGCTACTCTGGCATGATGAAAAGGGCCCATCTATTACCACTTGGCAAGTGGGACACTAAAGATACAGCGGGCTAAGGTTGGGTTTGACACCAGGTCCGTAAGGTTGGGCTTGCAAGAAGTCATGCTGTTCGGTCGCCACTATGCTCCATTTGGCCCCATTTTTCACCTTGTTTATGAATAACCTTCAGAAACATTTGGAATCATAAGGAAGGAGTTCAGAGCAGCCCAGCTTATCTATTTGATTATCAAAACGTTCTGAATAAAAATATTTTAGTAATAATTCTTGTAGGATACAATTATTCTCCTGCTGTTAGTTAACCCTAAAAAATTCCACTGAATTACATAAGTATTCCCAAAACAGTGCATCCCCATTTCTCCCATCTAGCTCCTTCTAAGTATCTCACAGGACAGGACACCAGGTACTCTCAAGAAATTTATATAAATCTTAACCTTAGAAAAGAGACAACCAGGTAAGTTGATAGGCTATCTGTTTCTTAGAAGAATTCTGCTTTCTTTCCAGCAATGTGTCCTTCAAAGGAGTTTACAGTAGTGTGCATGTTAATGGTACCAACGTATCAAACACAGCTATGTATAAACCCGGTGCTCAGCGTCAGTAATCGAGAAAATGCCAGTCAAAGCCATATGAGATATTACTTCATACCTATCATAATGACTACTGTATTAGTTACTTTTTCATTGCTGAGACAAAATATCCAACTCTCACAAGTTAAAAGAGGAAAGGATTGTTTTAGCTCACTATCTGTAGAGATTTCAGTGCACAGTCAGCTGGCTCCAGGACACGGCGGAAGGGCATCACAGAGGGGAAACAGTCTTTGGCAGAGCGGGCAGAAGGCAGTGAAGCAGTGAGCCTTCCTTCTGCTATTATTCCATCCAGGCTACAACCATTATCCACACCCACAAATATGCTAAGAAAATCAGTGGAGTAATTTAGTTATTGACCCTTAATCCACAGTCACACACCCTAGATCCAGACACATCAAACAAGTTCCACCCATGAGTACATTAGACTCTGAGGAAGACATCCCAATACAAGCCTTAACAGCTGACTAAGAAATGTTTCCATGCTTTCATCAAATCCCCAACTAGTCTCTATGTCTACTCTAAATTTTCATTCTGCTCTTGAGCAGGTTTTGAGGTGAGTGGGTCTGCAGTCATGACATGTAGAAGGGTAAATAAAATATATAGACAATGAGCATACTTTTGTAGTCCATTTTAATTTGCATTTTCTCCTATTTAAGTGTGCCCGTGTGTGTAAACATGTATGTTAGAGAAACATGTATGTAAGGGCAGTAAGCATGGCAGGGGAAGACAGCTGATAGCTTGACAAGGCTACAGAAAAGCAGAGAAAATAATGTTAGGTCAAAGATCACCTAAAGAGACTGCAATGTGCAGCTAATACCACATGTCTGGGTGAGCTTGTTCTGTTAAATGCAGAAGGAGGTCCTTTGTCAAGACCTGAGTTTCTGGTCCCTCTGCTTTACAACCTAAACACACCTCACTCTGGGGAAGGAATCCTTGTGCTTGGACAGTACAAAAAATATTCCAGAAAGAAAGTCTAGGGGTCACATGATGGACTGTCTTTCTCCATGGCTCACAGTGTTTTAGGAAAGATCCAAGACATGGAACCATGGATAAGGGCACAAACAACCAAGTTAGACTGCTCAGCCCCGGCTGGACCCCCACCAAAATCACATCCCAACGATTCTCAGTTCTGGAGCTTATCCTGCGGGAAGGGAGAGACGAGACAAGGGTGACTAGGAAAGGGAGAACAAAGTACAACAAGAGCCTTGCTGAGTAGCTATCTATCCCAGTTAACAGGGTACATTGCGGATAACTGTGGGCCAATGGTGGCCCTTGCTGGAAGTACTCCTCACTCACCACGAGGGCTCAGGAAACCTCCCTTCCAGGATCCCTGCCCACACCCCACACCTCACACCACCACTGGGAGACAGAGGAGATGCCTTTCACAGGCTGTTTCAAGCACTTACTACCCTTGCATCCCAGTTGTCTGCTCAGTTGGTTTCTACCTGTAAAAGGAGAGGCTCTTGAGATTAAATGCAATGGGTCAGCTGTGGAATGGTCAGCTCTCTTTCTCTTCTTTCTCTCCTTTGTCTCTCCTTCCCTCTCTTCTTCCCCCCTGCTCTTGCCATCATTCAAAACTTTCCAGTTGGTTTACCACTATTTGCCTGGAATCAAAACCTCTTTTTTCTGCCCTTTGATGATGGTACTTGGACAACAGTCCCAGTTGTGGCTCCTGGGCGTTTTAGTTGAGTATTTCCTGTTTCCTCTACCAGAGATTTCAGATTATGCTTCTTTCTGATAATCTTACCTTTTAAAGACTGCCTTGAAATTGGAGTTTGAGAAGCAGATATGAGTATGATGATGAGCCTAGTGTTGTCATCAGAAAAATAGGTGTTTATTTAGGGATGTACATGATGGGGTACACATTCACCAATTTATCCCTCCCCTATCCTGAGTTTGCAGTTTTATTCTCAGCCTATCTTTGGGAATTGAGATTGGGACCAAATTGCAGCATGATTTTCGTATATGGAAACTGTGGAGAGAAGAACTAAGGCCAAGTGATTGTTTTCTGTGTCCCTCTGCATCATCATAAAAACTTCACCTAAAATGCTCAGATTAATCCTTTTAGCAGATTTCTAAGATGGGTAGATTTGCTGTCTGCATGTTACAGGCACTTAGACAAGTTTGAGAGGAACAGAGCCATCCCAAAAGCTCACACAAAGCAGTGCCAAAATATGCACTCCAGCCTTCAAAATCCTAGGCTAAACTATGTGCTATTTGGGCAGAAAAAAGCAAATCAGCAGAGAAAATTACTTGAGTTTAAGGTAGAAAGGGGAGATCTATCTGGAGAAAAATCAGGCTTGGGAGGGCCGTTGGGGCAGAAGAGGAGGGGTGGAAACGAGGAGTGTATGTGCCTGTGGTTTTTATTCAAATACCAGAGCAGGATTCTTCACTGTGTCATTACTGCAGGTGTAGGAGAGATTTCTGTCCATTTTCCACCTGCAACCTCAGTTCTGTCTCATGGACCTGCATGGCCAGGTAATCCAGTTCACGAAGGGATATATGCTCCCCAGGACTCTCAGGATGACCAGAAACTGCGGTTGCTGCTGGAGATCTTGTTGGCACCAGCCCATCCAGGGTCCTGAGAGTTCTTCAGGATGCACTGGAGAGGCTCTGTCTGTCCAGCCTGCACTAGACGCACCTGAGCCTTTGCTCCACCAGGCTTGCACTGGATTCTAAAACATACAGGCTGGCGAAAGTGATAGTAAACAGTGTGATCACCCACAAGAGTAACTAACTGAGCTAAATGCAGAAGAGGGGATCCATAAGCTACCAGGATAGAAGGCTGCTGAGAGCAGAAGGGACATCTGACCTTGGTGAGCTGCTGTGCTAGGATGATTGTGACAAGACTGGGATTGGGGGCAACTTCTCTGGCTATGGTGCTCCAGTGACCTATCCCTTTGTGACCTCCCTCACCCCACTAAGTGGCTTCCTCTGCTTGCCTCTGACCTCCACTCAGAGCAGCCAGGACCATCCAGCCACAGAGAATGAGGAAGAGACCCATCCCTGGCCTCTCAGGTTCTCTCTCATGGGTTGTGGGAGGGACCAGCCAGGCTAGAGACCAAGATCCCTACCTGGAAGGTGTCTGACAGTTCTACAGGCCCCAAGCTCAAAAGGGCATGGATTCCTCAGGAAACTGAGTATCTTGTCTCATCTCCTCCCCAAAGCACAAACCTGAAACCACAGGTTTGCATGCTTTCCTGCTGTCTGAGCTCCATGAAGCGTACTAGTATCCAGCCCTGACTCTGTACATTCAAAAAATATCTCAGTGGACAGAATCGACCCTGCACACTCTCAACTGTGACCCAGATATTCCTGGAAGTGATCTGAATCTGAGCCTCAGATCTTTGCAAGGGATTAAAATCTCTTCATTCTTTCAGTGATGCTTATATCATTAAACAAACACTCCTCTAGTTAACAGGATTTATATACAAGTGGAAGATATTACAGAGCCACATTGGACAGGATGACTGACAATAGGCATTCACTTCCAGCCATCAGTGTCTGACACCTTGAGAGCAAACACACTTTGAACACAGGCTTCATTCTTTCTGTGCAGAACAAAGGAAGAGACTCTTCCTTCCCTCACCCTCTACTTTCTTTCTCACTTTACCAAACAAGGAGTGGGAAGTTCTTTCTGTCTCTTTTAGATGTATGTGAACCCTTTAAAAAGCTACATAATCAGCTGCTTGCTAGATTAAAGATCTGGGAATGTGTTTTTCTCAAGAACTTTGAACCTTTTCTTTGCAATGTAACCCTCAGGAAAGAGAGTGCCCCATCTCCGTTTCTAAGAGAGGTAGGAACCTCAGTTAGGAGCCTACCTTAATTTAGGGAAGAGCCCAATTTAGAAATCCCACCTAACACCTTGCATCAAGTTACAAAACTACTCTTTTTTCAAAGATACGTTTTTCTTTTCTTTGGGTAAAACCACCTAGCAAACCCATATCACACACTTGACAGGTGCATCTAGAATGAACTATGTGTGACAATGGTATTGTCAATTCCTCTTTCTGAGGACTTGTCACATTATCTTGAGAACATGTGGTCATATGTGATAGTTGCTTGGCTTTATGATAGGGTGGGAGCTCTATCAGTCTCTTGTGGATTGAGATTGATGTATATTACATTTTAGTTTATTCAGCATTAAAACCATTTTCTTTTTCTTTTACTTCTGAGGAGATTTTCCATTATTTTACATAATATTTAACTATTAAATGTATTTGTTAATTTAGTAATTTATTAAATAAGTTGATTACATTTTTCTGATTTATAGTAAATCATTTTCATGTAACTATCATCTTTAATTGTATTTTGCAATAATTCCTAGTACCATCAGTCTCACAGGGTGACATTTTCCCACAGCTTTTTCATCTGTAAAATGAAGACAATATTGAAAACTAATTCAAAAGAAGGAATGTATCAAAAACATAAAAAAGTTCATAGACTAAAGGTTGGCACAGCTAAGGACTCAGTAAGAATTTGCTTTTATTATTGCAATGGCAAATTTCCAAATCAATTAAACATGACAAATTACCTATAATATTTCTCTTCAATTACCTGTCAGATAGCACTCAACTGACATGAAAAGGACTATGACTTTTTGGCATTGTTAAGAGGCATTTTTATCAGTGTGGGAACCAATAATCTGGGAAATTAGAGTTCAAAGTCCCTAAACCTATCATCTCTCCAACTTCAGTATTTTACAGACAACAATATGGAGAGAAAGACTAGGTCAGCAACAGAACTCTACTGTCTCAAGAACTAGAACTGCTGTGGATTCACTTTGGTGTCTGCCCCATAACAGACACTAATAGAAAAGGGGAATCGCACTGGTCCAGAAGTCAGGCCTGTCTCCCTGAGGAATCCCTGTGGAAGGGCAGAGCAACAGCTGGAACACCAAGGCAGAAGCCAGAGAAGCACTCAGGAGCAGAGAGGTTCCCTGGGTCTGCAGTCCAAACCCTCAGATTTTCAGAGAGTCCCCTGCTTCTCCCTGAGGACAGTGCTGTAGCTGACCAAATGGTTTGCAAGATAAGAGATCCTGGGCCCTTCTCCATTTACAGCACTGGCTATCCAGTCGCCTCAATGCCTCCTCCTAAGCCTAATCCTCAAGTGAGATTGGGATCAGAATGTCTCCAACACTCCTGTTAACTCCCTCACTGGCACTCTTGTTCCTCAAGGTCACTGTGCCTTTGGTTCTGCACTGTCCAGTCCTGGCTGGCTCCCCATCCTGGACCCTGGTAAGCAGCTTGCTTCTGGATGGTCACTGAGCTCTCACTCTGTCTGCCAGGGCCAGAGTTAGAAGTTGTGCTGCTCCTTTGGACATTTGTTCCCTTTCCTTATCTCCAATTACTATTCAGTTTCTCACAGCAGCAGCAAACAGCCTCGCCAGCTTCAGAGCTATGAGTAATTCAAACTATGCATGTGGTGAGCACAGAGGTTAAGCAACCCATTCTAGTGTCTCTCCACACACCCGGAGCTGGATTCAGGTGCTGCATGGCCTTGCCTTGCAAGGGTAGCCCTCACCCCACCTTTCTTCCCCATTGTGTGAGGAAGACTGGCAACTGGGGCCACAGGAGGGGGTTCACAGCCCTGATCGCTGTGTCAACTACCAAAAGGTCCGGCTGAAGTTAAAGCAAGACTCTGGTTCTTCCAGCAAAAGAAATCAATAAATGGCATCAGCCCCCTCCACCAGGACATTCCGTGGTAAAACAGCATGCAGGGGTCTGCTGCCCTGCAGGTGTTGGTGACCTCCATAAATCCTGGAAAGAGTGACCACAGGCAGAATCCCTGAGTTCTCCTGTCACCACCTCTGACACAATGGGTGAGCCACAGTACTCATCTTACTCCCTGAGGCTCCCATTGTCTTATCTGAAAATAAAACAGATGGGAGTTTTTAGAAAATAAAATAGGCCTGATGCTTCTACTCTGATATTCTAATATCCCTTTCATGCTTTTATTGTTTTATGTAAGATCAGGGTGCTTGCAAGTGAAATCAGATGAAGCCTCCAGGTAAGTTGGTAAAATATGAATTCTCTGAAAGCAACTCATGGAATATAATGTAAAGCAGGAAGTCTCCAAAATGCAAATTCAGGTCTATTTCTCTCATTTTCTCCATCTTTCCCCCCTCACTTCTTCCTTTTCTTGCTCCTCCCCAGGAGTGTTCTCAAAAACCAAAGCCACTCCAGACTCATCTATCTGGAAAGCTGATTATAATTGCTCCACCTCTAGGTGCCCTTCCTGGAATTAGCAGACTCCAGCAGAGATGGGAAGAGTCTCCCCATCCCTCCCAACAACCACTTTCTCTCCTACACTGGGAGGTTGAAAGGCTGGATTTACATCCGGTCCCAACCACTGCTCATACAAAGATTTACATCTGGTCCCAACCACTGCTCATACACATATGAACTGAATGGGTGAAGGGTAAATACCAGAGGCAGTACACTCAGTAAGCATACCTCAGTGCAGGGGAAAGAGTGGGAAGGGAAGGAGGGAGGAACAGAGGGAGAGAATGAGAAGTAGGGAAAAACTAAAAATCTTCTGGACTCTTCAGGGTCTCCATTGGCAGGACACTGGCCTGGAGTTGGGGTGGGCAGTCAGAATGATGTACTCCTGATCATTTCCTGCTAGGACCCTGACCCCAAGTGCGAGAAATCTGCAGTGTAACCTCTCTGGACAGCTCTCACTCCAGTTATGTAAGTGGCACCATTCTGAACTCAGAGGATAATCAGATCAGAAGAGCCCTAGCTTGGCCCTCCCCTATGGCATAGCGCCCAGCACAGGCAGAGGCACATATAAGTCCACAGCCCTCGATCTTCCATCTGCAGGAGAGATGCTCTGGGTCCCAGGAGCCATGAGCGGTACCCTTCTCTTAAACTTCTTCCTACTTTTAGCCCTCAGAGTCTCCCAAGGCCACCACCTCGGCCCCACATCTCACCTGCGTTATTCCAGGTTTCTAGATCCTTCCAATGTCATTTTCCTGCGCTGGGATTTTGACCTCGAGGCTGAGGTCATAGTTTTTGAACTCCAGGTTCGAACAGCTGGCTGGGTAGGTGTGGGCATCACAAATCGCTACACCATCGTGGGAGGTGATCTGGTTATTGGAGGAGTCCTTCCTGATGGCAATGTTTATTTCTCGGTAAGTTTGAAGATAACTCCTTCCAAGGATGAGGTCCTTTGCTGGGTAGGATATTTCTTCATGTTCATAAAGGATCCATATTCTTTAAACATATCGAAGCATATGCCCCAGGAACTCCAGCTGAGTGCTGATTTCTCCTTACAGAAATGATCCAACAGCAAAGTTTGTGACCTATGTCTTCCAGATCATATGTCTCCAACCTGCCAAGAGAATGGGACCTTGAGACTGTACCACTTACTTGTTAATAGCACATTAAATGAAGGTCACTGGGGAAAATTCACAGCTATTGGAGATACAGTCTCTATCCCCAGTTCCCTTTAAGGTCAGATCAGCTATAGCATGATATGATCCAAAAATAGCAGCAGCTATAGACACAGCAGCATCAATAGTTTAAAATTCTTATAAACTTTTAATAAACTGGACATTGTCCTGAACTTTTTGTATTCTGGACCTCATAACATCACCATGAAGTGGATTATTATTATTTGCATTTTTCAGGTGAAGAAGTAATTCACCTATTTCTTCATCTCATCCATTCTGAGCTCATAATCATTATTTTGAACTGTACTTAAATAGGGAAATGTCAATTAACAGTACAAGGTAATATATGTTAAGGGCCACACTAGGAAGAATGAATGGTGTAGACCATTCAGAAATTACATGAGCTTCTGGGGGTCGGGGATAGGAACATTAGGATTGATTGAGATTAGACTTGAAATGGGAGAAGAATAATCAGGTCAGGAAATGGAATTCCTTCAGACATAGTCCATCTTCCCAGCGAATTTCTTGGTGTCATGCTCTGTCCTAGGAGGAAATCACATAATCAAGCTAACCTTAGTCTCACCGCTTTACTATCCTAAGCTTCTTTAAAGGGACACTTTCTGTCCTCATGCATGACATTTTGTGCTTCTGATTCTTACTTGCCCTCCACTGGACTCCAGGATCAGCACCTTGTAGATGAAGACACTCTAGCAGAGGATGGCAGCCAGGATGCTGAGCTGTTAGGGCTGACAGAAGATGCGGCCTACACTATCATGCGATTTTCCAGGCCCTTCCGCTCCTGTGACCCTCATGACCAGGACATCACGGTAAATAAAGGAGGACAGAAAAGCACTTAGTCACAGCAGTTTTTCCCTCTGGGGAAGTAACGTCACCCCCAGTTACATATCCAGTCATAATGCCTGGAGCTTCCATCTGTCTCAGTCCTCTCAGGTACCAACCAAATTGTGTCTCCTCTTGAAATCTACAAACCTTTCACAGGATGACCCTTAATGATTCAGTGCCCACCCCAGTCTCCTGCTCCTGAAGAACCCTGCCCAGCTGCACTGCTGCAACACTTTAAGGTGTTGGGATTTCAATGTATGGTTCAACTCTCTCATTTCAATGTAAGGACATGGGCAGAGAGAGAGAGAGAGAGAGAGAGAGAGAGAGAGACTTGCCAGCATTACCAGCATATTTGCTTTGTAGGCAGGATTAGAATCAGACTGGTTCTATCTCCAGGCTAAAGATCTCCCCTTTCCCCTGGGGAGACATGAGTGGCTTGTGCAGGACCTTGGATCCCTGGATGCAGGTATGTGCAAAACGCCACTCATGGGTGACACCCCTCAATGCCCATGGCACCCCCAGAGTGACACGATGCGAGTCCTGGCTGCCTATGGCTTGGATGACAGACTGAAGCTGAGGCGAGAGCATACTTTTGTCAAGTCCATCTTCCTGCTGCAAATATTCCACCCTGACGATCTGGATTTCCCCACAGACACTATGATCCATGACTTGGAGATCACCGATGTAAGACCTCCCCACTCACACACCTGCTTCCAGCAAACTACCCCTTGATGCACCCAGTTACTGTGACTACCCTCACTCCCAATCTAGCCCTAAAATGAACACCGAAGAAGTAGGGGATCCACAAACCTACTCCACTCAGCCCCTGTGCATCCCTCCCCAGTTCCTCATTCCAGAGGAAGATACCACCTATGCCTGCACCTTTCTCCCTCTCCCCATCGTCAGCAAGAAGCATCACATCTTCAAGGTACGTTAACTAGATCGGGGAGGCTGCCAAGGTGGAGAAGGCTCTGGAGCAGTAGCTGGGGAAATGGGGGCCAGATGGGAGTTTGTGAGGGGTGATAGTTATATAATTCCTAGAGCCCAGAACTATAGTTGCCAGAATTATTTTATTCAAGTTTCACCATGCAGCAGGGAGTGTTTGGATGTAAGTTCCTGGTTAATAAAGTGTTTGCAAAGAACAAAATCTGAGCCTCACTCTGGCTGCAGCGCTGTGCTTTCTTAGCCTAGGAGGAGATAAAGGCAAGGAGGGGATGTGACACAAGCTGAAAGGAAGGGGGTGAGCTCTGGCTCTGGTGAACTCAAACTTGGCCATTTCACTTTACATTTGAGTAATTTCAATTTTACCCAAGTACATAAAAATATAATCTTATCATCAGTCCCCAATGTGTAACAGCCAATTTTTTTTTAAGAAAGAGAATCCAAAAATGTGTGGACACATACACAAAGATCATTAATGTTCCCATGTCAGACTCCTTGGAATGTCCCCAGCTAGAGTTAGCACTGTTTAAATTGTTTTTGGGCAAGAGGTTTCAAGGAATGGGAGTTGGAATGAGTCAAACAGCGGTGAGCAAAATTGTAGCTTGGGGAAAAGAGTCAGAGAAAGGAAATAAAAGACAGAAATTAAGAGAAGTGGGGAATATCATGGTTTTATTTGGGAAAGCGATGGGAGAAAGAGGAGTTTGCATATAAAATCTCGACTGCACTCTGCCCTCCTACTCCTGTCCAGTTTGAGCCCAAGTTGATAGACCACAATGAGACCATGGTGCATCACATCCTGGTGTACGCTTGCGGCAATGCCAGCACCCTCCCCACCGGCATCGGCGAATGCTATGGGTTTGATCCTGCCTTCTCCCTCTGCTCACAGATTATCATGGGCTGGGCTGTTGGGGGCCGTGTGAGTTCTACACTGAGCGGGGTAATATGTGGCTAGGGGATAGGCACAGCTAGGCGGTGGGGATTGCTGCACCAATGGAAAATGGGGGGATAGGGGAGAAGGGTAGAAAATCAGAGCAAGAGCCCTGGATCCCTGCACCTAGCTCCCAGCCCTTCTAGCTGCCAAATCTCTCTCCTTCCATCAGAGTTACCAGTTTCCAGATGAGGTGGCCGTCTCTATTGGGACTCCCTTGGACCCTCAGTGGATCCGACTGGAGGTTCATTACAGCAATTTCCGCAACCTACCTGGTAAGCACAGGAGGGCAGTCAGTCATGATGGCTTTTCCTAGGTGTTGGGGCCACGCCATGTGATTCATGCAAATCTTGTTAATCACCAGACTTCCTGAGCCTCTTTGCCCTACACTGTAACCTGCTCTCTTGCCTTCTGAAAACATTGGTTTGTTTTGTCTTGTTTTATCTTTGTTTTGTTTTGTTTTGTTTTGTTTTCCTACCAGGCGTGTATGACTCCTCAGGGATTCGATTGTACTACACTGCTCATCTGCGCAAATATGATATGGGTGTCCTCCAGTTGGGCGTCTTGACTTTTCCCATCCATTTCCTACCCCCGGGTGCTGAGTCCTTCATGTCCTATGGGCTGTGTAAGACAGAGAAGTTTGAAGAGGTGAAGCTGGGAGACACACCTTCCCTGAGGTTCCTTGTTCCCCATCACAGTTCTGTCTGATCCCCAAGTCGGCATAGCCAAAATCTAAGACTTAGAGATTGCTTGTAGCTTGTACTCAGGAAAATGACTCTCGTATGATTCATGCAAGGGAGGAAAGGATTCACAGATTTGGGGCAGGGAAGTACAGCAGGCAGAAGGGTCAGGAAGGTTCAATAAGAAAGAATATAAATTGAAGTCATTTGTAGGAAAATGGATGCATCTTGAGACCATAGTGCTATGTGAGATAAATCAGACATAGGCCAAATACTATATGGTTTCTCTTAAAGGAGTAACCAAAAATATAAATAATTTTAAAAGCAAAACAAAATATAGATGGTAGATAACAAGAAGGTAGATTTTGTGGTGATAGGAAGAGTCTTGAGGAGGAAAGAGATGGAAGGGCAGAGAAGAAAAGGGGCATTAAAAATGATTATGATGCCTATATATACACACATGTATATATGTGTATATATATATTCTCTGAGACGAAAGTAATTACTACGCATAACAAACATACTAATAAAATACACATTAAAAAGAATTAAAGAAGTTATTGTTAGTCATAGGCAGAAGAGGAAGATGTCAGATATCAAGGCAGGAAAGGCAAGGCTTGGGTGAAGGTCAGAGCTCTTAACAAATCAGAGGTGCCTCCTCTCGCTCACAGATGAACGGGGCCCCAGTGGCTGACATGAAGGTAATAGGCTACCTACTCCACACTCACCTGGCTGGGCGGGGTCTAAAGGCCGTGCAATACAGGTAAAGAGGACCTTGATTTGAAAATTTCCCTTCTGTTCATGGCAATAGTTTTTTTGTTCATCAGTATATGATTATGCTTGGTTGAGATTGAGGAGCCACAACTATCCCTAGAATAGAGATGATTAGAACGTGGATGAGGAAGATTGGCATGAATCTTATCTTTCCTTTTTATTTTTATGGTGCAATCTGTGCTCACAGAATGACTTTAGACACTGCATATTTATTGATAGGCCCACATCCCTACTTTATGTTCTCAATTCTGTCTTGTTGCCTTGTCTCCCTCTAGAAATGGAAGACAGCTCCGAACAATCTGTAAAGATGATGCCTATGACTTCAATCTGCAGGAAACTCGAGATTTACCTCATCACGTAGAGATCAAGCCAGTGAGCACCCCGGGAAGGCATGGCTGAGGCTGGGGAACTGCAGAATCAGAATTGATTATCATCAGCCAAGGAAGTGTTATGGTCTTGCCAGTCCCTCTGCCACTCACTCTTAGCTTCCATGTTTCACCTGAACAGGGAGATGAACTGCTGACAGAATGTAACTACCAGACACTGGATCGGGACTCCATGACTTTCGTAAGTGTCTCTCCCCACCATGACCACAAAGACTCTAGCTCCAGAAAACAGCTCCAGCTGGGTTGTGGCCACCCAGTAAACAATTATCCTAGTGGATGCTCCTTCTTCCCATGTCACTCATTCACAAGAGACACTCCCATGCATTTCAAACGGGTGCAGGGATTCCCAGTGCCCTTTGTCAATGACTCATGAAGGCCACAGAGATGGGCCTTAGAAACTAAGAGCATGGACTCTGGGTCCTCACTCCCTGGATTCAAATGGTAGCATGATCATTCAGTAGCTTTCTACACTTCGGCAAGTTAATCGACCTCTTCATGCCCAGTTTCCTAATTTATACAAGAATGAGTACTATGACCTATCTCATAAGATTGCTGTGAGAGCTGTTTAACTACTGTTTGATAGTAGATACTTACTTAGAGCTAGATGTTATTACCAGGATCACAAGGAACGCCATCAATTTTGAGTATCATGAATGGTTCAGCGTTTGTAGAATTTAAAAGCTGTTGCATGCTTCTGAAAAAGAAAATGCATCTGTACAAATGATTAATCCAAAGCAGAAAATTGTATGTAGCATAGACAAGTGAGGACAATGGTTTAGGTACATTCACAGGAACAAATCATAAGGGAATGAACTGAACGTGTGCCTCAGCTGAGAGGGTCTGGCTTTACACATACAGAGAAGGGACATTCCTAACAAGGACAAGAGTGAGAGCCACTGGAGAGGAAAACGTGGAGTGTGCTGAAGAGTGAGGAGCGTGGATGAAGGCTAAGGAATGGGAAGGGATGGCTTCAAGCATGGAATGCGATTGAAGAAGACGAGATTTGGAACAGGCCTTAAAGAAGCAGGGTCCTTCCTCCCTACTAGATCTCCCAGAAAGCAGCCTCCAACTGTGTCGTACTCTAAGTATTTGTCAGGAAAATAAATAAATAGGTGGGAGTTTACTGTATATAATCTAAGAATCTGTCTCATGAGAAGGGACTCATTAACAGACTGTTAGGGGACACCAACATTTATTTAATAAGCAGATGCCAGGATGGAAGGTGTTTTATAAGCAGACCAGCCCAAGTTTGGAGGTCAGATTGCTGTCAGGAGAGAGGGGTGACTGCACTAGTTGGGAGTCAGAGTCTAACTCAAACCAGGACACTATAGTAGACAATCAGAGGACAGTGAAGATTGTGAGCTATTTCCTTGTAAATAATAACAATACCTGCCCAGTGACTGAAAATAGAGGAGAAAGGGAAAGTTGGAGAGGGAACAGTGATCTTTAGATTAAGGGGAAATCAAAGGCCATTTCTGACAGAAGTGCCTCCTAAACTGTGTTCTTCTTGCCTTACTATCCTCTCTCTGCATGCCTCTGTGCCTTTACATGCCCACTTCTGTCATCTTCTCCAGGGAGGTACCAGCACCCTTAATGAGATGTGCCTTGTGTTCCTCTTCTACTACCCCCGAAATAACATCTCCAGCTGCCTGGGGTATCCTGACATCACCCACGTGGTCGAGGAGCTGGGAGAAGAGGCTGCAGAGTAAGTCACCCTGGAAGATATAATCCATGTGTGTATGGGGAGGGATCTTGGGAGGACTGAGGAAGAAGAAAAAGGAGACCCATGAACTGTATCCCAGGCTGGTGAGCCAGGGGCTCTCATAAGGGAATGTAATCATCTCCTGTACTCCTCACCTCTGACTCTACTAAAGTCAGACCCTTAAAACTCCAAAACAGGAGTTTGTGAGAAGTTTTCCAACAAGATTATTCAGTAAACAAATGCCAGGCAGATCATCCTTGCACAAAATTCTTGTTCACATGAGCTTTTGGATCAAGGTTGTTTGCTTCCAAGTCAGGATTCTTAATTATTTGAGGGTGAAGGTTCTCTCTGAGACTCTCACGAGAGCTCTGAAACTTATTCCTAAGACAAAATCCACATCTGCACAGACACCTCATTTTGCCTATAATTTTAGAATTCCAAGATTGTTGAAGTCACCCTATCAACTTTCTTGAGCCCTATGCTCAAATTAATAACCACGTCAGTAAACATGGTCTTTTCATCAATTTCTAAAACCTTCATCTCTGGTGATATTTCTCCTTCTGTCAAACTCATGTCTGTTCAGTGAGTTAGAAGAAATTCTGTATGGTTTGCGCTGACATGATGCACACACTAACAAAAATTTGAGTGCTTTCCATGTATTTTGTTAAAGCTCTAAGTAAATGCTAGACTACTCTCTATCCCCTACTCTGACTATGCTATCACAGAAGTCCCATGGAGAACCTGATGGTCATGAACAATGTTGACTGGACTCCAGAGAACATTAAGACGGCTGAGAAAGCTTGCAAGGAGGCCCTGCAGACAGTGATGCTCAGGACCATCGATGTGCATGTTCCCCGAGTACCACCTTCCTGGGCTGGTGGAGGGGAGTGGGATGGTGTTGAGCAAAGTTGGAAAAAGAGAAGGATGGCAGAACCAAAACTCAGGGTTGGAGAAGGAGGGGGCTGAGGAAGCAGAAAGATTGTTGCTGCTCTGGGCTGAAGATGTTGTTTAGCCTCCCTGTTAAATAATAAACTCAGTAATTGGGGAAAACCAAGTAAGGCTTCAAGAAAGAAAACACGAGTAAGGAAACTTGTAGGTTTAACATTTTTCTTCCCTCTCCTGCAGGAGTTGATAGAAAACACAACAGGCTGGATTCCTGACATCATTCCTACACCACGGGGCCCCTGTTTGGAGTCCTCTGGAGGCAAAGTGGAGCCCCAGGACCAGACCCCTGCAGGCTTCAGGGCTGCATCAGGGGCCCTCTCTAGCTCCAACACTGCTACCCTGAGGCGCATTCCCCTGGCTGCACTCTTGTTCCTGCAGGGCACCCTCCTCTGGGTCCTTGCCACGCTGCAGACTGGTGTCTGATTCTGTCTCATCTTGCCACATATCCAGAACCTCTCTCTTCAAACCTTCCCCTATCTTAAAACACAGAAACAACTCTCTGCTTTGGCCCCCAGTGTGTCCCCCATCTGTGCCGTCCCCGTGACTGGAGGCCTCGATGTTACACACGTTTCCTGAAGCCTGGCCCATGCCACTCTATGTAACTCATCCTTAAACCTTTAGGGCCACTGTGAGACCACGTGTTCTCTGAAAAGGTCTGGTTCAAGAGCTGGTGATGGATCTACTCTCTGGAAAATCTGGGGCCCAGCTTCATCAAAAGGATGCTATGAGTGGGAGGGAAAACCCTCAGTCCCCTCAGTCCGTCCACTGCCCTAGTAGGGGTCTTATCTCTCTCTTTTCTGGTGACATATGTTTCTCCCCATATAACAGAAACCACAGGGGTAGTAGAGAGAGTTGGTTTTGGTAATGGGAGGGACTCTGTTTAAAGAGATAAAGTTCCAGACGTCATTAAATAGGATTCAACTTGCTGCCCATTGCCATATCATTTTTGCGTGTTTGTTTTGTTGTTTGTTCACTGAGCTTATGATTACTCAAATTGCTTAGTTTAACACATCCAGAGGACATCTGAAGAACTCAAATGTAGATATCCCCCCAATGCAACACTTAATGTCTCAATCCTGTCCCTCCTTCTCTGCACCTCCATATAAGGCAGTCATTTATCCCGCCAATGTCACACTGTCACACTCAAGTCACCCATGTCAAGAGCCTAACTGAACAAACTGAATTGAGCTCTGAGAACAGTGAAGAGTGAGGAGAGAGGTAGCCCTTATGCTTGGAGCCCAGGCCTTGTTCACAAAGTTCACAGGCACAGAGATCAGCGACAGCGCAAATGCTTTGTGGAGCTAGGCTGCAGCTTGAAACCATTTTCTCCTGGTGGAAACTTGTCTAAGAACTTCAGGGAGCACATTTGTATCTAAGCTTTAAAAGCTCAGCCACACTCTCTCCTTTAAGGTTTAGTCACCACAATAATCCTAGAGCAATCTTGCACATTGCACCCTCGAGGGCACTGTTACTCTGGATAGATGGTGGTATTTGGTGGGCTCTTCCTCTGGGGACCAGACATAAGGTCTCAGCCAACTCCACATCACTGCTGGAGGGCTTGGCATGCATGTCACATTGAAGCTCTGCTTCCTGGAACAGCAATATCCTCCTGTGGAATTGGTGAGGTGCATCAGGGACATGGAAAGTGAAGAGCCTTTACTGTCATTCTCTCTGGAAAATTCAGGGTGATACATGCCAAGATTCTACAAAATCCTAAGTGCTCACATTCAGCTCCGGCGGTCTGTTTTGCATCTTAAGGATTATTCCCACTTCTGAAAGTCATAAAATGTGAACAGAGGAGCTTTCTGTCCCACAACCAAAGAGACATCAAAGTTCATGATTCTGGAAACCTAGGCACATCTGAACAGTAAGCTGTCTGTGTGCACCATTGATCTCCTCTTCTGCTTCCAGGCAGGGAAAATAGAGACTTTCTTTTAGGTAACAATCCTAAGGCATCTTCCAGCTATCTGCAGAACAGAAAATACTTTCTACAACATAAGGAAGCACACAGATAAAAACTGAGATCTATATAGAAATTAAAATAACCAGAACAGATTCCTTCTCCCCAATTGCTTTGTCTGATTAATGAGAAAGTCTGGTACACTATTCCAACCTATAGTATTCCAGAGCTTTCCAAGACAATTCTTCCAGCCTTGGGCTTCTAGGTAAAGAGTACTTTCCAGTTGACAATCAGATGTCAACCTTTAGTTTATATTTCAGCCTTATCCACCCTCCCCAGATCTCCTCAGGTCACCCCAGGTCTGCAAACAGAACCTCCCAATATGCCTTTCTGTCCAGGAACTGGCCTAGCATGATTCCCAGGCACCGCACTCGTCCCCTTCAATTTCATATTCCTACTCTGCCTCCTTTCTTTCACTTTTCCCCACTTTCCATCTGTTGATCTCAGCATTTAATCATCACACACATATTTAATGAGCAACACTTGTGTCCTTGACATTAGGTCAAGAACAAATGTTACCAAAATGAACAAGAAGTAGGGTAGTACACAAGTGTCTCCTCTTCTGAATGCTCCCAAAAAGAATAGTATTTGAGCCCAGCTTGGGCAACAATTAGTAAGACTTTTTTTGAACTATAAAAAGGGGATAGGGATGTATCTCAGCATGGAGGCCCTGGGTTCAGTCTCTGATACCAAAAAGAAAAAAGAAAGTATAAGGTGTGATAGAAATATGTAGTGAATATTTAATTTTACAAAATATTCATTACAGTAAAACACTGACATTAACTTCCCTGCTAAATGCTTCCATTTACTTTGAATACACTTACCCCATTGTTCTTGCCACTTTCTGAATCAGTTCTGGAAGTCCTCCTCTCAAGAGTGTCTTTAAGAGGTGTGATCAAAGTACAGTGAGTGTGTTGTCAAGTGCTGTCCCATAGAAAGGCAAGATTGTGAAAACATTACAGTGTCTCACTGTAATGTTAAACAGATCTGTCATTATGTAATATCTCACTCTTCCTCAAAGTCAAAAGATCCATGAAAAGTAAGTGTTTTAAATGGATTCAAGACACTGAATCACAACACAACTTCAGACACTCATGAAAGAGCACTTCCAGAATGGCTTTTGAAGGCTGCAAGAACAACGAAGTATGTTTGAAGTGGTGGAGTACTTTGAAGAGGATTAACAGCAATATATTTTTACTGTCATTTTAAAAATTAAACCTTCACCATGTACTTTAATCATAACTTGAATATTTATATCAGCCTATGGAAAGTGACACATGTCTATAATGAAAATGTTGCATTTACATTACAAATATGTATATGGACAGAACAACTAAATGAATACAAATGGTAAAATGGTTTAGAACATTCCCACAGAGTATAAACTTGAATGGCACTAACTTAACATCATCTCATTCTTTGATGTTCTGTAGTTTCCTGATCATCTAAAATCAAAAAGATTTGCAGACACCAACTCAACCAAGTAGCCAAATTAATGTCATCAGTAATGAACAAATAGATCTCACATGGCTCCTAATAACACACTACAAGAGAAAATGGTCTAAGTCAAATATTTTGTTACAGAAAATGGCTTCATAGATTATGTATATAATTTTCTTAATAGATTATGTGTGTAATTATCTCCCATATTAATATATAATCTAGCCCAATGGCTCAAATACTGCTTAAATGTTAATAGATTTCTGATTTATCTCAGGTAAGAACTCCCTTGCTCTGAGTTCTACGTTCATCCATCAAATTATATATTTGATACCTACTCTTCAAGATATAAATGTTCTATCAAATTTAGCATGACAAAAAGTGAATTCTCAGATTCCCATTACCATGTCTAAGTTCAGTGTCACTCAAGTGACAGTCCTGTTAAGAATGCAAAGAATTTCACAGAGGCTGGCAGAAGACCTCAGGTCTTCCTGGTCAAAGACAAAGGACTTTATGGATCAAAACACAGGAGGCAGCTTGAACTTCATGCTTCTATTAGTTCCCTGAGTCCCACAGGGCAATGCAGAGGAGGCCCTGGTGGATATGGTACAGGCAGTGAGTTAGGAACCCAGAGTTTAGAAAACTCCAGGTTTCTAAAAGGATTCCTATGGCTGGGGATGTAACTCAGTGGTGGCACATGAGCTTAGCACACATAAGGCCTTGGATTCGATACACAGCACCAAAATGGGGAAGAAGGCTTCCAAAAAACCTGCCCAATCTTTGTATGGAAGGAGATATCATGATTCAGCTAAACAAAAGTCTTAATATTTATGTCATAATTTAACAAGTAACATATAGTGATATGCAGAAAAGTGGGCAACAAGAGCATCTATGCTGAGGCTGGGTGCAGTTGGCTTTGTGCAACTCAACGACCCACTTCCAGGGTAGAAGATGGCAAATACCGTCTGGACTGCAGGGCTCGCAGACATTCAGATAACAGTGCCTGGGGAGAGCACAAGGGAACGCTGATACATTCAAGTTCATCCCACAAACTGAAGAAAATTACACTGGCAGGAATATGATGTTTGTCATATGAAATAGTGTGCATGATCATACCCACCCCCCGAAGGTCAGTACAAATGAACTCTACTTACATGTCGAAGTCATCCTTCCCATTATTCGTCCATTCATTTTGTTCTGAGCCAGAGCTCCTTAGGAAGCAACACCTGATTAGCAGTAAACCTAAAAAGGTAAAGAAAGAAAAATCACTGAAAAATATCATAAAATTGGGATAAGTGCATCCATTAAACATTTCATAACGTAAAGTGGGATAGCTGTTATCTAATTTAGCAGTAAAATACTTTGTACCAGCTCAGAAAAGCTCATTTTCCCCACAAACATAATTTGAGATACATGAGATGGATTTCTGAAGAGCTTTCCTCTATCAAACTTAAGCTTTAAAAAAGTTACTCACAATTTGTTATAGCTGGATCTTGGAAACAACTTCAATGCCCATTGACTGAGGAATGGTTAAAAATGATATGGTATTTTTATACAGTGGAGCACTACTCAGCCATAAAGAAGGATAAACTGGAGACATTTACAGCTAAATGGATGCAACTGGGACTATACTCAGTGAAATAAATATGACACTCATATGTTAACAGCATATTGTCTCACTAGTGTGAAAAGCTGAAAGTAACAACATATGCATATGTATATATATATATGTATGTATTAAGAATAGTTAAAATACTACTTATTTCTCTGAGTTCAATGAAAAAGATTTGTGCTATTATTGTTCAGATAATTGTAAGCAAATGTCTTGTGCTCTGGGTGAATGATTTGGAGATGACAAGGTGCAATGTATGTACCATTGTTGACTCCTTATTGACCTGTTTTGAAAATTTTTTTTTTGGTACTAAGGATCAAACTTATGACCTAGAGCTTGCCAGGCAGGCACTTATGCCACTGAGCTAAATCCCCAGCCCATTGAAATTTTGTGTTACTTTTTTTCTTGTTTTTTTTTTTCCTTCCTTGAAATAAAGTGGATTTGGAAATAAAAATTAAAAAGATGCTCAGTGTGGCTTTCCTTTATAAGATAACAGGACCCAGTAAAAGCTGCTGTCTTAGGAGATCCAAGGGAAGGAGAGGAAAACATGAGAATACTCAGAAAATAATGATGATGATTAATCCCTGCAGAGCACTTCACAAACTGAAAATGCATTTCTGTGCATATTGGTGTATTTCAGATGCTTCCCCATTTTTAGATGAGAAAACGGAGTTTAAAGCCAGAGTCCCTAGAGGGGGCACTTTTAGACCCTGCTCATGAAGTCTGGTGTATGTAATAGAGTCTGACATAAATGCAGGAAGCACCCAAATGCAAGACTGGGCAAGGTGCATGTCTCTAACTCTAGCACCCTAGGAAGCTGAAGTAGAAGGACTGCAAGTCTGAGCTCAGCCCGGGCAATATAGTCACTTATTAAGAGCTTGTCTCAATTTTATTTTAAAATGGATGTGAATATAGCTCAGGGCAATTGCCCTGGGTTAGAACCACAGTAACTCCCTTGCCAAAAAATAAATAAATAAATAAATAAATAAAATTTAAAAGTCAGTAAGCCAATAAAAAATACATCAACAGTAATGCTCCTCTAAATACTCCCTCATCTTTAAACACATATCCCATCATTCTTTTAACTTTCTGAAGCAGTTCTAGGAAGACCTCACCACAGCTCAAGTGGAGCTGCCCTCCCCCACACCAGATAAGGACGTATACTTTTCCTTGAGGTATTAGACACTGTGTGTCTAACTGCTCCTAGATCTGCATCTATCACCGTATACACTGGCCCTCACTGCCTTCATAATTCTCCAGGCAAGATCCTGGCTCCAATCTCCATGATTATATGGTTTCCATATTAGGAATGTAGGATTCCTGGGAACTTCAATGGTAAGATTCTTACAATTTTTCCTTTTTTTATTTTAGTTTTTTATTTTATTGCCATCTTGGAGATTGAACGTAAGACTTCACATGTGCTAGCCAAGTCCTCCACCACTGAGGTAAACCCATAGCCCTTAGGTGAACTTTGTTCATATTCTGCACCCCATCATGTCACCTAGGGGCTCAAGAGTTTCTGCAGTACCATAAGTGTCCAACAGGGGTTTGAAAAATGCACCTGGTCTAACATCAGCTTTTGTGATGTCAACAAGACAAGCACACTGGGCAGCCTTAGGTAAAGGTACAAGTGAAGGAGCTCATGACCAAGTCCTAGAATTATGAATTTAGTTCTGAGTTGGAAGGTCAGAGTAAGAGCCATGGATTCATGAGCACAAACTCTGTAGGCTTTGCTCAGATGACTGTAGTTTGTGGTCTGATTCCATGAGGCAGATATACCATCACTAACTGGTGAGTCTTTGCTCTTCATGTGGAGTGGCATCACACAGCACAGACAATAGCACAACTCTAATGTCACATCAGAAAGCGGTGAGATGTGTTTGCAGAAGGTAGTGGAGATTCATGTGGAGTAAGTCAGAGATGCTGGAGTTCTCACATGACGGGGAAGTCCAGAATCTACTTGATCAGGACCTGAGAGTGAGAGTTATTACTCTCTTTTAGGGTAGTTATTACTCCCCTAAAAAAGTGATTCTCAAACTTTCTGGTCTCAGGGCCCCTATACATTCAAAATAAGTAGATACTGTTAGAAATTAAAACTGAGTCATTTGTAAAATGTTTTTATTCATTATAACAATATACCAATGTTAGCATAAATAATATTTTTGTGAAAAAGAATATTTTCCAAAGCAAAATAAAGGTAAGAACAATAGCATTATTTTACATTTTGTGAAACAGTTTAATATATTCCATGATAGAAGAAAGCTAGATTTTTGTACAATATCTTTGTCACACTATAAAACATAGGATCTCTGGAAATTGTTACCATATTCTAATGGAAGAATGGCAGAAGAAAAGACTAATGACAACTTAGGATTTTGAGAATAGATTTGACTTTTTCATCCCAGAAACAGTCTTGTAACATCCTACTAATTCCTTCTTTACACTTTGAGTATACTAGTCTAGTGTTAAACCTTCAATAGAAACCAGTCGGCTAGATTTGGTAATGATTAAGAGTTTAAAGATAATGGTCTGCATAATCTTAGGAATTAATACATTAAAAATAAATGAATTTGAATATGAAAGACCAAGTAAAGGGGGAAAAGCCCTACACACTGAAGAAGAGAGTTGGTAGTAAAGTAATAAGGGAAAAGCTGGTAGATAAAAGCAGCAAACAAGATTATGAATTCTGATTCTAGAGCAGAGACAGGCTGCTCTGGACTATATCTCTACAGTCTTATCTCTGCCTGGGCGATTCTTGTCTCATAGAACAGGGAGAGCCAGGCATTGGTGGTAACAATAAAGTTCTAAAACTCTTTCATAATTACGATTGATTTCAGTGTTCTAGAATTGCATTAGTGTCTATAAAGAAAAGTACAGGATGAGCATTCACAGTCAGAAAATCTAAAATCCAAAATTTATTTAGCACAAATAGAGTGTCACAAGTAAAAACTTTCATACCATGAAGCTTTTCTATCCATAATTTAAAATATTGTGTAAAATTACCTTCAGGGTATAAGTTAAATGCAAAACATACATGAGTTTTGTGTTTACACTTATGTTGTAGCCGCAAGATATCACGTACTGTATAAATACATATTCCATATCTGAAAAAATCCAAAATCTGAAACTCTTTTGGTCACAGACTTTCAGATAAAAAATGTTCAACCTGTACATATCAAATCTGTAATAAGATCACCAATACTACCTAACATAATGGTTACAAGATTGGGAAAATTATGATTTTAATATCCATAATCATATTTTTATTTCCTATGATAGTAAAATATGTAATGTTCCTAATTTTATAATTTTAGAGCCTGAGGTCAAGATATATACCAAATCTACAATGGTAGCATTTTCCATATCAGTGCAAAAGCCAGAATCATTTCAGAAACAATAAAACTTTTGTGTAGTGGCAAATTTTCATAAAAGTACCTTTGGTACTTGGAAAAGTTTGTAGGACAATAAAGTATTATTTTAGCAACAGTAATTAAATAATATGTGATGTTAATAACTGTTTTTAGAGAGGTGCTTTAATTTTATGAGTATCATGCTGCTCTCAGATATTGCATTATAGCTCACAGCTGAAGAAACAACTTAGTTGAATAACTACATTTGTAGCAATGGTGCTTGTAGCCTAATGTGAATTTTTCTGAGATACTGAGATTATGTGTGAAGTCTGTATCAAAGATATATATAGATAGAGATAGATAGAGATGACATAGAGGATATGGATATATAAATATATTCTTCACAGTAGTGGCTGGAATGCATGTACCACTGTACCACTGATGCCTGGGTTAGGATTATATGTGGAAATTAGTGTTGTGTGGCTCAAGGCTGCAGTTATGGTAGTAGCAATGTTAGTATCTATACTCATGGTAGGTGTTGTATCCAAGGTGTTGAAATTAGTGGTATTTGCATTTGTATAGGTAGTAAAATTATTAATATCAGTATTAGATGTATTGTTTGAAGTAGGGTTTAGAACAGAAGAAACCATGTAGGTATGAGTAGTGGGAGGAATTTCATACTCAGTAGTCCTGACAATGACGGTATTACTTGTACTGATACCATGAGTATTTGAAGAAGGGGAAGTAGTCATGACAGGAACAATATTACCAGTGCTGGCAGCTCTCACACGTGCAGAAAAAAAATCAGTCATAACAGAAATGGTCTTGGTTACTTTTCTCTTGTTGGTGGGACAAAACACCCGACACCCAAAATGAAGGAAGGAAAGGTTTGTTTAGCTCACTGTGTGTGGAGGTTTCAGTCCATAATCAGCTGGCTCCAAGGCAGGTGGCATGGCACTGGGGCAGCACTTCAAGGCAGCAGCTAGAACAAAATGGGGGAGGGGCAGGAACCAGCCTCTTCTCCTCCCTTGTATCGCAGGCCACCCCCACCCCCAGGTAAGATGTAGCACTCTCAGCATCTCTTTGTCCTCCTTTGCATAGAATGAGGATATTTACAAAGTAAGAACCTGGCTCCCTGCTCAGTCTCTCCGCTAAACTTCTAACCTTCTCAAGTTGACACAATGTATCAAACACAATGATCCACCCCTTGTCAACTTGGCAACCAGGCACATTTCTTTAAATCAGCTTCCAGATACAAAGACATGCTTATTCTTAACATTTCACAACTTTATAACAGTTTACCAACATTGAAGAACCAACATTAAGTCAATCAACTTAATATTACATTAGACCTGTAATATTTTTCCCTTGACCTCCCAAAGACTTATACACATCCCTTTATGTAAAGCGCATTTAGTCCGTCTACAAGAGTTGCCAAAGTCCTAACAGTTTCAGCATTGCTGAAAAGTCTAAATCTTAAGTCTCCTCCTGTATGTAAGCCACATTCTTAGCAGCAAGCCCCTGTACAAATGAAAACAAAGTTAAACACTTCCAACATACAGTGGCACAAGAGAAATATTCCCATTCCAAAAGATACAAACGTGGGAATACAAATCATTGGAACCAAAGCAAGTCCAAAATACAGCAGGGCAAACAAGTCCTGTGGTTGCACTTCAAGCACCTGAAGCAATCTGCGGCAACTTGTGAGTGCCAAAGGGTTTGTGCCGCTCCACCCCAGGCACTCCTGGTGGCTTTAGCTCCCATGGCTTCTCTCTTGGGCTGGCTTCGCTCTCTCCTTGTAGGTTTCCTTAGACAATCCACACTCCAGGCTTTTCCACTGCGCCTTTGGCTTCACACTCACAGCTTCACACACTGCCCTCTCAGGAGCACTGCCCGGCCTCCCCGGCCTTCTGAAATCAGGATGGAAGATTTTTAATCTCAGAACCCTTGCATTCTCTGTGCACCTAAAACCAGCACCACATGCATGACGCCGAGGTCTGCTGCCAGCTGGAGCAGTAGCCAGGCTTTCCTCTCTCTTGGCTGTAGGAGTCAAGTGGCTGGATCACTGAGCACTCTGTACCTGATTGGGAGGAAAAGCTTCTCTATGCCTCCACCATTCTGGAACTTCACAGGGCCTCTGCCGCCATTCTACAACATGGTGTTCTGAGGCTTTCTCCTCCAAGCAAAGTCCTTCATTTTTGCAGTTTTGAGACTGCAAAGCGTGAGGACCCACTGTCTCTTCTGGTGATGCCTCCAGGCCATCATTTCTATTCTCCTGTTCCTTCTCAGCAAATGAGATCTCTTCAGCTCTAGCTTTGTAGTCCACAGCTTTACTGGAGCTTTCTTTCTGGTCAAATTCACGTTTCAAATCACCCTCCTGGGCTCTGTGCGTTTGATTCGCAACAAAAATCTGGCAAAAACTCCCCAACGATAGCCATGCCACCATCTCAACATTTGACTGCCTTGAAATTTCTTAGATTAATCAGTCCAATGGCCTTAATCAAAGTCTCTGGACATAAACAAAATGCAGGGAAACTTTCTGCCAAGCCATAAAATATACCAATTGGAGTCCAACAACCAATGCAGTCCTTCTTCCCAGCAGAAACGTCCCGAGCCTGGTCTTTATCAGCAAGCTTTCTATCAGTATTCTGGTCTCCCAGATCTGACTAGAATCTCCCAAGCTTTGACCAGAACCAGAGCAAAATGGGAGGGGCCTCTTTGTCTCCCTCATAGTGTATTCAGACCACCCCTACTCCCCAGGGAAGATACAGCACACAAAATTTCCTTGCCCTCTTTTGCACAGAAGGAAGATATTTACAAAGTAGGAACCCTGGCTCCCTGCTAAGACTCTTGGTTTAACTTTTGAACCTCTCAAGTTGACACAATGTATCAACCATAACAAATACAATTATTAATGCTAGGAGCAAGAGTTCTGGTAAAAAGAGTAGTGATTATAGTAATAGTACTACAGTGCACTACAGTGCTTGCTGGGAAATTCATTATGGCTACAGGGAAAATTACACTAGTACTGGAACTAGTAGTTCTTATATTAAAAGGAATGATTGTACCAGGAACAGTAGTACTAGTGGAGACACCAACACCACTTATTTGGAAAGAATGATTCTGATAAGAGCAGTAGCATTAATGCTCACTGAAGGGAAATGACTGTCAGGAACAGTAGTTCTAGTGGTGGCATTAATATTTCTTGGGAAAGGAATGGTACTGATAGGAACAGTAGCACTGGTGCTCAAGTAGTAGAAAGAGTAGTATTGGGGGTTGTGGAGTTAGTGACGACATCAGTAGTATTGACTGGGAAATGAGTGGTGGTAACAGGAACAGCAGGAGTAGTGTTCACAGGTGTAAGGAAAGGATTTGTATCAAGGGCAGTCGTATTAGTGGTGACTTCAGTACTATTTGTTGGTAAATAAAGGGTGTGGGCTAGAATGGTAGCACTGGTGCTTACAGTAGGAGCAAAAGGAACAGTTGTATCTGGAGAAACAGGACTGGTGGTGACATTGTCAGTATTTGTTAAGAAAGAAATGGTACTGACAGAAATAGTATCAGTAGTGTTCACAGTAGTAGGGAGAGGAGTAGTATCAGGGTGAGTAGCACTACTGGTTACATTCATAGTACTTGGTAGGAAAGGAATAGTGCTAAGAGGAACAGCAGCACTGGTACTCACAGTAATCGGGAAAGGACTAGTATCAGTGGCAGCAGTATCAGTGGGAACAACATTCATAGTATTTGTTAGGGAAGAGGTGGTGCTGATAGGAGTAGTAACATCAGAGCTTAAAGAGTTAGGGGAAGGAGTAGTATCAGTGGAAGCTGTATTAGCAGTGACATTCTTAGTATTTATTGGGAAAGGATTGGTGATGACAGGAGTAGTAGCACTGGAATTCATTGTGGCAGGGAAAGGAGATGTGTCAACAGCAATAGGACCAGTGGTGACATTGGTAGTATTTGCTGACAAAGAAATTGTGCTGACAGGAACAGTAGCTCTGGAATTCATTGTCATGGGGAAAGGAGTAGATGTGTCAACAGCAAGAGGACCAGAGGTGGCATTGGTAGTATTTGCTGACAAAGAAATTGTGCTGACAGGAACAGTAGCACTGGTATTCACTGTCATGGGGAAAGGAGTAGATGTGTCAACAGCGAGAGGACCAGAGGTGACATTGGTAGTATTTGCTGACAAAGAAACTGTGCTGACAGGAACAGAAGCACTGGAATTCACTGTCATAGGGAAAG
>PVJX010000752.1:0-107818 GCA_004027295.1 Dolichotis patagonum | reverse complement strand
ACAGTAGCACTGGAATTCACTGTCATGGGGAAAGGAGTAGATGTGTCAACAGCAAGAGGACCAGAGGTGGCATTGGTAGTATTTGCTGACAAAGAAACTGTGCTGACAGGAACAGAAGCACTGGAATTCACTGTCATAGGGAAAGGAGTAGATGTGTCAACAGCAAGAGGACCAGAGGTGGCATTGGTAGTATTTGGTGACAAAGAAACTGTGCTGACAGGAACAGAAGCACTGAAATTCACTGTCATAGGGAAAGGAGTAGATGTGTCAACAGCAAGAGGACCAGAGGTGGCATTGGTAGTATTTGCTGAAAAAGAAACTGTGCTGACAGGAACAGTAGCTCTGGAATTCACTGTCATAAGGAAAGGAGTAGATTTGTCAACAGGAATAGGACCAGTGGTAGCATTGGTAGTATTTGTTGAGAAAGGACTTGTGCTGACGGGAACAGTAGCACTAGTGCTCACATTAGTGGGGAAATGAGCAGTATCAGGGGCAGTAGCACTAGTGGAGATGCTAGAAGTAGCTGTTGAGGAAGAACTGTTCGTGAAGAGAACAGTAACCCCGGTGCTCACAGTGGTGGGGAAAGGAGTACTGGTATCAAAGGCAGAAGTACTGGTGGTGACATCCATAGTGTTTTGGGGGAAAGGAGTGATGCTCATAGGAACTGTAGTACTAGTGCTTTCAGTAGTAGAGGAAGAAGTACTTGTATCAGGAACTATACTAGCAGTTGTAACACCAGTAGTACTTTTTGCATAATCTGCATAATCTGTGGTTTGGATGGGAAAAATAGTACCAGTACTAGTAGCCACAGAACTTTTTGGGACAGGAGTAGCTGTATGGGGAGTAGTAGTACTAGCTGTAATAGAAGTGGCACTCAGTGTATATTGTAAGGATGTGATAGGGACAGTGACAGTAGTACTTGGAAAGAATGACATAGCTGTATCAGGAACAATAGGAGTAGTGGTAACATGAGTAGAACTTGCAGAAAGTATGCTTGTGATTGGAACACTGGAAGTAGTGTTCACTGTAGTATTTACACTACCAAAACTAGTGATAGTCTCAACACTGGTAGCCTCAGTAGCAGATGGAGAGGGATGAGTACTCCTGGGGATGGCACTTGCTGTAGTTGGAGTGGTAACTACAGAATCACCATGAATCCAAATAACCTTGGTTAATTTCTCCAGGTTGATATTCTTGTCAGTTAATTGAATAGTCAGAGCCTGCCATGAAAGAAAGATAATGATGCAATATTAAAACTTCTTAAACATTATTTTAAATTCACTCTTCACATTGCAATTTTACAAAAGAAAAAATATTCATTTTTCTCTAGAGAGAAATAGTAGATAAATGGTCACATAGATTATTACTTTGGAGAGATCTTTGTGCTTATGTTTATTAAAATCTGTTTCCTTTGCCATTGAATTCTAACCTTTCTGACAACAGGCTGTTTTCATTTTATGATCATCGACACCTCATACCCACAATGCCTGGCCCATAAGAGACATCTGGGGTCCCATGGAGATTTTCTGAAAGAAGTAACTCAGGGATTTTTCTGCATTGTTCTTAATTAGGAGTTACTTGCAAAAAGTGATTTCGAACCCAGTACTTCAGTAAAACAGCTATAAATAATTATAAGAGACCCTAGAGAAGTGATCTATTTGGGTCATTTTCTAAACTTCAAATATCAAGCCTAGAGTGATGGTGTACAGTTGTAATCCCAGCAGCCGGAAGGCTGAGGCAGGAGGATTGCCCCAAGTTCGAGACCAGCCCAGGCTACAAAATGAACTCAAGGCCAGCCTGAATTGCACAGTGAGACCTTGTCTCAAAAAGATTAATTAAATTAAACTAAATTAAATTCAAATATCATCAAGGTATCCTTTTCGCCTTTTAGAAAAAACTATAGTTATCCATTGTTCACTTTTCTAAGACATTCCCTATGGATTACTAAATCCACATTGATGATTAGCTTTATTTTCTGAAGCAGAATATTTTTTTTCTCTTTGGTTGCCTTTGGTATTTCCTCTTCTAGAACTGCAGTTTACTTGCATTTTGGCAACAAAAAGCAAAGAGAACTGATCCTCCAATAGGGTCTTCTATTTATGTCACTGTACTTTAACTAAGTGAATCTTACACTATGGGTGGGATATATTCACTTGGCAATCACCATAGTTTAATGCCAATTTTCAACCTAAAAGAGCCATCAATTTGACCATGGGTATGAACACTTCAAGAAAGAGGGGGAATCCTTCTGTAAGTTTAGGGAGTCCCTCATTCTTTGTTTTGAACTTTGAGTGGAAAAGTAAGTTTTGTTATATAGCCTTGAAAACAAGTCTATTCAAACACAGCACAATTTTCTTGGTAAACACATGGAGAGGCTATTATAAACCACTGATAATTGGTCCCTGGACTACCATAGAAAGATCACCAATGCTGTACATTCTACAAAATTTTTTAGGAGCATATCTACTCAACATTTTGGTAGACTTTCTAATATGTGTGTACCAAGAATGATAATAGTGGTGACAATTTTGCAGAACACTAAGTTATCTTATGATAGTTAAATAAGACAGGTATGCTGATGGGACAGACTTGGGTGCTCCAACACTGGCCAGTGACATGCTACTCACTAAAGTGGAAACAAATCTTTTTTCCTGTTCTCCCTTGTTGTCAATATATGGAGTGTGTTCTCCCTTACTCTCTACTCTTATTGCAAGGACCACATATGTGGTAAGATCAGAGGGGCACCAGGATAACTCCAAGGACAAAATAGCAGAATAATTGTTTACTTATATAATCTTAAAATAGGACAAAAGCTCCTAAAACATAAAGAAAAGTCACCAAAAATTCCATAGTTGTGACTACAAAGAAAGTTACCAAGCCGCTCATCCATCCCAGTGAAGCTACACGTTTTTTTGTTAATGAGCCAATCCAACCCACTCCATCAAGACTGAGTCCCCTTCAGCTATCCCTCTATTCAAGATGAAGCCCCTTCCCAGTTTTCTCTTCCTTTTTAAGGCTTTTTCCTGTAAATTCATGCTGTTGCTTCAGTTTAATTTTCATTGTCACTGAATTCACACCCCTACATATCCTGTATGAGTGGTATTCTGTTCAGCCATACCTGACTGGAAGGATCTCTCTTCAAGTTGGTCTCTATGAATTGCTGGTTGTCATAGGTGAAATTGACTTGTGTCACATAAGTAGAGTTCACACCCCAAACTTTAATATATCCAACTTTCAGGGGATTTGAGTCACTTAAATACTTATTGTGTATGACTTGGATCCGCAAGATATTCTATAAAGTATTTACAAGAGAAAAAACATATTATATTTTAAATAGACTGTATTTCACATTAAAAATGCAATATAAAATACTTTTGTAGCACTGATTCTCTTTCTTCCTTTATTCTCCTTCTCTTTCTCCTTCTGTTCCTTCTCCCCCTCCTCCTCCCCTCCTCCTCCTCCACCTCTTCCTTCTCTTCCTACTCTTCCTCCTCTTCCTCCTTTTCCTCCTCCTCCTCCTCCTTCTTCTTCTTTCTTTGTTTGCAGTAACAGAGATACACAGGAACTGTAATCTCAATCCCTTTTCTCTGTTAAATTTTGAGATAGAGTCTTGCTAGGTTGCTAAGTTGTCCAGACTGACCCCAAATTTTCAAGCATCCTCCCTCAGCATCCTAGAGACTGGAGACATGCGCCACCATATCTAGCTCTGTTTTCATTTCCAATTTCATTTTACATTTTAAGTAAATATTTTATGAATATTTACTTTCTCAGTATCTGCTACAATAATTTTGATGATGTCAAAAACAGGTTTAGGTACCAGCACTACAAGACCTATTTTGTGTATACTTATTACTAATTTTTACAATAATTTTGGAAAGAAAGTGATATTGCCTCTGTTTCACAGGCAAGGAAAATGAAGCCCCAGAAGATAGGGAAGCTCAAGGCCACAGAGTTAAAGAACACAGATAGGGTGGAATCATGATACACATATGTGCACTACCTCAGTTAATATAAGGTGACAAAAGGGCAACTCCTTTGATAAGCACAGTCCACCGGAATATAGGAACTTACATAAATTGGTAGCAGTTTAAGTTTAAGTTCAAGGGTGGCAATAATAAGAGACAAATCATGAAATATCACTCAGATGAAAATCACAGCAAAATTTGTTGTGACGAGAGAGAAAAAAATCACCTTGGGAATACAGTGAGCAAGGGAGGATTTAGTTAAGACACTGAAGTCCCAGGTGGATGGATAGGATTTATAAAAGTGACATGACTGAGACAGGGAGTGATGCTGGTACATACAGAGTGATCCAAAGCTCACTCTGAGTATCAGGGCAACTGCAGCTGGTGCTATGCAAACAGAAGTGAGATTGGCTAAATACGTGTGATGAAGCCATCAAGAGTCTACATGATAAAGCAGAGTTCATCCCAGTAGAGGAGATTACAAATGTCTCAATTCTAATAGTATCAGTAGAAAAAGAAACACATTCAACTGATATTTCTGAAGAATTAACAGAACTCTTTTTGGCTGATCACACAGGCAGGATCAAGGGAAACTCAAAGGAATATAATTTGAAACAGATAAGTACATTAGGGCTAATTCTTACTGATTTAGTGGCTGATTGATAAATTTCCTGGAAGTTCGCAAGCTGATTAATAATCCAAAACTGGATAAGATGTGGAAAGTCTTTACATTACAGAAATCAGTAAATGCTACAACTCAGCTCCCATCCCACAAGCTGCTTATCAGCCAGGCAACACTGAGAATAACCCCACAGAAAGCTGGGAGCTTTCTTTTCATTTCAGGTCCCTAATATTTAGAGAAAAAAAACAACCGACTCATCAAACATCACAGAAGTAATGATACATTTGTCACTAATTTGGAATAATGAAAAAATGGAATTTTGAAGTCAGAAATTATTTAATAACAATATAATGTTTTATAATAAATAGGTTAAACAACAAAGTGTCTTTCCTAAATTGAGTAGTTAGTAGAAATAGAACAAAACTCCAGAGTTTATAGATCAACAGCTTCATTTACAAACAGCAATTTGAGAGTAAAAGTAAGTAATGTCTTGTGCTCAAATACAATAACAGATAATGTACAGATGTAATTAGTAAGCAGTGAGTGTTGCATTTAGTTTCAAAAAGTCAAATGTAGGATAGAGAGAATATCATCTGGTACTCATGTCTATGAAAATTATTTGAATGTCTTAGATGACTATGCAATTTATGTATCCCAAACATCTCTTACATGTGTGTAAAAATTAATGCTGTATAATACCCATAAAAATAAGAGTCATGCTAAAATAAGTATAGACAATATGAAAGTTCATGCCGTCATGTAGGAATACAGTGCAAATTGGGTATGCAATTTAAAAGTTTCTAGTAAACACATTTTTAAAAAGTAAAGGAAACAGAATAAATTAATTTAAAGATATATTTCATTTAGCCAAACTTTCTAAAATGTTATTTCAGTGTATGAAACATAAAAAGGGGGATGAGGTAGTTTACAATCTTTTTTCAAAGTAACCATTTGAATATTTCAAAATAGGAAAGTCATACTTGTAAGTACTCTACAGCCAAATGTGGTTCTTGATTGGTATATTAGAAGTGAGGATATAAATTATGATCTTAACCCTGGGCACTAGGTTTTAGGAGAAATCTATATTAAGTGAAGTCCAAATAGAGTGATCATATCTAGTAGCCAGTACATGTATAAAGCAACAAAACTAGCCTAGAGATGGATAACTCTGAAACGAAAAGACAAACAGATATGTAACAGATATCCTCAAATATCTAAAGCACCACTGTAGAAAAGAAAAAACAGATTTTTGCAACAATAGTTCTTATTTCAAGTCAGTAGGTAAAAAGTTAAACACAAGAAGATTCCAGGTTTGGCAGAGAAAGATTCCCCTACTTTTCTTGTTAGAATTATAGATTATCCATGAACTTGTTTAAAATGCGAGGTACATTGGTTGCATTGTGGTCCTCAATTATTTACCTTCTCTAGTCTACCCTTTTCTTGTAATCTTTAATCTCTAAATGAGATGTTCTGTTCCTGTTCTGCTTCTGGGATTGGCCCTATGACTTTTCTTTGCTAATGGGAAATTAGGCAACTTGATGTAAGAAATTATTTTAAAACTATTCAGATATTTTCAAATCTACTTTTGCGCTCTTCAATATTCGTGAAAAAATCATGTTCAGACCTTCCTATAACCCAAAACCCAATTTCCTATAATTTCATTTTATACTACCCTTAATGCAGTGAGTGCCATCAAGACAATTCAAGCAAACTAACAGACCGAGGCTGACACCTGACTCATGAGAACGAGTCAAGATGAGACAGAACTAGAAGGTCTAATTCAGACCTTCTGCAAACTCAGAATCTCAGTGTTCATTGTTGTTTGCATGCCACTAAGGTTTGAGACTGTGTGTTATCCAGCATTACTACATGTTGGACAGTTTAATGTAACATTTGCTCTGCAACGTTTTATCAGCTAGAAAAATTCTCTCCCCTAGAAACGTGTTACAAATTTAAAGGACCGTTTTTCCCCAGAAAATTTTGTCTTCTTCTTTCTTCTTCTTCTTCTTCTTCTTCTTCTTCTTCTTCTTCTTCTTCTTCTTCTTCTTCTTCTTCTTCTTCTTCTTCTTCTTCTTCTTCCTTCTTCTTCTTCTTCTTCTTCTTCTTCTTCTTCTTCTTCTTCTTCTTCTTCTTCCTCTTCTTCTCCTCCTCCTCCTCCTCCTCCTCCCTCTCTGTCTCTCTGTCTCTCTGTCTCTCTCTCTCTCTCTGGTATGCTGGATAATTATCAAAATAAGACTGTTACTTCCTTATTTTAGTGTCAACAAACCTGAATTAGAAAAGTAATTCAGAAAATTCATGCCTAGAAAAGTAGGCAGGAATGACTTCCCATTAAGATATAAGATACTATATTTATACAATTCAAATTGTATAAATGAATAAACTTTAGCTAACAGAAAAGCATTTATAAAACTCAGTAGTCTTACCTGAGCTGCTGTAAAGTTGGCCAGGAAATAGTTTCCATTTTCATAAGTATCTGAAAGCAAGGGTTCAATCTACTCAGAACAGATATATAAAATACATGATGAATGCTTAAAGTTTTTAAAATGTATTACCATAAGAGACACATTACCATTAATCCCCCTCAATTCGAACACATTTGTCTTATCATTCTTACTACATTATGAAGCAGTTGTGGAAGTCCTTTTTGAGTGAATGTTACATTAATGGAAAAGTAGGTTTATAAAAATATTATGGTATGTTCTCATTTACTTTATTCACTGAATCTGGCACCCTGGCACCATTCTACTTCTGGATGCCCCCCCCCCAAAGTCAAAATGACTGAAAGGTAAATATTTTGAATCAATTCAGGATTTTAAGGTAGACACAACTGTGAAACTAAAGACACTTAAGATTGTTATCTCTTGGGGGGGGTAGGTACCGGGGATTGAACTCACAACCTTGTATGTGTCAGGCAGGCACTTATGCCACTGAGCTATATTCTCAAAGATGTTTATGAAAGAGGATTTCTAGTACTGCTTTGAAAAGTGACAAAAATGGTGAAATAAATGAGTTCAGTTAAGGGAAGAATGTGAAGCATGTTAAGGAGAGCAGATAGTAATGTGTCTTTTAATATAATTTTTTAAAAATTAGATATTTCCCATATGTTTCAATCACATCCTATAATAACAGCACCAATTTCAGCACATAGGTACATAACATTCAGCTTGTGCAAAATAGCTGATCAAAATTTGTTGTTCACCATCAATCATCTTGATTAACTTTTTTTCTCTAACCTTAGACTGTCCTTCACAGTGCTAGAGATCCTAAACCCTCCTGCCTCTGCAAACTTGATTCCATTAACTTCCCCCAGTATTTCTCCACCTTTCTAGGCTACAGTGATGCCCTGGAGTACTCCACTGTGACAAATCCTTTCTCTGATTGTATCAATCTAGCATCACGTGTCCTTTTTACTGGCATACGTCTTCAATAGGTAGCCATGATCTTCAACTCAATATTTGATTTACCTCTCCTACACTACTTCTGCATTTCCTGTTTTCATTGAATCCAGTATTTTCAAAGTCATAAGTGACTTAAATCTATATATCTTTTCACGATGTTCAAGATTCTCAGGCTTCTTTAAGTATACACCCCCCTCTTAAAATATAGTAGGCCTTATCCATGGAACATAAGTTCCAAGACTCAAAACCCTAGTGGATACCTGAAATTATTCATAGTAATGATATTTATGTACCGTATTTTTTTCTATAAGTGCTTACCTATGATAAAGTATAATTTATAAATTAGGCCCAGCAAGAAATTAATCATAATAGCACTATTACAATAATATACTCTAATAAAAACAAAAGAATTAAAACAATATATTCTCTTAAACCTTTTGGCATAGTGCCCATTATTAAATAAAATACAGGCATTGCAGAACCACAGAAGTTGTTCTGCTGAGATAGATTCTAAATGGCTATTGGAAGGATGGTGTATGTATACAACACAGATGCACTGGACAAAGAGACGACTCATGTCCTGCGTGAGAGAGCGGGATGTCATAGGATTTCCTCATGTTAGATGAAATAATCCATAATTTAGAACTTACAAATTCCAGAAATATTCTGGAATTTTCTGTTTAATAATTTCAGACTGTAGTTGACCAGCAATAATTTAAATCATGAAAAGAAAATCCTCAAATACAGGGAGACTACATTACTCTGAGTTAATAACTACTTTATTCATGCTCCTCATGTGGCTGCTATAACTCTCCCTATTTCTTAAAATCAGTTTCATTTGAAGATCTGTTCGTGGCCACTGTCAACACCATATCATCTTTTGTAAGTAAGGAAAAGTTTAACAAGTAATTACAAAGCTGTTAACAGAAAATTTAAATTAATTCTATCCTCATGCCATATTTTAGTATTTAAATTTGAATTTCTAAATGAATTTCATTTTAAAAAGTATAAAAAGGCTCTCTGAAAAATATATGAAAGTTTCAGGGACTATTAACATTTAACTCTAAGTCAAACATTTTCAATAAAACTTAAACTGTATTAAACAAAGGCTTTTCTCTTTTAAATTTTTTGAAACACAACTGTGGTGCTATTCAGCCACTATGATATCACTCATCTAGTCTTGATTAGCTCAGCCTATACACAGGAGCTTTCTACACTCTTAAAACACCGGCCCTCTACCAGCAGTGACTTTGCCTTTCTGGGGGCACTTTATAATGTTCAGAGATGTACGTGACTGTAATATCTCATTTTTGTCATCTGGTGAGGAGAGGATAGAAATGCTGCTAAACACCCTATAGTAAATAGCCCAGCCACCAGCAACAAATAATCAGCCACAAGTGCCAGTATCACTGACGTTGAGACAAATGACTTACTATTCAGCCCTTTCTTTTTTCATGATAAACAATCTTTAGTGTTTTCTTTTATTGTTATTGTAATTTAACATATTTATGGAATACAATGCGATAATATGTCACAATGCACAATGATCAAACCAAGGTAGCAAACACTCCTACCTCCTTAAATATTTCCAAAACACATAACAATTGCACATACTTATGAATTATAGTGTGTCATTTCAATACATGTATACAGTGTGTATTGATCAAATCACAGTAAAGATAGAGAATTAGATAAATTATGACAATCTTCTCAGTAGAACATGAGAGTCCATACTGGTGCTTATATATAATAAATACACAATAACACCTAGATGTATGTATATTATGAAAACAATCAGATTTCACCAATTAAATAAGTAGTAGATTTTCATTTACATAAAATCTGGACCATTTTCTTAATATGAGAAGCAAGTAGCAAACAGCAAAAACTTTTGAAGTGATTGCATTTTTCTGATTTTCTATCTTTAAAAATTTTAAATATAATACTTTTTCTTTTGTTTTTTATTTTTTTTTTTGCATCCTTTTATAAGGAAATATGGGTTATACAGATTTAAAAAGTTTGGGGCAGACTTGTGTGTGAATATAACACACTTGATCATTTTTATTCCCCATCACTCCTTTAAAGAAAACTAACAAGAAGAAATCTTTAGAAATACTATTGGTAGAAAATAAGCTATAATTTTAAAATATGTGACAAATTGCAAGGTCACACTGTTCTGGAACAGAGAAAAAATAGTGAAAAGTGAGACCTGATTGCTGGCTCTATATTTCTGTAGAAGTGTCTAAGGAAGAAAGTGTTCTGATTATAATGACAGATTCCAATTATCCAAGGTAGAACAAGCTATTCCTGGATTTGAGAAAGCATAAAAAGTGATATGAAATATCCTCTTAGCAACTGTCAATTCACAACTTATGAATCCCCAAGAAAATTTTATAGGATCTAATTTGCCTTCTGAGTAGGCCTCTTATGAAGAAAAGTTGCCTGGTATCAAGGGCTGGATCAAATAATAAAGCTATATCTGTGTCCCGCTGAGAATGAATTCACTATCAAACTGCCATTTGCACCCACTCTGTTTTATCAGAGAGAGACAGTTCATCATTCCCGGATGAATCCATGAAATCAGGTTCCTGAACCTACCAAACTAAGGATTATATACTTGGTCTGTAGTAAGTTGTACTGTAATATATATGAGCTAGCAAAAATTGCAAACATACTCCAAATATCATTGCCTTACTGACAGTAGCAGAGGCAGAGATAAGATTTAGTTTCCAATAGTATATGATGAGGTGCTACTCTGGGTTTTCTTCATAATGTACAAAGACCTGGGAAAGTTTAACTCACCTATGCTTTGTCCATCATCCCAGAATATCTGACCTTCAGCTTTTCCATCATCATCTAATGCAACAGTCAATCCCATAAAATTCTGTCGACTACCAAAAAAGAAAGAGTCATTTTTCACTAGATTGGAAGTCATAAGAATGAGAATCAGCATCTGTTAAAAATATTACCTATCTAGAAATAAAAGTGAATGAAATATGCACAGGAGATTAAAAAATAGATAAAATGAGATAAAATATAGGATTCTTAACAGTCAATGGAAAAGCATTCATTCAAAAATAAATTACAGTATTCATAATTTGCAAATACACAAATTACAAGTAATATGATGAGATACGGATTCCTTAGGAAGAAGACCCTAGAATAAAGAACCCTTCAAAAGCTTTCTGGTTGCTGAAGAATAAAATCCAAAGTACTAGAGCTTGATTTATACTGGGGAAAGGCCATCAAACACAGTCTCCTTTTACCTGGAATGAGTGTTAATTGCAGGCTCTTGCCAAGGCAGAATGTAACCTCCTCTAACATGAAGGTTGATGTGGTCAAGGGGAGCTTTTAGTGTTTTCCAGTCACCTGTAGATTTGTGCCCAGATTCCTAGAAGGGAGCAAATCAACAAAGGAATAGTGAAGTGCAAATGTATTAAGCAGGTAAATGCATTCCTGCAAGTCCTCTCTTTCCAAGAAAGTATATTGGAAAACATTTCAAACTTGAGAATGTCCTTTGCTCTTCACTTTTGCTTAGGACTCTGAAAGCCTGGACTTTTCTGTGTCTCCAGGAAGAGTGGGTGGTGAGTATCAATTTAGTGTAGGTGCTCAAATGTATCAATTTATACTTGTATGCATCTTTCCACTTTCATAAACGTTTCCAAAGCTGAAAAAATTGGCAATGACTGCCTTAGAAAATATATACAGGGCTGAGGATTTAGCTCAGTGGCATAATCACCTGCCTGGCAAGTGCAAGGTCATGAGTTCAATCTCCAGTACAAAAGAGAGAGGAGAGAGAGAGAGAGAGAGAGAGAGAGAGAGAGAGAAAGGAAGGAAGGAAGGAAGGAAGGAAGGAAGGAAGGAAGGAAGGAAGGAAGACAGAGAAAGAAAGAAAGAAAGAAAGAAAGAAAGAAAGAAAGAAAGAAAGAAAGAAAGAAAGAAAGAAAGAAAGAAAAGAAGAAAGAAAGATAAAGAGAGAGACAGAGAGAGAGAAAGAAAGAAAGAAAGAAAGAAAGAAAGAAAGAAAGAAGAAAGATAGAAGTCAATAAAAAGCCAGACACTTCTCTAACCTGTGTGGAACAATGTTTATTCTTACCGTGCTGTAGTCATACCACCAGGCTCTGGGAAAGTAAGCCCTTATTTCAAAAGTGTTCTGAAACAAAACCAATCAACATATCACTACAAATATTCCAGTAAGGTGATTATTTTAATTTTTAAACTGCTTTTTGTAGAAATAAGATGAGATATGATTGATTTGAATGTCACAAATTTGAGGGCTTTTATTGAAAAGATTTTAGAAATTTCCCCTTCAAATACACAGAAAGAGATTTTGAAAAGAAACTTCTAGAAGGATACAAACTTGCAGAACAAGAAGTTAATCGACATTGTGAAATGTTTGTTAAGGAGATCTTGAAAGCAGAAAAAAAATTTTTTTAGCTATTCTAGAAAGTCATTTGTTTGAAAGGGTGAACTGAATGAGATGAGATGATCTTTAAATTGGTCTTCCTGTGGCTTTAAACTATGGGATAGAGTCTGACCTAGAACAAAAAACTCACACTTTCCAGCACAGGGCTGACCAAGATGGCAGGGCCCAACATAAACTGACGGTCTATATCCCAAGTTGATCTGTCATCTGTAAACCTGAAAAAAATAAATGTGAAAGATTCTCCCACACCCTTCACTGTCACAGAGGACTATTTTAAGACAGCCCCGGAGGTGCTGCCTGGGGACAGAAGCCGTACTCACTCGTGGAGCAGGGCTCGAGCGACAGTGCTGCCTTCAGTGTGAGCTTTGTGCATCAGAGTGTAGAGATAAGGCAGCAGGGTGTACCTGGTCTGCAGGACTTTTCTCGAGAACAACTCAAAGGTTGAATTCCAGGCTACAGGATCTTGTCTCTAAATAGGTGAGAAGGTGAGTAACAGATCACTTCATCTTCACTCCCGTATTCTAGCGATATCAGAAAAGGATCGTCCAGCGTTCAGTCCACATGGAGGTTACCCAGTCCATCTCCCTTCATTTCTAACCTGCCCTTCCACTGCTCCTGCCACCTACAAATCTACAACTTTTTGCATCCTTTCTTTATCTGTCATTCTTACATCCCTGAAGATGTCTAGCTTTAATCCTGCACATGTGTGGAAAGACAAGTCTCTATACAACACAGATGTACCTCTGATGAATGTAAAACACAAATTCTATATTGCTAAATGCAAATGGGGAATTATTATATTTTAGCCCCATGAAGGAATTATAAAGATGTATATTCTCTAGTTACTAATCCCCAGGAAATAAAGAAAATATATTCTTACAATCTATTAATAATTCTGAGGTTCTGAACACTGTGGGTTTTCCATAAAATAAAGGGGGTGATTTTGATGACTGTTTTTGGTATACTTATAATACTTTCACAAGTTAAAAAGAAGCTGCTATCTGATGCCACAAAACACATGTAGCTTGAACAACAGAAACCTTACCCTGGTCCCAATAGTGTTGTGGCTCCGGGACAATGGATAAAAGGCTCCCAGCTGCATCCAGCGAATACACATCTCATATTCGGCATCTCCAAAGAACCCACAGATGTCTGCTCCTGTCTGATATGATGCAGCGGCAAAGCATGAGTGGGTTGTAGACACAATTAAATCTGACCAGGTAGTTAGTAATGGCCTCACCATGACTTACATAAGGTATTCCAAAGAGACTGAACTCCATCAGGCCTGCAATGAGACGATAGGGACATTTCAAAGGACAGGGAAGGCTTTCCCTTTGCCTTTCCCTTTGCTTCCCCATGAGAAGGCCTGGGTCATACATAATAAATATATTGAAAGATATGTATGAATTAAAACTCAGCTCTTGTTATCTTACTGCTCATTGGGATGACAGTCTAGACTTACCCAGTATAACCATATAACTGTTCCCATTACCCATACCACAACCATCAGAGGCCCCAGGAGCAGGCCCGCATACCAATGATTGATTTCCCCAGCTGGTCCCATGCGGCCGTGTTGTCTCCCAGCCAGTGTCCTGCCCAGCGGCCAGAAGAGGGGAACGTGGAGCGGGTGATGACAACTCCTCGCTGTCCTGTCACCCCCTGCACAGCTCTGGTTGGAGAACAGCAAGGAGGTGAGTTTGAGGATGGCCAGGGAGCAGCTGCAGCTTGGCCATGAGCCAGCCGAGCTGCTTCATTCAGTCAGAGAACTTCCTCCTAGGATAGACCTGTCATCTGGATGTGACACTAGAATCCCAACCAGCTTCACAGTATGTTAGTGGGACAAGGTGTCTGCACCTACGATGCACTTACTTTTAAAAGATCTAATAAGCTTCTTATCTCTACAAAGGTTAAGAGGAGAGGTAGAAGTTAGGAACGAGTCCCATGCCCCGGGTCACTGGTCCCTTTAATGTGTTCCGTCTCACACTTCAGGAGGGAGGTTTCCTTGCATCGCCTTATTTTTTGTTAGGAAACTAAGGCTCAAAGAAGTTAGATAACTCACAAAGACAATTTAAAGAGCAAGGAAGCAGACCTGGGGTCCAAATAACAGCATATATAGCTGTTCCTTTTTAATAAACTTCATTCTACTACTCTATACCTCAAAGAGCAAGACACATTTTGCACACGCAGGCAGGTATGCATAAAAAGATCATTAAGTGGCTCTCAAAAGAAGTTGAATCTTCTATTTATATTCATAGTGTAAAAAAATTTTAAAACTATGTTACAAAAATTAGAGAAACAGAAAACCTATTAACAGATCCTAGTATGCTTACAATCGAAAAACTAAAAAAAGCAACACAAGTATACAACAAGACAAATTGTTCCAAATAAGATGTCAGTGAAAGAAGCTACTTACTGGAATAAAAATTAATCTATTTGGATCATTTTCAGTAGTTCACACCAAAATAAGTCCAAAAGGGACAGAGATACATATGCAGTTTATCGAAATTGTATATATGTATGTATCCCATATACACAAGGAAAAAGTGACCCACAGAAAATGTAGCTAAGCAAATTTAGCAGAGGACTTTCAATTAGCTACAATAAATAAGTTCAAAGAACTAAAAGAAAGCATATCTAAAAACATTAAAGGAAAGTATGATTATGTCACATCAATAAATAGAAAATATTAATACATAACTAAAAACTATTAACAAGCCAAATAGAAATTTTGGAATTGAAAAATACAGTAAATAAAGTTAAAATTTAGAGAGAACCTGGAATAGGTATCTGATTTGGCTGGTAGAAAAAAAGAACCAGCAAACTAAAGATAGAACAACAGGGATGAACCAGTGTAAGGAACAGAAAGTAAAGAAAAGTGGACAATGCTTTAGAGACTTGTGGGACATTATCAAGTATAATGACAAATATTCAATGGGACTCGGAAGGAGTAAAGAAAGGAGAAAGGGACAGAAAAATATTTGAAGAACTCACAGTCAAAAGTTTATCCATTAAAAACTGTAAATTACTATTGAAAGAAATTGAAGAAAATCTAACTATATGGAAAGATATTTCACATTAGTGGATTAGAAGATTTAATATTATTAAGATGGCAATACTTTTCCAAATTTATCTGTAGATTGAATAAAAGTAAATATATACAAACCTCATTAATTACAACTGTATATTAACACATAAAGGTAGATATAGAGATCAATGGAAAAGAATAAAAAGTCCATAAATGATTCCTCTCACTGATTGTTGGTTGATTGTTCAGAAAGTACAAAGACAGTTTAAATGGACAAAAGAATGGTCCTTTCAATGGACTAGAATAATTGTATATCCAAATGTTAAAGAACTTCTACCCTACACCATAAATCAGACAAACGTTTACTCAAAATAGATCACAGATCATGCTGTAATATCTAAGGCTACAAAGTTCTTAAAAGAAAGCTTTAGAGTAAATGATTATGACCTCGATTCCTGCAACAATAGTTTCTTAGCTATGACTCCAACAGCACACTTGACAAAAAATGAGTAATTGGGAAAACTCATTTAATTTCTCCTTTTTCTCTTTAATATTTCTGTGTCAGGCAAACACTAACAAATAAGAAGGATTTAGCCAGGCATGGTGATTGCATGCCTCTAATCCCAGCCCTCAGAAGCCTGAACAAAGAGGATTACTGAAAGTCAAGACCAGCCTGGTCTACATAGTGAGTTTGAGGCCAGCCTGAACTACATAGTAAGACCCTGTATCAAAAAAAATGATATGGATTTAGATAATCATAAAAATTGATTAAAACATGATGTGAAATTTCTTCAAAATTAAAAAATATGTGTTTCAAAGAACACCATTATGGAAGTGAAAAGATCACCTACAGAAATGAAAAAATGTATAAATCATTTATCTAACAATTTGTATCTAGACTATGTAAGTAATTTTTGCTATTCATTAATAAAGACAAATTCAAAGGAAAATACATGAATAAAAATTTCTGCCAATATGATGAGCAAATAGCCATTAAACACATGCAAAAATGATCAACTGCAACAGTTATTCAGGAAATGAGAACAACAACTAGATACACCTCAGACACAATAAAATGCCTTAAGCCAAAAAGATGAATAATACCAAGCGTTGGTAAGAATGCAAAGGACCACAATTCGCATACATTAATGATAGGAATGCAAAATGTTATTTTTCAAGGTAAAACTCCTTAGGAAGAATATGGTATTTCTTCAATATATGAAAAGTACAGCTATCATAGAATCCAAAAGTCTACTCTGAGATGTGGTCTGAAATGAAAGAAAACATACTTTTTTCAAAGTCTTGCAATTAACTTTTATAACATCTCTATTTATAATAATCAAAAAGTGGAACTAACTTAGATGTCAACAACTGATGGATAGATAAACAAAATATGATGTATGTGTAGAATGGAATATTATTTATTAGCAATAAGAACTGAAGTACTGAGACATGCTACAATGTAACATAAATGAACCTGAAAACAATACACCAAGTGAAAGAAGCCAGTCACAAAAGACCATACACAGAATAGACTATGCACAAGACAGAAAGTAGATTAGTGGTGGGGGATCGGGAGAAGGGGACAAAGGTAGGAATGAGTTATAAATATCCTATAACATCACCTAATTAATCATTTTAAATAGGTGCATTCCACAATTTAAATGATATGTCTATTCAGAGGTATTGTGGTTGGGCAAGGAGGTCTGATATTTCGAGGTTCATTCATTTCTCTGTCATCAGTTACATATAGGCACAACGCAAATACAAAGTAACAATGTAGTAAGCTGCCTTTGCTGCCAGTGATGAAGACATACTCACTCATAGGTGGGCCTGGTCTGGGACCACCCATACAGGCTGTGGACATCGTAGTGTCGCACCAGGGAGCCATCTAGCAGGATCTGCTCACTCTCCATACACAGGGTCTTACTGCTCAGGCCTTTGTCCCTAGATTCCAAATCTGAGAGCAAATACTCAGTTATTTACCAATCAGAGATTTGCATGCTTGCTAGAGATGACCATCATTTTGGCATTTCTCTATTTCATTATCAGCTATAGGGTCAAATTCTTAAATTGCTTTACACAAAAACAACACCTTTTGGCTTAATAACTGCTAAAGTGTCAGCATCAGCTAAAAACTGGGATAAGCATTCATTGCTGCACTGTAACGGAACTGAGCACAGTCATAGCCCACTGCTCACTATGACTAACCCTTTGTTAGAAATGTGTCTTCCACTAGATGGTACCATTCTCAAGGGGATAAATCTTACTTCCATCAGTTTTGTGTAACTGACTTAATCTTTCTGACTTGTCAACATTTGCCTGGCACATGAATTTGAAAAGAAGGAGAAAATGAATGAATGAATGAATGAGCAATGAGCTTCATATCAGTGATCCAGATTCTAGATTCAGTTTCACAAATTCACTAGCACAGAGCTTTTAGGAACACATTTGCTTCCTTCCCCCTCTGTAACGTAAAAGGATTCTGTTTTCTGTGATATCTTTGGCCCCAACACCCTATTTCTGTTTATAATACAGTAAAGCCACAGTGTTTCCCTCCTGAAATGTTTGTGAACATAGGCAAAATGTCCAGGTACTAGATTTTCATTCTCTAATGCAAACTACCTCTGTGTGTGTGTGTGTGTGTGTGTGTGTAGATTAAATTTTTGTGATCAGTTCATGGTTATTGTCATGGTTTATGTTGGTGGCCCCCAGGCCTCACATATTTGCATTGTGCATTTGTGATTGATTCATTGTCTAGTGCTTGGATTGGTGGTGTCAGTGCTACACCCTCCTAGGGGGTGGAGCCAGGATGTGATGTAATGGCAGGAAGAAGGGGTGTCTCTCTCTCTTGCTGGTTTCTGCTTGCTGTTTGCAGCCGCCATGAACTGCGGCCCGCCGTGCCACCCTGCCTTGGAGCCAACTGAGTATGGACTGAAACCTCCAAAACCTGTAAGAAATAAACCTTTCCTTTCCCAACTTTGGGCATCAGGTATTTTTGTCTCAGAAATGAATAAAAAGTTACTAAGACAGTTATCAATATAATCAAATGTATCATTTGGTTTCTTTCATACCACATGACATAGTTTTCTACACTTGATTAGTAGTTTATTATATTGTCCTTTGTAAAGGTTATTCTGTTTGAGAATCTATGTCATGTTGAAACTATGCTCTCCCCCCAGAATTTGGCTTCACTTTGATAGTAAGAGGAAAACTTAAGGCTTTTCAAGCAGGAAAGTAATTTGATAAAATAAATACTTAACACACATGGCATGTAGGGTGGGTTATTTAGAATTTTGTTGCTGCAACCTTCCACAGATCCATCCACAAAGTTTAATGGCTCATTCATACTCTGAAATAAGTGAACAAAAAAGATCCTGTCATGTTGGGGGCAGTATCTTCTCAGCTATGGAGGACATTAACGTCATAAAGATTACTGAACTATTCTGAAGCCCTCCCCTCAAGTAGGGACTCAGTGCACTCTGCTGAAAGTCTGGCACTGACCAAAATGACTGTGAGAATCCATGTCACTTTAAGTGGACTGCTAAACACTTTGTAGCTTCCTTGGAATTTTTAAAATATATGATGACTGTTTCATAATGACAAAAATATTGAGGTAATGCTGATGCAGGACTTAAGGAAAAACCTGATTCATCTCTCCCCATGCAAGGAGCCTGCCTGTTTTTCTATCCATAAATTATTCATTTTGTATCTGCAGCAGGTGGTCACTATGATCTTTAGATTCCCTTCCTCAATTCAAAACCTTGAATTAATTCTGACATTGGTACAGACCAACCACAAGGTGAGGAATCTTACTTTCTAATATAGATACATTCCCAAAAAGCTATGTGTAACTCAAGAAACAAGTCTGAAAATAAAATCATGCCTTGAGGAATTTATGATTTAAATGCGAGGAATAAGGGCCCTCAAGAAAGTGTTCACTGTGCACTTTATTGATAGGTAAGTTAAAATTTTGTACTACCTTACAGAGGACATAGAAAAGGTAAATATTTGGGGGTCATTTATTCTGAGTTACTCAGCTACAGCATTCTCTCTATTGAAACAAATACCCAACAGCAATCAAAATCTCTTATTTTCCTAGGATATCCAAATCTCTTTTTTGTCTAATTTGCTATTTGGATTAATTTGTGTCCTTTTACATGTTTACTGTGTATCAACCTGTCCTGAAGGTTCAAGGGTCCAGCAAGGACCTAAGGCACCCAGTGGGTTTTTAGTTTGTCTCTAGATAAATTACCAGCTTCTTTCAGCCTGCCCCAGACCTGAGCAGGCCTTTATGGCTTGCCTAGAATTTGCTTAAGAATTTAGGCAACTGGATACCAGAGAAGGTGTTAATAACACTGATGCTTCCCATCCCTAGAAAACACAAATAATGGAACTGCTCTTGGACACATGCCCCAAAGATATCTCAAGAAGTCTTGCCTTGGGCCAGCTAACACAAATAACACAGAGATGAACAGGATTTTAAGCCTTTGGGTAGCCTGTTCCGGCCTAAATTGAATGCCTTAGCACTCAGATTCATGCCTTGTCTGCTTCCAATTATGCCTTGAGTTACAGGATGGGCTCCCAGTATTTGGGTTGGTTTGTCCAATGAGAGGGACTGGCAAGAATCTGAAGCACTGGGGGTAAGAGGTGCCAGAGAACCTCTTGATCTCCTTCGTGTTCTGGCATTTCTAGCAGTGGTACATCTTGATGAGCTACAGCTTCCACAGACAACACACCCCTGGGCAGATCTACAATAACCTGACTCTCATTCCAGCAACTAGTTCTGTACAGGCACTACTCTTTTTTCTACAGTCCCACCTCCTGGCTTTGCAAGTCTCTGAGATGCTGCCCCATGTTTTGACATTTACAGAGAAGCAACTAAGGTGCACTTACAATCCACAATCCATCAAACTTCAAACTCTTCTCTGGTTCTTGAGGGTTTGCATAGAGCTCTTGTATCTCCTTCTTCCACCATGCAATTGTTCTATTACGAAAGAAGTCAGGAAAAGCAACATGGGCCCGGTACAGCTGTAAGAGTAACACATACTCTTGTGGGGTCTCTACCCGTCCAAGAAAGGGAACCCTGGGACCAGGAAGGAAATTTATGTCTACCTAGCTCAATCTCTGATCTAACCTCAGTTGATTACTGCTGCAGAATTTACAAAAAACCCAGATTTAGAGGAAAGCTGTTCTCACTCTTAATTTTCTTAGAAAAATGCAGTTTTAAATTCCCTCTTAAACATAGGTCTTATTTTATCACTAGACTTTCAATCATGGGAACTGGAAAATTAACAATCAGTACTGAAGCAATCAAACCTAAAAATAACAATTTTTCTAGACTGGCCAACTGTAATGAAAAAGGACTTATCATTCAAGAAAAGTCAGCTGCACAACAAGGTTGGTAGCAATGTGCTGATGTGGCAGCAATGGCTGAGACCAAGGCCTTTGCTTTTTTCCACTGGCTGGTATTTTTGGGGTATCTAGGTAATTTCTTAGAATCTAGTATAATTTATTAGAATCTAGTATTTGCACTTCCAGTGCGAATAATCTAAACTTTGGTTCATTATCTTTCAAGCAACATTTGTCCCAAATCACAGTCCATTAAAGGAATACATGTGAAGGACTTCATCCTATAAATCGCCATGTTAGTTGTTGAATTTTTTCATTTTAAGATCGCTTTCTGCCAAAAATAATCATCAGATGAGCACATTCACTTTGAAGCTACTTGAGCAGAGTATATGCTACTTATCCACCTTGGTAAAACACGTAAGTATTCAGATATTTAAGACTATGCAAGAAAAAAAATCTATGTACAGTTGTACCTTAACTTGAGTCTCATGATCAAGGGATTCATCTATATTCACATTGGGAAGCTCTGGCCAAGCCTTGAAAAAAAGAAGAAAAATTGAAACCTTTAAAAGTCATAGTATATAGGCCTTGAGATGTTTCTTATATTATACTTGATGACAAATATCTCCACAAAATGGAAGAGTACCTTTATCATAAATAATTGTGAAGGCAGAATACACAAAATTTTGCTGGGTACAAGTAGGTTACATCTTTTGATTCATTCTGTTAGGTTTTTAAAAATAATTTTATATTTTAAATGTGATAAGTAAATAAATTTATTTTAATATCTCTTCTGAAAAATATTGCACATGATTTCTCAGCTCTCTGATCTGTCATTTATTTATACCTATAAAAATTCTACTTATAAATAATAAATTTGAAGCATGACTCTAAAAAATAAGATTAATATCCAATCACAGACCAAAAACTTAGTTTCAACACTTTTAAGCAATATCATAGTTTACTGAAGCCTACAAGTACATGTAGCATAGAAGTTCATAGCACCAGCTGGTTTTATCTGTAATTAGTAGGACATTGGAAAAAAATATATATATATATATATTCAATCAGAAAACATTATTGAGTACTTACTCTATACCAAACACTCTTCTAGGATTCATCTATACTGAGATTTAATTCAAAAATGATGTTTTTTTCCTTAGGATTCATAGATAGTTTATACATAAGTACTACATTGCATGCTATACTCCTAGAGTAAAATGACACAAATGTAAGGAAAAAGGAAAAGCTAATATATTTATTAGACCAGGAATGTAGCTCAGTAGTGCAGTACCTGCCTGGCAAGTACGTGGCCCTAAGTTCAATTCCCAGGACCAAATAAATAAAGACAGTTATTGAGTGCTTCACAAGAGATGAGATTTGAGTTGTTCTTGAGGTGCATATATTATCTAGGGATGAGATTTGAGTTGTTCTAGAGGTGCATATATTATCTAGGTACACTGAGAAGGCAACATGAAAAGTGAGCAGAGCCCAGAGGTGTAAGCATACTAGAATTAAGCAAAAGAGTTTGAATCCAGGCTAAGAGGTACTATCATCTGTGGTGAAGAAGTCTATCTCAAATACTATTGCTACTAGTCAGACACATATGGATGAGGACCGAGGAATCCCATGTGACAAGAAAAAGGAGGTCTGGAAGACTTATTGACTTTTGTTTTAAATTTAGGTGTCTGGGAAGCACAGTTTTCAGAGTCACTGTCTGAGAGATTTTTCCATGTTTGTTAAATGGCTAGCTAGAATACATAAATAGAACACCAGAATATTTTCAGGCCATAACATTATACTCAATATTTCAGAAATCAGATCTGTAACCTTTGTCTTACTAGCATTTATTGAGCAAATCAGCATCATATACTTTTATTCTCATAATTTATTAATTGCCCATATATTTTCCAAAATTTATTGAGAACCTCTTTTAGTAAAGATTTTGATTAATTACAGGCACTTTCCCCGCACCATACCTTTCCCCAGACAATGTCATTGGTGTCAGGCCATCTGATGAACACATCGTCTTCCTGTCCTCTAGTGAATGTGTGATAATGTGTCTCATTGCCAGAAATGGCTGGGTCCTACAGGGAGCATGTTCAAAATGAAGAAAGTGAAAGATTTTAAATATCTCCAAGGGTATTTTGCTCAAGAAATTTGATAATTCATAGTATAGAAATAAGTAAATAAATACCTATGGATGATCTAATTTATGCCTACTGGGTATATTACGTTAACCAATTGAAGTGGAAAGCTGCCATTGCCACCCAAAATAAGATACATAGCCCTTAGGAAGCACACTCCTTTGCAAATGAGGCATTAAGAATCTGACAATAAATAAAGGAGTCTTTCTATATTATAGAAAGTAACCTGCTAGATCTTAACTAATGAAATGGATAAACTACTGTGGCAACTGAAATATGACATGACGTGATGACTGATTCTTCCAATAACATAGAAATCCATTTAAAATGAGAGCATTGGGATAAATAGAATATACTGATTTTCTTCACAAAATTCTTGAGGAAAAAAACTGCTAGAGCCAAACTAGTTTAATAAGACATTGCCCTCAAGCAAAGATAGCAAATTTATTGCATTTCATGAACAAAATACCAATAGTTCTTAAAAAAATAAAACTTTTGTATCTATTCTGTGGTCCAAGTTGCTCATCTGAAAGGGCCTGACTCACCCTATATCTATTTTCCCTCTGTAATATTATGCTACTCCACAATTGTCATATAATCATTACTACCTAAAATTATCTTTGTAACACGTGTTTATCAACTGTTTTGATCCACTAGAATAAATGCCTTTTCAGAAAAGAAGACACTGGCTTGCCCATTAATTTAGACTACACACACATACACACACACACTCATACACAATCAATATCTAAATCAGAGATTTTTCAAATGGTCAATATTAGTACATCTTTGAATTAATGAACAAACAAAACTCATTCTCTAACTTTGGAAATCAGAAGAAGTGAAATATTTGCAGCTAACTACTCTCACATTTATCAAGATACAGCTTTTAATGCAAAATAATAAGTTGGTATTCTGGGTCTTATCTCAGTTTTTTGTGAGCATAGTAAATGAGAAATAAGTTCCCTGGGGTTCACATTCCTGAGTGGTGAAGGATTTTGAACCTCCTGATAAAAGACGAGAGTAAAGATGTAGTTGTTCAAAGGCAGAATTTGTGTCAGTAAGACACTTTTATATATTGTGTTTCTTCCTACAGTTCACTGGTTAATTACATTCCAGTAACACTCAACTATATAAAATAAATACAGTATCTCAAAGCACTGTCTCTTAAAAGCCATTTTTTGCCTGATCTTTACTTGGCCTTTTCAAACTTAAAATTTAATTATAGATTCACAAGAAGTTGCCAAGAATGTATGGAAAGATTGCTTGTAGCCTTCATCTGGGTTCTTTCTGTGTTATTTTTAAATGATGAACATGGAAACCAAAAAAACGCATCTACCTGGCCATTCAATACCTACCAGAGTGAGAATAAATCTCGTGCCGTTTTTCTTCATTTGCTCAATCAGGAGACCAAGGTTTTGAAAGCTGGGGCCGATGGTGAAGTCCAGCTTCCGGTCCATGTAATCAATGTCTACATGTTGGACATCCTATAGGAAGAAGCAAACAAGATCCCTAGAATCCCGCAGCAGTACTCACTGGGTGACTAACTGCCCTGTCAGACTCCACTCCAGAGGCTGCTGCATGCCCAGGCCCCAGGGCTCTTAATTTATCATCTCACTACTCCCCTTCACCAACCTTTCAGTTCTGCTGATTGAAATCACTTTCTGTTTCTGCTCCCAGGTCACCGTCCTCATTCTCTCTTCTGTTTGCCACCTGGAACCTTCACCTTTCTATCCTTTAATTCATGTCATTATTTCTCTTCAAATCTCAAACTCAGTGAGACTATCAAACTACTAGTTGACATGTTCAAGCATAGAAAGTGAGGCTTTCTTGAAACAAACAAGATTGCATATCTAGACTTTTTCCTCTGTAGTGCCTTACTGAATTTTTTACATTTTAGAGCTATAGTATTCTATAGCTTTCTAGAATATATTAAGAATTCTCTCTTTGCATGGTACCAAACCTGGTTTCTGCACATGAAACTCACTGAATCCATGTTTGCTGAATGATAGAGAATAGTTAATATTAGAGAGAAAAAAAGAAAGCATTAGGCTGAAGATGATAATCACTTATATTCCCTTGGTCTCTAGGCAAAACTTATTTGGAAAAGGGAGATTTGTGCATAAGCCAAAACTTGAGTAAGAACGAACTAGCAGATTATTAGCATAGATTGCTTTAATAAGATATATCAATGGAGTTTTCTTCTTGTAATTTTCCCATTTCTGTTTAATAGTATGATATGTGTGTATATAATTATCTTTGATGAGAATATCATAGCACCTTGTTTTCATCTTCTAATCATTAATTATTCTCCACAATCTCAGGAGGTGAATTGAAAGGAAGCATGAGTATTAAAACACAAATAATTACAGAGGAGTACTTACTCTATTTGGGGAATTCTGCTTATTGACAACAATTGACAGTGCTTCTCAGGGTTTTCCTGGGAAACTAGACTGCATGTAAGTACATGTGGGTATGTGTTTTAGAGGAAATGAAGGTTTCTTTCTAAGTATTTCTTTTCATATTATCACTTTATATTCATCTCTCCCAGTTCCCCACTTCCTTAAACTCAGCTCTGGCTACTGAAGGATATCACAGTAAGAGGCAGTGAGTGCCTATATCCTTTTATCGACCACTGAAGGGTTTATGCAATTCTTAGTCCTGAACTTTGATCTAAAAAGTAGCCTGTAGTAATGCTACAAAAAACAATGTTTTCCACATAGGACCAGCTCCATAACTTCACTTTTTATACCAAGGTAGTTACAAGAATATTTCAGTGGAGCTGTTTTCAGCATAAAATACAAATACCCATAACTAGAAATCAGAAGCTGGGTGAGGATATGAAAGCAGTTTCATACATAGGGAATCTGGGCTGCCACCATTGCATCGTACAAACTGGAAATTTCAGAATCATTCTGGTACCCACGGCGACTCAGCTGGAATCCCAAGGCCCAGTATGGAATCATTGTTGGTCGACCAATCAACTAGAATAGAAAAACGATAGTTTCTCTGAGTTTTAGACATCATACTTTTAACACACATTCCAAATTATCATATTATACTCCACAAATATCTACAAATATCACACATTTTTTAAAAACCTTTTTTTTGGAAAAAAACTTTTTAAGGAGTTAAGAAAATGGATCCAAGTAAACTAGGGGGAAGAAGTGATTTTCTTATAATTGAAGCAACTAGTGAGCATTTCTACTGAGTACTGTCTGATCTATGTCATTGCTCTAGGAAACCCAAGAACTCAGAGCTTGTTCTGATTAGAGATTCTTAAATGGGATCTTTAGCAAGCAATCAAGAGACATTCAGGGCTCTTATATGCCTTTAGCATCCTGAAACATTATAATCTGACTTTTAAGAAATTCATAATTGAGTATAGACAGCCCTGGATAAAAAGAAAAAAACATGGTCACAATATTCAATAAATATTTAGTGATTTATTAATTGGAAGAATGGTTTCAAACCTCAGTGTATTGCTGAGTCACAAGCTCAGGGGTTGGCCCCAAAACTATATAAAAGTCCAAAATCCCTCCTACAGTGTGGTAGGTGAGGGCAGGAGTGGGCTGGATTGTCACGTCTGTAAAATTAAAAAACAGAAAACAGATGAAAAGAATTCAGAGAACTATAAGCAACCCTACTATGGAATTTGTCCTCAAATTTGCCATTTTACTCTCATTCCTTACTGCCTGGCTCCTCTAATAAGCCATTTCTAACCCAGTGAAATGAGAGATGAATTTTCAGGTGTTCTAAACATACTCTGCCATCTCAACAATTTATAACACTCTGTGAAAAAAACCTAGAGCGACCCAGCAAAATAGAAGGCTATGGTTACTCCAAATTTTGCACTTAATACATGGTTCAGAACACTTAATAAATCTTAAATAAATGGATGAATGAATGGAAAGTCAACTTGCTGATATATTTTTGGCTCTGAATTTATTTCTAATGACACCCCAGATTCCAGGATATCACCAAAACTGCTGATGGCAGTGTATGGGGAATGCACCTCTGCCCTACCCATGGCGTTGCTGTTCAGCAGGAGCACTCCATGGGCACTGCTATCCTCTTCCATCGCCATGTAGTAAGGATGGACACCATAGGAATTCTTCTCATACTGGTAACAAAAAGTCAAAGAGGTGATAACAAAGCGAAATGCTGGTAAACTGTTTTCACACTATTACCCAGTCAGCAAACCCATACTCAACAACAGAGATGCAACTCAATGTCACATTCTTGGTTGAGCCTTCTTTGACCTTCCCTGACACCCCAAGTAAAAAGCTGCATCTCTTCCTTTTTATTATTACATACTTCCTTTTTTATTATTACATAATTTTATCACAGCACCAATAAAACTGTGCTGTTACTATTTCCACACCTATCACAGTTAGCCTTTGAAGGACAAAGAGAGTATCTTACTAAATTTGCAGTGAGGCACTTAGCAATGTGCAAGACATACAATATATTAAATAAAAGTTTCAATCTATATCTACACATCCGTTATAAACAAAAGAGCATGATGGCTAGTCTCTCACAAGCAAGAGTGGAATGCATCAATACTAGCATTATTTGTGGGCAAAAGAATACAAATTTACACAGGAAAAACTGATTGCTAATTTCATTCCTGTTCTTACCGCTGATGGATCATTGCGGGAAAACATCCCCCATGTGTTCCAGCTCATGTTTCTTCTGAACGTCGTGTGCTCAGTTTCCCCAAAGCCGTAGACGTATTGAGAGGGGAGGCGAGTGGAAATGGAAAGGAACATGTCGTTGAAGGTGAAGCCAGGGAGTTGAGAATCCCAACTGCAACACAAAGCATCCCCCGACCATGCAGAGGTGATTGTGGCCAGGCAAAAACACAGTATATTTGGGATGACGGCCTTAGTGAACATCTGGATGCAATGTCAAACATATGGGATGATGCTGACTGTAACAAGAGCCACGGCATGGTAGCAAGGCTCTAAGGTTGCATTTTTATCCTGCAGTTTGCAGGACTGAGATCTCCTTTTTTGGACCATGGGCTCATTGAGGGAAAAAACTGTCTAATTCATCTTTTTACTGTTGGTTCTCAATGCCTGGCATACCCGCTTGAAAACAGGTGGAAAAAAATCAATGAGATCTAAAAACTGCTTTCTAATAGAAAAATGTAAATGTCTTAAAACAACTTCTCTAGATTTGTCAGAGTACTTACTAAGGAGAGTAACAGAAAAAATTGTAGGAAACACATGTGTCCCTACAAGTGACAATCTCTACTTGGATGAGGAACTCCCCTTAGGCAGACTTTCTGCAGCAGGACAAGGGGTGGGAGATGATAACTGACAATTTCTGCCATGCTTACCATTACTAAAAGGCTTCAAGTCTACAGTATCAATAGAAGCAAAGACTAGAAAAAAAATCTTTTCTCTCCTTACCATTGTCTGAGTTTTGAGTTAATAACGAATACAGAACAAATCCCCTAATGAAGTAGGGGGGAAACTGTTCAAGAAACACATATAATTATATTATGGCTATCTCAGAGGTTAATGTTTCACTTGTATAATTATATTTCCACTCTAATTAGAACCACGTAAGCCATGCTTACATCACAGTACCAGAACTTCTGCGCAGAACCTGGATTCCAAAAGGATTGTTCTGAATCCTGACACCATACAGGCAGTTCTCAGAGCAGTGGACTGGTGAGGAAGGGGTGTTCAGAGGTACTGGTACCTCATACCTTTTATTAGTGGAATCATAGATCTGTCAACGAGATAGAAAGAAACACTTTTTGACAGAGTATCACACCCAAAACTTCTCATTCCAGTTCCCTATAATCACAGTTCACTATTTTTTGACTAGTCTAAAGCACAACAAATCCTTAATAGATGTGAGACCTACCATCCCACTGTTTCTGACTCGGATCCTGAAATTCAAAAATGCCTCTGTAATACTCATTTGAAACCAGTTAGGGTAGGTTCTATGGAGAACTTGTGGTATAATCATAATCATGTGGTAGAATCTTGTAGGTTGAATGCATATTTATGGAGGCATGCTATACAAACATATTATGTACATGTAACTGGGTAAGGTTATTAATGTAAGTGTGTGTGTGTGTGTGTGTGTGTAAGGAACCAGAGAATTGAGCTTTTATGCAGATGCTGAGATGTCTTTACTGTTTAAGTTTCCAGATGTACAGCTTTCCCTTTGCTAAGCCCGTTTTTTATCCACCACTTACTCCACCTTCCCTAACAGGACTCGTCAGTAGAAAAAACAAGAAGAGTGGAATGTAACAAAGGGACAAAGTGCATCCCCCTCACAAGTGACCATTCACATCTTTATACTATGATTATATCACATCTTATGCTCCAGTGAAGCTCTTCCTACAGCTCTGCTTTTCAAAATTCCATTTCTCAATTAAAAGTAGCAGAAATGGCCTGGGATCCTGTTAGAAAGGCAGATGCTCAGCCCCTAACCCAGACCTTCATTTTCACAGAAAGATGACTCACAATACATTCAAGTGTGAAAAGCAATATTGAGAGAAGAGCTGCCCACGGCTGTCTCTATCAGCCCCACTTGGGTACCAAGCACCAGCAATATGCTAAACTAAATTGGAATTCATCGTAAGTGCAAAATGCTCACTAGAATCTAAAGACAGTAAGATTTAAAAATTGCAAAATATCTCCATAATTAAACTTAGATTTCAAGGTGAAGCAAAATTTATTTTAGCACATGGACTAAATAAAATATTGCTAAAATTAATTGCACTTAGTTTTTTAACAAATACATTTTAAAAACAGTCCTGTTAGGAAACTTTTGTGGCTTGCATTGTGTTTCTAATAGGAAGAATACAGCCCTGGATCTCGAAGTCTGATTACTTGACAGGTTATATCAGTGTGGGCTGGGAATCACTGGAAATGCAAATTCTCAGAATGGCCAGCCCAGATTAACAGAGCTAGAAACCTTAAGGGAAGCCTAGCAGGATGCGTTTTGAGAAGATGCAGGTGCTTCTGAAGCATGCTAACGCTTAAAAGCCAATGAATTGGGGCTGTGTAGTTCAATGAAAGAGCACTTGCATAGCATGCAGGAGACTGGAGTCTGATATTCATATCGTAAGGGGGAAATCAGTTTGAAAGCCAGTATTAGAGAATAGGTAGAAATGTTGGAAATTAGCCAATGCTTTTTATATGTGTTTACCACAAAGCGGACTACGGGCTGATTCTTCAAAGAATATTCATCATTATAGAAAATTCACAATCCTGGTAGATCTAAGATCACATCCACTAGCTTTCTGACCTTTACTCCTCTAGGCTTCAGCTCATGCAGGGGTAAATGAAGGGTTTAAACAAAAGGCCTGTCACTGATTTACACCGTATAGAGCTGTAGCTGTCAGTTAGAAATTCTGAGAACCAGACCCACAGATTGGGAATTACCTTGAGCTGCAGCATACTGTCTGTGTGGTAGACCACACTCAGTTTGAGGGGGCTGATCTCTTCAGAGAGAGGATTAGAGACAATAGAAGTTGCTGCTGCTGAAAGTGGAGCTGCTGCCGCCTGTGCAAATGCTGGGATCTCCAGTAGGGTAAGGTCACCGGTGATGCCTGTGGGCAGGTACTGAATGTTACTGGCAACATAGCGAGGGATGGTGTCATAGTAACAAGTGGGCACGCCAGGAGTAGTTGTGTGCTGGAACAACAGGAGGAATCGTTGGTTAGCCTCTGATGCCAATAAGATTCTAATTACTGAAGAAGCTGGATAAAACAGACTCAGTCTCAGAGAGCTTTACCATTGTTACAAGTTAACTTATATTCCCCGCCCAAAATCCTAAACTCTAATGTGTAGATACAATTCCATTTGGAAATAGGATCTTTGTAAATGATCACGTTAGTATGAAGTCATTATGCTGGACTGGTGACCTTGTTAGAAGAGGAAGTTTGTACACAAAGACAATTATAAGCAGGAGAACACCATGTGACCATGAAGGCAGAGGTCAGAGTGATTCAGGTACAAGCTAATACATGCCAAATGTTGCCATCACACCACCAAAAGCTAAGCATGAAAATGGGAAAGACTCTTCTTCATAACCCTCAGACAGAAACAATCCTGACACATTGATCTTATACTTCTAGACTCTAGAACTATAAAGATATAAATTTGTATCATTCTAACCCACTCACTTTGTAGTACATTGAACAGCAGCCCTAGCAAACACACACACACACACACACACACACACACACACACACACACACACACACACACACTGGTGTCCTGTAATGAGTGAATAGTGACAAAGTCTGGAACCCTCATGCAGGGTCCTACTCCCAGAGCACCTGATCTGGTCACCAGGGAATCACTACCTTTTCCTGTATTGCTCAAATGGAGCCTTATATCATGCTTTGTTTTGTGTTCTCCAATAGACAAATGAAAAACAAGTTTACTTAAAATACTCAACACACAGTTCATACTCAACCTGTGCTATTATGTTAAACAAGACTTTGAATGATGTGGCTGGAAAGGCATTGAGAGTGACAGAAGTTTCTTCTGATTCAGAATATTTGATAGAAATACTGATGACTCATCATGCATCATTGACAAAATACTCCTGTTGTGATACACTTCAAGCCATCAACCTGTGAAAAGTGTTTCCTAAGTTTCTAGGTACCTGTGAGGCAATTTTTGTAACCCAATATGGTCACTGTCCCAGATCGTTACCTCCCAAAGGCACCCCTGCTGCCTGCAGCTCTCCTCAGAAGTGAGATTCTCTGGGTAGCACCTGAACTTCTCTAGGTCACTGACTGGGAGATTCCATTCAATAGAGAATTCTTGTCCCAGGACCAGTCCCCTGAGATCAGTAATGGTCACCACCTAGGGAAAGAGAAAGGAGATGCAGGTGACAAATGAGGTGAGGTAGAACCATCTGGATAAAATCCTTTCCTATTGATCTGGAGTACCTAGTTCTTCCTCCAATACCACTTTAAAATATTTGAAACTAACATAGTCCTGACCTTTTTTGTCTGGTGGAGTCATTGTAGATATAAGGAATGAGAAGCTCTTGCACCAAGCTAAAGAGTGCAAATAACAGGTGCAGCCATCCTTTTTAGACTTGTTGTTCTTTTCATGTGATGCTTATCCATTTGAATAGTGATGGCAACACTAGCAACAGCTAAACCTTACTGGGCATTCATATAAGCCATGTACTGTGATAAGCACTCTATAGGCATAGCCTCAAGTAATTCTGCAATTCACATGCTGGGAATATTACAGCTTTCTCCCTTTTACAGAACAGAAAACTGAGATCTGGCAAGATTTAATATCTCACCCAAGATCTTACAACTGGAGACAGTATAGCTAGAACTAGCACCCTATTCTCCCTAACCCTCGGAACCAAGCCCTTATCCTGCAGTATCCGTATTTTCAAAATGAAAGGCAGTAGAACTAAAAATAATGACTTCCCCAGCATCTGAATAGTCAACTAATAATCATAATCTTCTATGAATAACTCAATAAGACCAAAACTAGATTTAGATTCATGTATGCACATATGGTCCCCTGAACTTGTATGTACTGGAGCTCTGAAGGAGATAGTGAAAGCCGGGACTTTCAAGGGAATGGAGTATGCTTTCTGCCAATTTAAAAATACAGGCTGATCCCACAAGTAACAGAGATAACACTGGTCCATATACTGGCCCAGTTCTGGAGGGTATTTATACTGTTACTGTCAACCTTCCCATTACTGGAACCAAATGCCCCTTGCATTTTCTCTCATTATGAGTCTCTATAATGGTATAAACAATGTTTAATATCAACTGATCTCAAAGTCTTTAATTTCAACTTAAGGACATATCTGTATATTATAGTTTAGATAAAAACTGTTCTCCAAATAACACATGTTCAGAGGTGGAACTGTTGGAAGGTGACTTGGTCATGGGGTGCTATAGTCATGCATAGATTATTTCATTGATAAATTCATAGCTGGATGTGCTGTTACGAGACAGGGCCTGGCTAGGGGACTAGGCTACGAGAACCATGACTTTGAAGGGTATATCCCTTGCTCTAACTTTCTTTCTGCTTCTTGGCTGCCATGAGTTACACAGCTTTTATCAGGCCCTGCTACCGTGCCACTTCCACCTTGGTTCTTTCTGACCATGGACAGAGCCCTGTGAAATCACAAGCCAAATAAACCTCTCCTTTGTTAAGTGTGGGATGAAGTATCTGGTCCCGGTAACAGGAAGGCTGACAGTAACAGTGCAAATACCCTCTAGAACTGGGCCGGCATACGGACCAGTGTTTTCTCTGTTATGTGTGCGATCAGCCTGTTTTTTTTTTTTTAATTTTATTTTAAAGAGAATAAAACAAAAGAGGGCAGTACAAAGCAGATCAGAACAGGACAACATAGGCAACACAGTACTTTACATTAAGACAACCGGACATCAACAGTAGCTATCACAATATCTCTTACTCTGCTATAGTTGAGCATGGTTTCAAATACAATAATATCAAACATAACAAAATAGTATAAAGCCATGCAAAGAGTGAAAGAATTACAGGGCTTTCTGAACCGAATAACATAAAATGATCAATGGGTACTATAATATCTCATTTTTGATAGAAAAATTTTGTTTAAACTATCACACATATTCAAATCCCAATAAGACACAATGTGATAGATAGAACCAATGGTAGTAGAAGAATAGAAGCATGATAGGACTTCTAAGAAGGACAATATTAAATCAGCAATAGCTGTCATAATGTTTTGTTTTCTTCAAAGCAGCTGTTCATATCATCATGCATGATATTGTCAAACAAAACAATTAAAACCATTCCAACTGATGACTGAAAACATTGAAAGGCTTCAAAGCTATGAGATGGGGACTCATGCTTACCATAAAATCTAAAAAGTTGTGGCATTTTTATACAATGGAGTACTACTCAGCTATAAAGGATGTTCACATTGAGATATTTATAAATAAATGGACACGACTTGAGACCATTCTCTTAAGCGAAATAAACCAAACTCACAAGTATAAATACCATATAGTCTCCCTAGTATGAGAATTGATCAGCCTGTTTTTAAATTGGCAGAAAGCATACTCCATTCCCTTGAAAGTGCCAGCTCTCATTATCTTCTTCAAAGCTCCAGTAGCTACCAGTTCAGGGAATCATATGTGCATACGTAAGTTGTCTGCTGTCTCCCTCTGATATGGTGACTCTTCCAATGTGCCAGCTTTTCCTGTGTCTTCCCAAAGTCAAAAGAACAAGGAAGGTACCCTGTCAGAATCTCAAGCCAGGGCTTTTGTGAGGGCCCTACATGATGGAAGAATCCCTTACCTGTGTTGAAGCATTGTAGACAATGCTTGAAATGGGGATGGTAGAACTGTTAGATAAGACAGTAAAGTTAGCTGGCTCCTTGTCCATTCCGAAGATTCTGATATTTGTAAACATAAGGTTGTTGGGGTCCATGTAATTATTATTTGTAATCTTTGCCTGAAGACGGTTCTAAAAAAAAATAAGTCAGTTTGGAGATTAGAAACATCACATACAATGTCCTTCTGCGATCTGAAGCTTTTCCTGTGCACACTTTGGTAGCAAATATACTAAATTTGAAGCCTTTCTTTTTCTCTATGTAATGTTGCCAGGAGATTGTCAGGGAAAAGATTGACTCAGGCTTTTGACATCCTAAAGCTTTTAATACTGTTTCATGTTTGTCTTGGTTCACTGATTCTTTATTATATTCTATTACTCAGGTAATATGGTGCTAACATTACAAGAGTTTAAATGGATATAATAGATATTTAGAAAGCAAACCAAAGACAGAAGTACACCCAGTTACCCACCAAATCACAAAGCTAAAGACAGACATGTACAAGGTATTGTCATAAAACACAATGCTTACATTTTTAAAAAATAATTTTAAAATACATATTGCCACTAATTCCCCTCAAAGATTTCTCACTTAAAACACATTTTTCCATTTTTTTCATCATTGCTAAAGCACTTCTGGAAGTCCTTTTTCATGAGTGTCATTAGTTTTGCTGTTCTGGCTGCCTTGATGTCCAAATCATACAAAACATTTATTTTTCAAGGTTATTTTTACTTGAGAAAGAACACACCATCCAGTGAATAAGGTGTATGAGGGTACACTGTAATGTTTTTATTTCACAGAAGTTGATGTATATGTTTGGAATCGATTCAGGACATAGAGCCTGCCACAAAAAGGCATTCAGGAAATAGGACTTCCAGAACTACTACAGAAAATGCCAAAAATGATAGCAGTACGTTCAAAGAAAGGAGGAATATTTTGAGAGAGATTAATGGCAATGTGCCTGTCACTGTGATAATTTTTTTTAAATCTTTAAACATTCACCATATATTTTGATCAAACCTCATACACCAAGTCCCCAAATCATTTTTCTTTTACTTTATTAATATCGATAAGAGCTAAACTTCATGAAACCTACTATGTTCTATGTACTGTGCTAAGTATTTTCCAGGTAATATCTCATTCAAATATCCCAGCAGACTGTGGGGTTAAAACAAAATTTTTTTCCACTTCTCAGATGAGGATACTGAAGCACAGAGAAGTTAAAATGACTTATTTAGAGAACCATAGTCCAAAAGTGGTAAAGCTAACCTCGGCAAAGATGAAGGTAGAAGTGAACACCAAAGACAAAAGGGACATTTCAGTGATTACAGAGAACAGCCCTTCCACACAAATGTGCCCCCAGAATATTTGACAGAGGGGCCAAAGAAATACAATAGAGAAAAAGAGTCATTTCAACAAAAGGGGCTAGATTAAGGGCTCTGCATAAACAAAAACTGGAGCTTTGACTTAGGCCTCATATTTTATACATAAATAACTCAAAATAATCACAGTATTAAATGGAAAAGTGAAAACCAGTATTTTTAGGAAAAATAAAAAATATTGAGGATCTAGATTTGGGAAAAAAATTCATGACTCATAAAATATAACAATGATAAGTTATACCCACCAAGATTAATTCATCTTGTGAAAGACTCTGTCAAGAGAATGAAAACAGAAACAGAAATAGAAGAAAAAGTTCGCCAACCACATATACGACAGAGGACTAGTACTGAACGTGTACAAGTACTTTCAAAACTGAACAGTAAAGAAAAAAGAAATCAAATAATCCAAGTAGAAAATGGTGAAGTGATTGAATAGATACTTAACCTAAAATGCAAATGGAAATAGGTCCATGAAAAAGATTTCCAGCATCATTAGATACTGGAGAAACACAAACTAATGTCACAAAGACATATCATCACACACTTATCAGAATGGGCAAGATGAAAAATAGCAACAATATCTAATGCTGGAGATGAAGCAGAGAAACTAGATCATCAATGTACTGCAGGTGGAAACATGGGTTCCGCTCCTGTGAGACTGCCAGGCTCAGTATGGTGCCTGCCCAACATGGCACTGACCCCTAAAACAACAGCATATCTCTACTACACTAACTCCTGTGCTCCTCTTCTGGGTCCAAAGCAATAAACTTTTGGTCTCCCTTTCACACACATGCCAAAAGCCCTCCAATCTCCCTCCAGACACTGTCTGCTCAGGCAGTCTCCACTCTGTACTCCAAAAAGTCCTCCAGTCCTCTCCCTACATGATGACCTGTCCACTCACACAGTCTGCACTCCTATCCCAGTCCCATAAAAGCAACTTCCGGGCTTTTTCTCCTTTGAGGGTTTGCAATCTCCAGCAGCCCTCCTGCGCCACAATAAAGACTTTCTTTTATCTCTGTCTTTGTCTCTCAACTGCTCCAAAAACTCTAACAGAAATTTGTAACAGTACAGTCATTGTGGAAAATAATTTTCGAGTTTCTTATAAAGCTAAACATGCACTAATATAAGACCAGCAGCTGGACACTTGGGCATCTGTATCAGAAAAAAATGAAAACTTACATTATACCCAAATCTGTACGCAAATTTTCAGGGCATTTTTATTTTAATTAGAATAGTCCATTACCGGAAAGAACCATATTTCATCATTCAAATGAATGTATAACAAAAGATTATATAAATATACCTTGGAATGCTTTTTAAAAATAAATAGGAACAAAATACAACAACTTGGTAGAATTTGGAGGGAATTATTCTGAATAAAAGGGTTTTACATGCCACTTGATTCCACTTATATAAGCATTCTTGGAAAGACAAAGTTAAAGAAGAAGAGAACAGTTTAGTGGTTGCCAGGAGCCAACAAAAAGGCAGGGACAGGAGGTAAGCTGGATAAGAACAACAGGAAGGATCTTTGTGGAGATAGTCTGTATCTTCATAAAATCAGTGCCAGCAATCTGCCTGTGAAATTGCACTGCACTTCTCTAAGTTGTTACCATTAGGGAAATCTGCATAAAGGACACATGGAAAACCTCCACTGTTTGTTACATCATCGAGTCAATTAATTACCTCAATTAAAAGCTTAGTAAAAGAATTTTTAGAAAGAACATAGAAATAAGGGTTAACAATCTCTAAAATATAAATCCCTGGCAATACATAATCAAATTTCTAAGAAAAGCATATGAGAATTCTCTAATTTTCTGCTAGTCCTGCACCCTTGTCTTCCTCTTGGTCTCTTGTGAAATAGAAATGAAGTAAGTGACGATCTGTATCTTCCAATTTTTGAAAGCTGCCATGTGATGCCTTTGCCCAAAGCCAAGTTCTTAAGGGCAGGAAAGGAAAAGCAAACCTTGAAAGGCACTTCAAGCCTCACTAGCATTTGCTGATCTTTGATTTCTTGATGATTGCCATTCTTTCTGGAGTAAGATGGAATCTTTTTTTTTTAGTTGTTATTTAGAAAAGCTTTTTTTTTGTTTTAAATTTTATTTAAAGAGAAAAAAGCAACGAAACAAAACAGATAAAAGGGTAGCAACAATATAGAACTCCAAAGGAAAAAAAGAAAAGACCCAAAAAAAACACTAAGAAATCACTACTTGATAAACTACATACTGTTATCTTGGAAATAGTTGTTCAAGTTACAGAATTAAAGCATACAAAGTAGACATTCAAACAGTGAGACTGTTGACAGCAAGATGGAATCTTAATATTGTTTTAATTTGTATTTCTCTTGTACATGGCAATTTAAACTAGTGTAACAACTGTGGAATCGTATAGAGATGCCTCAACAAACTAATATAGAAATTCCATTCAACCCAGGTATTCTTTGAGATACATTTCCTAAAGAGTTAAAGGCATCATATCACAGTGACACACGCATACCCAAGTTTATGGCAACACAATTCATACCAGCTAAATCTCAGAAGCAGCCTATGTGTCCATAAACAGGTGAATGGATAAAGAAAATGTGGTATTTATACACAATGGGGTACTATCCTTTAAAGAGGGATAAATTTGAGTCATTTGTAGGAAAATGGATGCACCTTGAAACTGTAATGCTATGTGAAGTAAATCAGACACATGAGCTTAAATATCATGTGGTTCCTTTTATATGAGACACTGAAAGTATGAAAAATAAAAGAGCAAAATAAAAGCTAGATAAAAGGAAACAGGAGGAGAGAGATCTTTTCCAAATGGAAAAGGGCCCAAGAGATGGATGGGAGAAGTAGAGTACATAAAAAAGAATTAAGATATGTCTTGTACATGTACCAACTAGCCACAATAAATATAATCATTATGTATCACAAACACATGTACTAAAGGGGGGGGGGTATTTCGCTTCTCACTGACCCTCACATCCCATACTTACACTCTGCAATGACATATTTAGAAAGTTAGAACCCATCACATAAAGTTCAAAGGCAATGACATTTTTTCCTCAGGGAAAATCAGCATTTCAGCAGAGAGCTCATACATCTGCTACTGATTATGCATTTTCATACTGACTAGAATTTTCTCTGGGACCAACAAAATCAAGCACTGTCCAAATTTTACATGGGCAACCATCAATACAAAAACGAAAACTCAAAAAGCAATCACAGCAAGACTGCATATAAGATATATGTTCCTTGGAGTCAGTACTTACAGAAGTAACAGAGAAATCATACATAATATACTTCTTTTTATCTACATCATCTGGAAGAGAAAGATGTGTGTATCCATAAGTACAGAAAGCAGAAGAACTAGAGAGTCACCCTGTTCCTCTAAATTACCTTTGCATTTATTCTGTTCATCTAAGATCTTCCCATTTTTATCAACCTGCACAAAATTTTCTTGGACCACTTGAAACATGAGTGCCAAACACTCATGGTACTTTGTATTACCATTTTTCAGGCATTTATAAGTTTGACTTGCACTATCAGTATCTATGCAGATCATAGCTTGTGCACTAGACTGAGGATGAATTCCTCAAAGGCATCATTTATATTACTTTCATCTTTACATTCCTTGCATAAATGTAATCATAAATAGCAATTAAACATTAATAAATTCTAATTCTTTTTATCTGTATTTATACATTTATTTTTATCACTACATGTTCACACTACATGTTACATTCCTTGCATGGATCTGGAGCATGTTCATAATACATCTTAATTCCTTTTTTCATCTACTTTCCCTCCCCTCCCTCTCCTTCCCTCATCTCTTGGTCCCCTTACCATTTGAGAAAAAGCTGTCTCTCTACTTCCTATTATCTATCTCTCATTTTGCTCTTTATCTAATTCTATCCATGGCAGGGTTTTTATATAATGACAAACTATAAGTTTATATAAAGTTTTCACATAAAATCACTACAGTGAAAAAAAAACTACAAACTAGATACTTCTATCTCAGTTGTCTCTGAAGCAGTACTTTTCCAAAGCTTTTAACAAAATGCATTGCTTTGTCTTAATAATGATATCCACTGGAGAGAATCAGTAAGCTGAATGCAATAATGGCTGTTGGCTTGGTAGCATCAATAACACATAAAGTGCACATTTGAAGTATATTTGAACCCATTGCACTTGGCTTATGAGACTTTCAGAATAACCTTTAACTCACTAACTCTAAGCTTCAGGAATAAATGACGTGATAACAGAGATAGCTCTTTGCCTCCAGCCATGGGCCCACGAGGAAGCCTACCTTTAGACACACCATCATCCCAGTATAGCTCTCCTCTTGCTTCTCTCTTATAGTCCAAGGCAACAATGAGTCCCAGAGGATTCTTCCGACTGAGAGGAGCAATTCCCAGTTTCAAAGAATGAAGAATGAAGTATACAAAATCAGCCCTTTTAATCCAAGGACTGGTTCCCCAGAATCTACCTCACAGGCTGAATAAATAGCAGCATTGTATGCAAACACAAGAGAAGGGGATAGACAGAGAGCAAAGCTTGGTAGAAAGAGCGTAAGGTGAATGAGAGAGGGAGGCAGTTTCTGTTGAAATCTGGGTTTGTGATTATTATAATCAGTATTTTATTGGGTGCTTATCATATCTCTAAGTATCCTACATACTAAATACATACATTTATGTTATTATTTATATTCATTCATATATTATTTATGTTCATATAATAATAATGCTTAAAAGTCAGATTAGCATCCTCCCTAGTTTACTAATACTAGGCAGAAGCATAGCAAAGTCAGTTGCCCACAATTATCTGTTTGGTGTGCTATAAATCCAGGGCTGAAACTCAAATTTTATCCAAAAGCTGAGCTCTTAAACTGCAAGATATGTCGGTTTTCACACATAACTCTTCTCTCCCTTTTAATTTCTGTTCTGTCATGCACTAGGGAATATACCTGAGGACAATTTCTGGCCATAGAAATCTTCATAGATGATTACTCTAGTCCTATAATCTAATTTAATCCAAATGTGAAAAACTATGGAAATGAAAAGGAACTGCTGCTACATTTATCTCCATGAAAGAGGACCCAGATGCCAATTCTGAACCAGTGGAGGTGAGGAAGATTGCTGAGTGGAGGTTTTTGCCTGGCCCATTCAGTCTTGGTCCTTGTTGCCTCCACCCATAATCCTCTGCCCAGAAGAGCACCAGAGTAAAAACAAACAGGAGCTTACCTTGTCTCCGTGGTTGTGTTTGGCTGCTGGGTAGGGAATATGTAGCCCCCTCGAAGGTGGAGCCCTATCCTGTCACCAGGGAGTAGCATATCCACAAACTGTTTCCTCCACTGAACAGGCACTCCCTAATTAGCACAACAGAGACAGAGCAGGTAACTGACTGAGAGGGCTTGGAAGTTGCTAGCAATCATCTAGTTCAGTTGCCTCATCTTAAAGCAGAGCAGGCTGAAGACCCCCAAGTGAAGTGACGTCCTCGAGATACACAGGTAGTGCAGGGCAGAGCTCAAATTCAAGCCACCTTCTTTCTCTTCCTTTCACCACACTCTGTGATACTGTTTGGGTATTCTGTGCTCCCCAAAGGTCCATGTGTTAAAGGCTTGGTCCTTAGCTTCATGCTGTTCGGAAGTGGTGGAAGCCTTAAGTGGTGGGCCCTAATGGGAAGTGTTAAGTCATTGGGAGAGTTCATCCAATAGGGGCTAGGGGACCCCAGGCTCTTCTTTCTTTCTTCTGACTCTTGGTAATGAGTGAGTGATTTTGCTCCACCATACACTACCATCACAATGTGCTATGTTAGGCCCAAGGCAAAGAGGCCAGTCCATCAAGGCCTGAAACCTCCCAAACTGTGAACTCTAACAAACCTTTTCTCTTTATAAGTTGATCAGCAAAGGTATTTGAAATAGTAGCAGAAACCTGACTAACACACTATTTTAACAACTGATCTTAAATTCTCTGTTATCATAAAAGCCAGTAACTAGTGCTAATAGCTAAAGAGGAACCAGGTTGATATAGTGAATTTCTACAAACCTATTCCAGATATTAAATCATTTCATTTTATATTTGGAAAAGCCTTCTAGTATGGTCTGAATGTCTCCCTAAAATTCATTGGAACCTAATACCCAACTGTGATACTATTACAAAATGAGGCTTTTGGGTAATTGATTAAGTCATGAACTCTCAGTAAGAAGCTGCCATTGATGAAGCAAAGTGAGCCTTCACTGGACCCTGAATTTCCCAGAGACTTGACGTTGGCTTTCAACCTCCAGAACTACTAGCAATATATTTTTGTGGTTTACTGATTACCCAGGATACAGTATTTTGTTATATTCTCCTCATGTACTAAGACAGCTTACAGAAAAGTACCCATGATTAACTAAATATAAAACTTTATAGTATTATTCTATCCCAAGTTCCAAAAACTGCTGGTTTAGAATTGCCTTCTGCTAGAGACAGATCTCAGAGACAGCTGGAGCCACTTCACTTACCGTCTCATAGTCATACCAGGTGGCGTCTGGTATGTATGCTTTCACATGGTCCACACCCTGGGGAGACAAAAGCAACACACACATTAGCATCCCCCATTTGCAGTATATAGAACACCTTCACTTTATACAGTCATCTGAACAATTGTAAGGCAGAGATGAGGTCATCCCATTCTACTCATGAAAATACAGGACGTAGAGAGGTTGAAAAGTTTTCAAAGCAAAACTGTACTTAGATATTGTTTGTTTTGCTTTAATACTCTTAAATTTTCTAGGAGAAACACAGAGAGTTAATTCACTGGATCATTCAAGCTGAGAGCTGGGGGGAGACTGAGCCAGCCAGATCCTCACAAAGTTTTCCAGCAGGGCTACGTCTTTGTTGGCAGGACCAATCATCAGATGATGTGCCTAAAACATCAGCTCCAAACACCTTAACATGCATACATTGGCAATATTTCATGCTAAGAATCTGATTAGTATAATCCTGATCCTTCTTCTATACTTCCCATTTCTTTCCTGGCTCAAATCACTCTTAGGTTGGACACATGTGGTCCTTTACACATGGTCTTCCCCCTACTTCCTGCTCTTCTTCACACCTAACCTCTTTTTCCAACCCAACCCAGCCCTCACAGCACAGCCCATGTGGATGAGGAAACACAGACAGAGATGGTCAGTATAGCAAGGCACTTTAAGGCCATATCAGTGCCATAGTCACATGCTAAGGACTCAGGATTCAAGGAAATTTTACAACAGGGAAACTGTTTTATTTCCAGGGACATTGCAACCAAGAATTACTAATTTCTAAACTTTCATGACCAAGAATTGTTCTAATTTCTAAACTTTCATGATCTCTCTTTTATATTCATTTTTAGATTTAAATATAATCATGGATACTAGGAATCTAGCTTATTTAGCTATAAAATCATGCAGATAACTGCAATGTGCCACTCCATGATTTATATTACAAACATACTTCATATAAAACAGGTGTGATGAGGAGTCCAGGTCCCCATAAGAACTGCTCATGCAAGTCCCATGTGGCTGGGTCCTCGTAGAACCTTGAAAACAGAAAGCTGGATGATGAATGTAGAATTTCCAACACAGGACAACAGCATACTGTGTCCTAGCTGGTTACCACTAATGAGGTAAAGTGAAATTGGATGCTGAAGGTGATCAGGAAACTCACTCATGCATCACGGGCCTTGCTACTGTCTCCCCCAGAGTGTGAGCACGGTAGAAGAGGGTGTAGAGATAGGGTAGCAATGTGTAGCGGATATTCAAATAATGTCTGGAGGAATTCAACAGCAGAGAGTCAAAACCAAAGGCAGCTGGGTCCTGGTCCTAGAAGGAAATGGAAGCAATTACTATTTCCATGATAGTTTATAAGTTCTCTGATGATAAGAAACTTTCTTGAATGAAAATAGCCATGTTCTCCAACCTCGAGAACTTAAGAGCATTTCTGGAACTGAAAGGATCTTGGTCCTATTCCTTTGTTTCACAACTGAAAAAATAAATAAAAGTTCACCTATAGAATTATATGCAGGTAGGTGGCAGAGTTTTCACTTGACACATGTCTACTGAGGGCAGGTTACATCAGCCTCAGAATGAAAAAAGATTCCCACAGAGCTGGCATGTACATACGAGGACATAGTAGGCTCTGCACCTTCCACAGCCACCTTGATTTATTTAATGTGAATTTTCATAATATTTCACTTGGAAGATACTAATAAGTTCTATTAAACTTAGCTGTACTGCTAAAAATATTTCAGATCCATTATCGTAAGCCACATTACCTGCTACCATGATCCATAATTCATCCTTTCCCTGCCATGCATTTTAATGAATTTTAAATTTAAAAACTGTTGTGATAAATCTAGACATTTTCTTCTGTAATAGTTTCATTATGAGAATTTGTTTTATGTTCTCTATCCCAAAGATTGACTTCTATTTGTTATGCAGTATATCGTAATCATAACAAGTTTTAGCAGATTTTATCTAAACCCTTTAGAAGAGAAAGCTAATTTTCTTATAACCAGGAGATAGAAATTTTCTGTCCTTTGTTGGTACTCAAGCTGCTCATTTTCTTTATCACGTGAAAGATATGAAAGACATGCATGCTATATTTAGACTGTATTATTGGTTCTAAATTTTGGAGACATTTGTCTGAATTTCTTCCTTTGTTTTGCTCCCTAAAATGCCTATCTTCTCAATAAATGGGTTTATAGTTGGCCCCCAAACTAAGGCTCATAAAATTTCTGAGATAAGGCAAAAGAAAACAATATTGCATATCATCAGTCACTCTAGTTCTCCACTGAGAAAGATTAGAGTCACCCTGTCCACTGTGGTGGTCACAGTACATGTAAATAGTATTGGACAATTGAAAAATGTTAGTAAGACTGAGGGACTAAACTTTTAACTTTATTGATTTATGGTTAATTTAAATGTAAATTTAAGACTGAACCGATTTAAAATGTTTTACCCATCAAGTGTCATTATTTTGATAGCATTATATTTAACTGTAAAAATATAGAGATGTGATCAAACTGTAAAATTCATACTGAATTTTGAAGAGTTGGTGGAAAGAAAGAAACATAAAATAGCCCAATAATAGCCTTTGTTAAACACAAACTGAAATAACAATACTATGAATAAGCTGAGTTACATGAACTATATTTTAAATACCCTCTATTTCATTTTTCTTTCTACATTTAAATTTTGAACTGGCATGCATATCTGTTATTATAATTCTTTCAGAAAGAGCTAGTTTAGAAGAATGAAAACTAGCACTTTTTAACCTAGCCACCTGTGTGAGCTGAGAGTTTTTATTCATGCAAGTCTGTAAGCCATCATCCATGAAGAGCACCCGCCTCATCTGCTCCCAGTCACCAGCCTAGACAATCAGAAATGGTTCATCCCTCTCTTCCTAGACCAGAAGTGGGTAGGAAAGCCCAAAGATAAAATACTTTGAAGGTTTTGCTCTTAATCCTTTCAAGTTTGAGAACTGTCATTGCCAAAGTCAAGAGCTGCAGCTAAAATCATCATCAGGAAATCACTCTACTGAGTCTATTAAAAGTTAAATCATTCAATCTGAATTATTTCAGTTGCAGATTATTTCATTTAAGAACGGAACCCACCTTACTTGCCCCCACCATTACCATAAATACCTGGAGAGGCACTGTGCATCCATTTCTATATACTTGCTTATCAAAAATTTTATTTTGAGTAAAGAGGATAAAGATAGGATTGATCATGAGAAATAGTATGTTAGGGGGCACGTGTGTTAGGGGGTTCCTCCCAAGCTGTTCATAAGAAATGTTTTGTTCTGTCATAACAAAGTGAAGATTGTGCAGATCACTGGCTTGCATCTCCCTAAATTCTTCTTCCCCACTTTCCAGTATTATGGTAGTCTCCTTTGTATTAATTGGAGTAAAAAATAAATCTCCTATAAGATGATAACAGGAGTGACAGAAACACCATAGAAAATTTAACAGATCGTGATATCACCCAACATTATCCATCTCCTGCAGTTAGGGCCAACCCATAGCATTTTCTTCAAACCCTGTTGGCAAACAAGATTATACAACCTAAAAAGCTTTTATCACTTCTCTTGGAGACCTTACACGGAAATCAGGCCCATTGTGATTTCTTGATAATGGATAAAATGCTCCTAGCTGCATCCACCTTCTGCAGAGCTCTTCTGTGACATTGCTTGTATATCCACAGATGTTAGCACCAACCTGGAGAATTAGCACACGTATATAACAGTGGTCACTAAGAGAACCGAACACAGTGACTGTTTTCTTGCGTGATACAAGCGAATCTCTATTGCTATCACTCAATATGTAAAGAGACCCCAGAGTACCAGGACAAGCCCCCCACCACATAAGAAAAGAAATGAAGTATACAACATGGAACAGAATTAGAAGGAGAAGACTGACTGATGGTGTAGACATTGGTTAGAGACCATGTTTGTAGACTAAAAATAGAAGGCTGCTCCTCATTGTTCAGCTCCCAATTTCATACTTCCCTAATTGAGTGATGCTCTCTGGATGGGATTTTTCTGTCAGTGGTAATGTATTTTATTCATGATTTTTCTTTCTTTTCTCCAGAGATTCCATGGGTGAAACTGAGAAAACTGGCTTTCCACATGCAAAACATTGAATTTAGACCCATATCTCTCACCATGCACTACACTATAATCAAACTGCATCAAAGATCTAAATGTTAAAAGAGAAACAATCTGATGGAAAGGAAAATAAGTAAAACTCTTGAGATCATAGGCATAAGCAAAGACTTTCTGAATAGAACCAAAGTTTGCATGAGAAATAACAACAAGAATCAACCAGTGAAATCTTATCAAATTAAAAAAATTTCTGCCCAGCAAAGGAAACAACCAATGGAGTGAAAAGATAACCTACTGAATGGGAAAAAAATTGCCAGTTATTCTTTGGACAGAGGACTAATGTCTAGAATATCTATTAAACCAAAAACAAATCAGATCCCCCAATGACAAACGTTTATCATCCTATTTTAAAAGGCAGATCAATCAGAGAAATTAATTTTTTCAATATATCACAAAGGGACATATGCTTATTCGTTTTTAAAAACCCTCAAATACTGGTAGTGGAAACAGTTTCAAAAGACAAAGGGTTAAATTCTTTGGACAGGAATGGACTCACCATGGGAATACCAAACAAGTTAAATTCAAGGATACTGGGGATTGACCACTGGAGGTCATCCCACGTGGCTGCATTGTCTCCCAACCAATGAGCAGCAAATTTTCCAGATCCAGCAAAAGTTGAACGAGATAAGATGAAGTTCCTAGTTCTGGGGAAGATGTTCTCCATGGCCCTGAAAAGAAATACAAGTGAGTGTGAGGTGTGCATGAAAGGGAGCAATGGGTTTTTCAACCTAACTGGACATACCTTCGTGGTGTCAAAAACCAGGTGTGTAAACTAGTTAGCATTTTAAGTTTCTTTCCCACTTCTGGGTACAGTTGCAGACCTCTATGCTTCAGATCTCCCATAATTTTGTCTGGGCTGCTATCCTTCTGATAGTATTTTCTCTCTTGTTAGATCTGGTTGTTGTCTTGCCCTTTAGTGGACAACATACTGATTCCACATGTTGGGTTTTTGCCTAATTTTCTACCACAAAATAGGTTTTTGCCTAACTTCCCTTCGCTCCATGCCTTTCTTCTTATACATAATCTGTATTAGCACAACACCAGCACACACACTGGAACTCTGTGTCCTCACTTACACTTGGTATTGGCTAGCAGACACGCACCTATGTTACCACTGGCTGAAGATATATTGCTCTCTGTAATCATCTGTATTGCTCTCTGTAATCACAGTCCAGTCTACAAAGAGTGAAACTGAAACACGAATGAAAATATCTGAAGTTGCAGTTTAGAGGAGGCCAATATACCAACACCGATTAGATAGCATCCAGGTTTTCCCAGTTTTGAGAAAAAGCCTGATACAGAAATCCTTAAGTTAATGACCTCTGTCCCCCAACTATGCTTCCAATTAAGGTTCAGCCAAGTTTCCTCAGTCCTATGACTTTAGCTCATACAATGTCCAGAGTATAGATTGAAAATCTTTCCAGATGTGGTGACACATGCCTGTAATCTCAGCACTCAGAAGGCTGAGGCAGGAGGATCATTGCAAGTTCGAGGCTAGCCTTGGCTATAAAGTGAGCTCAAGTCCAAACTGAACTGAATAGCAAGATCCTGTCTCAAAAAGACCCCCACCCCAAAAATTGTCTCCTTTAGTTTCTTTTGTCTCCTTTAAAATCCAACTCTGCTTCATTCCTAAAGACCAGGAAGAAACCCTCTAATTAGTCACAGTTATCTTTTAACTATTAATCACGGCTATTAGAATATTTAAACCAACCCATTCTGATTGTACAGAACTTTTAATACATAGAAATACTGGCAATGGAGTGATTTGAAGCTCTTTCTTCCAATCTTTCCTGACTCTTTCTCACCATTGATTCACTCTCTCTCCCACTTCTCATCCTTAAAATTAGCTAAGAATTGACATTATCAGAACAGGAAGGGACTACTGGAAACAACCAGCCATCCAAACCCCTTATTTCAGAGAGAAACAGAGATTGGAAAAAGACATAACAATCAGAGATAAATATCATTCTTCTAAGTCCTTTGCTTTGGCTGAAATACAAACTTGTGCATATACTTTGCAAAGGCTCTCTCTCACCTGGACACCCCAGCATAACACAAGACCCTGAGGAAAAACCATACTGGCAAGTAAAACACAGTCGACTTCTAACTCAGCAGGTTCTCTGTGTGCCCAGCCTGCTCCTTTCTTTCTATAGCCAGGAATTTATTACAATGTGACTTCAGTATGCATACTACTCATAACTAAGGACACAGGGGTGACTTTGCCCTCAAGGAACTTACAGTTCAGCCAGAAAAACTATGACCATCTAAAATTATGATGCATTCTTGTTGCATATTAAACATATTGTAATATGAGAAATAGCACAAAAAAGAAGAAACTATTTTTCTAAACAGTCAAGAAGGCTTCCATACTGACAATCTAGATAAGTCTATCTTTGCAAAATGAACAGGACAAGGAAGGCTGTCTTGTATACAGCAAGAAACACATGAAAAACTTAGTAGCATTTGAACTTGGAAGCAACAAAACGTTGTATATTACCTAAAGCATGAGAAGTACCAAAGATGTGAGAAATCTAGGATAGATTATCTCTCAGCTTGTGTTAAGGTGATTAAACTTCATTATAGAGAAAATAGTTACAAATAATTTTACAACAGGAAAAAAAATGGGAAAAAAATTGTGCTTCAGAAAGACTGCTTTTACCGCTGAATAAAATAGCACATCTTAAACTATATCATATATTCAGAACACTCAAGAGATCTTGTTAAAATTCAGACTGTAATCTCCAAGGTCTAGGTTGAGGACCAAGATACTGCATTTTTAATATGTTTCCTGGCAACACCGAAACTGTGGTCCTAGGGCCACACTTTTAATATAAAGAGTAGAGGATAAATCGATTGATAATAAAGCCAAGGGAGACTGGGAATGGGCCAAGCATAACAACTTATGTGGGAGGTAAAATGACCTTAATTAAGATGTGACCATGGGGAAAAGATGAGACAAGGTTATAATGATGTTTCTAAAGTAGAAAATTTATTTTGTGTGGGTTATAGCAATGTTTAAAAAGTAGTGGGCTGATTTTATGGGGGAACATGAAATAAAGAAAAGACGATCCAAAGTTTCTCACTTGGGAGTCTAGGAGACAGGAACAGTATTGCTACCAACCAAGATAGGGAATTTAAAAGAGTTTCAAAAATGATTATCCAGAGTGGAGAGGTTAGCTTAAAAAAAGGCGAGTCAGGAAAGTGTTGTGTGAGCCAATAATGCAGCCAAGGAGGGAAGATCACTGAGTATATTTGTGTCTGAAAATCAATGAATTATGGATTCAGATATCATTCAATTAATTTTTATAATAAACCACGGGAAGGAATAAATTACCTATATGTTGTGATTGAATGGAAAGAATATAAGCCTAAGGACTGACCCTCAAGTTTCCTCTGCAAAGGAACAGATAGAAACAACTCAGATACGGAAGGACACAGAGATGAGAAGGAATGGGAGGAAAGAGAGCAAGATGCCAGGTAGAGTTGGGTCTCAAGGACTCCAGGAGCCAAGAAGGGTTAAAGAAGTAATCCTCACTGTGTACCACAAAGACAGAAAACTCAAGACGAAGACTGAGACACTTTGTGCGACTACGTCACAGTCCCCTGCCCACCATGGAGTTCTAGAATCACTAGGCAAACAGAGAAGACTAAGATTTTAGTTCTTTCCTAAAGTGCTGGAAGATGCCAAATAATCCTTCAAACACTTTAATTTCCTTATATTTGTTGAAGATCTAAAATTAAAACAATCTTAATTTTAAATTCAAATTTCTTGTTTTCATAGACATAAAGGTTATATTTTATATTTTCCTGAGAAAAGAACTGGGTGAGAGGAGATACTATTTCTAAATTTACAAAATCATTATTAATAAAATTCATGTGACACAGTGTGGAAAGGATGGAATCATTTGCAATACACACTAGTCTCCTTGTTAGATTTTTACAATGAATGATGGTGATTTATTATTCATTGTTAAAGTCAAGAAAATCTAGGGTTGGACCATAGCACAATCTGTAACAGAACCTGGCAAGGGCTAACTTCCAGTTGGGATCTAAGTGCCTCATATAGTACTGCCTGTGAGTATCCTTGAAATAATAATGCTCTGTAACCATAAACCAATTATGGATTATCCTCTACGGAAACCAAAGTTTTGTAAGAGAGGGCCTCCAGAATACCCTATGAGATCAGTTTCCACATCCTGATAGCTGCAAATAATATTTGAATAATATACCTATGAAAGAAAAGAAAAGCCCTCCACCTTCCACCTCCCACCTTCCAATTCTGGAATCAGAAGAAGGCCAAGTGCTTACGCATTTGTAGCTCTTGCCATGGAGTAGCCATACAAGCTGTGGACATCATAGTGAAGTCCCCAGTGAAACTCTGTGTCCATGCAGAGGGTTCTGGTGAACAGTAAGCCATCCAGGATGTCTAGGAGGAAACATCAGGGAGGCATTTCTCTGTCCATCAACTTTAAACACAGTCACCATCCAACATTTTTCTTCTTGGTTACTGTACCTTCCTTCCCAATCTCCGCCCCACAAAACCTTTTCCAGGTTTTCAATTCTATCCTGAATATCACTTACTACCTGGGACCTACCCTGAGCTCCTCCATGTGCTTTTAAAGTTAATTTGTATTCCTCTGAATGCATTAAGGACAGTGAAGAGTAAAAGCAAGCGATTTATTATTCAAACCTGTTGAGCCACGGGCACTTGGCCTGAGATTAAATATAAAGCACATATTGTCTATCTACATCTATTCAAGCAAGAATTGAGTATACAATTAAAGATAAGAGGGCAGTGAAAGAGAACATTTTCAATTTTATATTGTAGATCCCACTCACACTTTTAAAACAGCAATAAATGGGATGGGTCACTTGGGTGTTCTTGTGAAAAAGAACTCAAATCCTGGCTCTAAGAATGCCCAAATTCTATTCTATTTCCCCTTTTTCAATCCCAAAATGGTCAGCCTTTTCTGCCTCGTGACCTACAGTCTCTTTCCTTCCCCTTTTCTCTGTGGAGCCACATCAGAATCATATCCGTCTTCCTTCTTAAACTTTGCCCATATATAGGACCTTAATATGAAGCACAATTTCAGAACATAGTAGAACAAGGAAAGACTAAGGTTTAGTTTATCCCAACACCTAACAGAACCAATATTTGGCATCAGAAACTACATTGAATTATAAAATATAAATAAAAATGCATTTCTTACATAGCTTAGCTTGTGACATGAGATCCACAATCACTTCAGTTGTAAGAAGGGCACTAATATTTTCCCAGAGTCAAAGGTAATTACATCTCTCTTTATCATGCTGATAATGTGTTTTATGCAGCTCTGAAAATGTGAGAAGCTGCTTGGCTCAGAGGGAAAGTAGCCGATCACATATGAGGAGACAAAGGGCAGAGAGATAAGAAACAAAGCACTTGCCAGGGCAAACAGAAGGTGATAGATTGAGGATTTCTGTAGGAAAACACAAAGCACAGCTTTGACCAAGAAGCAGGTTAAGGAATTAAGTACAATAAACTCATTCAAAATGCACAAAAGGAATGGAGAAGATGCAGAATAAGTAGAAAACAACCAAGAATAGACTAGAGAAGTAAAGAGTGAATTTTGCAGGAGGGTATCAAAGCTCTGTCCAAAACATCCTTTACTCCTTCAGTGACCACTGCTAGCCAAAGAAGCAGCTCGACTTTGGCCACAGGAGTATACATACCATGGATGAAGCAGGTAAAGTGGTGTAGCCCACCCAATTACTACCCAACCAGTGTTCTCTCTAGGAGTATAAAGCGAGTGTGCTTTAAAGTAGTACTTCATGCCCCTGAAGTTAAAGTCAGTTTACATGACCATATCCTAGCAAATAAATGTGGATAAATTGAGTAGAACCTACACCCAGGCTCACCCCTGAAATTCCCATCATCCATGAAACTGAAGACAAAGGCCTCTGAGGGGGAAATCAAGACTGTTATGACTTGAATAATAATGTCCTCATGTGTTCAAAGGTGGAGCTTTTGAAAGACGATGAGTCAACCCACTGATGAATTCATAGCTGAATGGGCTATTAGGAGGTGGAGGCCAGCCGGAGGGAGTAGGCCACTGGAGGGGTAGTCCTGTCCCAGGGCTCTTTATCTTTCTGCTTCCTCTTTGCCATGGGGTAAGCAGGTTTGCTCCATCATGCCCTTCCACCATGATTATCCCACCTCACCTCAGTCCCACAGCAATGAAACCAGCTCACCATGGACTGAAACTTCAGAAACCATCAGCTAAAGTGAACATTTTCACCTCTAAACTGACTTTCCCAGGTATTTTTGCACAGTGATTCAGAACTGCCTAATACACAAAAAAATGGAAGGAAGTTTCTGAATCATCACTTAACTCAAGCACCTCATCTGTACTAGTAGGACTTATGCAAATAAATCTATTGTGTTAGTTCATTGAGATGTACGATGAAAGAATTTTGAGTTCTGGAGTGCAAAGAGCTTCAGGCTCAGATTGGCACTTTGACCACATGTCATTTATGGATTATGGCAGCAGAAATGTGATTATGGAGTAAGTAATGTCACAGAGACTCAGGGGGAAGAGTGATCAAGATATACGGAGTTGGGAACTTATTGGACAAGGAAGTGAGTTACTGTTAACCACACTGAGTATTGCTGAGATTGCTTTAAATAAGTCTCGTATCTGTAACAGTAGCAAACAGGTGAACACTTACTAGGAACAAAAGGAGGAAAGTTCAAGATGTTTGATTCACACTGTTGATCAGAACCTTGAAGAAAACTGGAGACTTCATCCATTTCCTCAGAGACACAAAACACAAAAATGACAAATGTTATTGGTTTACAAGCAGCTGTTATGAGACACTTACTAAACTAGAGCCAGGAGATCTGGTCTCCTGTTAAGTGGAGCCTGAATAGTGAATAATTTTCCCCACCCTTCATTGATCTCTTTTGTAAAATTAAGACATTGAATTAGGTTACTTCTAAGAAATGTTCATTTATGAATAACATTCATTATAAATTAATTTCAATCTATTCATTAAGAAAAATTATTTCAAAGGATGACTCTTGAACATTTTGTTGTTAATTTTACAATTTCATACTTTAAAAAAGCAAAGACAGGCTAACCTTTCTGTGTTTCTCCATTTTTTATTTCACTGAATGAGGACAATAAGATAATATATAATTGAGATCAAACACATTTCTTTTAGATCAAAAATAAATTATTTCTAGTCTTTCAAACAAGCAAAAATGTTTTCAAATTTCCCCCAGAAAGCCCCACTATTCATGAATGAGAAATACAAGAGCCTCCTTGAATTACTTTTAGTGATCAATTACTTTAAGCCAATACTAAAAATAATAGTACAGTAATCATAACTTTTAATAAAGTCATATTTTATGCTGACAGTTAATGGAGGAAAAGTCAAAGCCTCACAAAAACAAAAAAGGGCTTTCTGAACAGAACTCCAGTTACACAAGAAATAACAGCAAAGGAAACAAACAACAAAGTGAAAAGACAACCTACAGAATGGGAAAACTTGTCCAGTTATTCTGGACAGAAGACTAATATCTAGAATGTACAAAAGGTTAGATACCCAAAAATGAAAGACTCAATTGAAAAACAGGCAACAGAAATGACTAGACATTTCTCAGAAGAAATACAAAAGGCCAATAACTACATGAAAAAATTTTTCATATTTGCCTTTAGAGAAAAGCAAATTAAAACAACACTGAGATTTCATTTGCTCCAGAAAGATTGGAAATTTTCAAGAAATCAAATAATAACGAATGCTGGCAAGTCTGTGGGAAAAAAAAGAAAGCCTCCTATGCTGCCAGTGGGAGTGTAAACTAGTACAACTGTTATGGGAACCAGTATGGAGGTTTCTCAAAAACTAAACATAGAAATTCCGTTTGACCAGTTACCTCCTTCTTCCCAGCACAGCTAAAGTCACCACATTATACTGAATCAGGTATATTCATATTTATAACAATGCAATTCATAGTAGATAAATCTTGGAAGTGGCCTATATTCCATTAACATAAAAACAGATAAAGAAAATGTGGTATCTTTACATAATATGACACTACTCAACTATAAAGAAAAAGTTGAGACATTTGTAGGAAAATGTATACATCTCAAAAACAATGTTAAGTGAGAGAATTCAAACACACAAGCTTAAATACCACATGGTTTCTCTCATAGGAGGAACCCAAAGTTAAAAGAAAGATCAAATAAAAGTTGATAAATGGAGAAAGGTCTTTAAAAAACAAAGAATAGAGTACTTTCCAATAAAGGGTTACTAAAACAAAAACAAAAACAAAACAAAAAAAGGGAGAGAAGTAACTTAATTCAATGTCTTAATTTTACAAAAGAGATAAATGGGAAGGGGACCAAGAAACTGAGAAGGAGATGTAAACAGATTTAAAATCCGTCATGTGTGATGTGCATACACCAATTACATACAATGAATGTAATCATTATGTGTTGAAAACATGAATGACTGAACAAAAAATGAAGGAAGGAAAGAGGGAAGAAAGAAAGAAAAAAAGAAGGAAGAAGAAAGAAAGAAAGATGAAAGAAAGAAAGAAAGAAAGAAAAAGAAAGAAAGAAAGAAAGAAAGAGAAAGAAAGAAAGAAAGAAAGAAAGAAAGAAAGAAAGAAAGAAAGAAAGAAAGAAAGAAAAAGGAAAGAAGGAAGAAAGGAGGGAAGGAAGGAAGGAGGGATGGAAGGAAGGAAGGAAGGAAGGAAGGCAGGAAAGGGGATCTAAAGACAAAAGGAGGGATCAGAATGGGGAGGGGAAGGGGGATGAAAAGATATGCTGAGTATATGTACTTACTCCCTAAGATGAATATAAACAGAATGTACTAAAAATATATGTTATTAAAAAACTTACCAAAACAAAATGATCAATTCTTTGCAAATTCATAATAAAAACATAGACTTTTTAGACTAGTTTAGTGTATACAAATTCAGCATTAAGCAAGAGAATTTTGAATATAATGACCATAAGCAAAGTATTTTATTAAAAATCAAGGTCAAAATTCATCTGAAAAGTTGCTATTTCTGTTTGCAAAGGAAATTTCTATCTGGTATAATAACTTACAATCCATACTCCATCAAACTCCAAGAGGTTATGAAAGTCAGTGAATTGCTCTTGCCACCACTGGGTACAATCTGAATTGCTGAAATCAGGAAAGACTGCTTGCCCTGGATATCCCTGGGGAACAAACAAACAAACAAAAAATACTGTAGAAACTTGTTTCACAGTTCAGTTATTCAAGTAGTGATCTTGACTACTATTTCTTTCACTGGAAGGTCCATGTTGCATGTCATTTTAGAGTCAAAATCTGTGACTTCCCCAATAAAAGGGTAAAAATACCTGCAAAGTGTCAAAGGAAGAAAAAAGAAAGAGAAAAAGAATTCATTATTGAATGAAAATACATTATATGTTCTCTTTGGTGAAAATAATAAAAACCATATTATGTCTTTGTCAATTTCCCAATTGTTCATCTCCCATGAACTAGTTAAAATAGTGGAATATCTATTTTAAAAGAGAGTGTTTGGGGCTGGGGATTTAGCTCGGTGGCATAAGCACCAGCCTTGCAAGTGCATGGTTGTGAGTTCGATCCCTGGTACCTATTTAAAAAAAAGAGAGAGAATGATTGTGTTCAATGTATATGAATTAAAGACTACAATGAACCTGCTTTGAATAATTTTATTATAAATAATATGTTGATATTTGCATACAAACAATATTTTATCATGGTTAAATATTTTTATCTACATCTATCAAACAATAACTTTAAACATCTTCCACAAATAGTATAAATATATAATCATAACCAAATTATTTAAAATTATGAATCAATAAGAAACAAGCCTTTGTGCAAAATTCTTGTTGTTTTTTCAGATAAACTCACAAGTTGGGAATTAGGAACAACTTTACATTGTAATATATATATAGAGAGAGAGAAATCTTAAAAGGTAAACTGGGAACATGAAATTCCCACTTTAAGTGGATTGAACTCTTAGCCCCTTGTTTTAGGTGATGGGCATTAAGTAAGAATAAGAGGTAATCCTGGATCTCAGTAAACACACTCTTAGGAGCTCAGCTCTCCTGGAAAGGGACACGTGAGCAGTTTATTGCAATACCTAATACTGCTACCTTACATTCAAGCCTGGGCTTTATCCAGAAGTCTTGTGTAAATTAAAACCATTTTAGATGAGAGCTTCCACATTAACCTATCATCATCCAAGTGTGCTATTATACTTAATTTATTGTTTGAGAAATAAGATCTAAATTTGGACTTTAAAATATAAAGGACTTTAAGTAATTGAATGTTCTTCTAGGACATTCTACTTCGTGATTATCTGTGCAGTATTAGTGGGTCGAGGACTAACTTTTTAAATCCTTCAGAAATTTACTCCTTTGAGTCATACAATTATTGATTTAGAAATAATAATGAGAAAAACACCTTACAGCAACATAAAAAAGCAATGTTGTCACTCACTGCTTACCCATCTTCATACCAAAGTAAAAACTCCCCCTCAAATCAGTGTAAGTTACTCCGATTTTCTTGAGAAATTACCTCCCCGACTGCAAAGCCTTTGCTATCCAAGACCCACGCTCTTTTTATGCTTCCATTGTGATAGACCGTGTAGGTACGGTTCTTAAAGATGCCAGGATTCTAATAAACAAAGAGGATAAAATATTATTTTGTAAAAACATTTTTTGTTCTTTGAAAGACAATACAAGGCAACAGAGTACACATTTAAACATACCATGATAATTACATATTTCTGATCATTCTCATGTAATTCTTTGGCAAAGTCTGAAAGGTTGGGGTAAGCTTGTTCATCAATAGTGAAATCTTTCCTTCCATCCATGTAGTCTATATCTGAGTACTGGACATCCTGAAAGACAGCAACACCAATTAGAATCTAGGAATTGTCATCCTTCTGATCAAAAAGGTTTCAACTCAAGTTCCTAACTGCTAGAAAGGAGCCATGTTTCTTAATAATCCTAAAATCTCCAGGTTCTGGCACCTCCTAGGAATGAATACACCATCACTGAAAGATGCAGATGGTCTTAGGTTGTGGCTTTACTTCAGCACCCTGACAGAGACACATCGTAAAGAATCCAGGGGAACTTGACAACAGGGCCTGCATCTTGCTCATCTCTGTAACTTAGGAGCCTGATGTTTGACATGTATCAAGTGCTCTTAAATGTTTATATAAAGGTTATAACCATTTACAACCCCGAATGTCAAACATCAAGGCAGAATACATCACAAACAGAGCAAATGTCCTTTTAGCCTTATAAAACTGCTAGAGTAATGTTTAACAAAGATCAATGGCAAGGAGATAGGGCTTTAGCTAACAAAACTCTCAGACACACACTTTCTTGTGTTTTCATATCAGCCTACAAAGCACAGGTACTATGTTTAGTGAAAAGACTGAAATATAAAGGAACTAAATGACCTTTCCCAAAATCACACACTTGGGCAGCTGAAAAACTGACTGGGTCTTAGTAACAGGTCCTTTGATTCTGGCTGCTCTTTCTTTCCCAAGGTGACACATATCTCAAAGACATATGAAAGTTTTTTATGGGTTTCTCACATGGTAATGAATTAGGAGCCTCCGTCCTGTGCCCTGTTGCCCAATGTGGCATCATCTGTTCTGGTACTAGGAGATCATTTAGGACAGGTTTTCTGCCCCACCTCCCCTCCAACCCTCATATAACCACTCAGAGAGGAGCTCCCAGCTAAGGAAGAAAAGCTACTTTGTTCCTGAATTGGTAAGATCTCAATAAAGCCCTTCTCATAAGAATCAGGAAGATAGATTACAGCCACTATCACAAATGCAGTCAAACGAAGCCCACCTGTGCACTGATCCTGTCCCTTAGCTAGCTGTGCAACCTGGAAAAAGTTGCTAACCATGCAATGTCTGTTTCCTCACCTAAAAAATTGTGATCAATGCGGGCAAACCAAGAATGTGAAAGCCCTTTGTAAAATAATAAATGTTAGGCAAAATTTGGTTTGATTCCTCCAAGAACTTGGTATTTTTTTAAAATAGCAGATGGGGAGAAATAAAATTAAATGCAATCAATTTCCCTTTAACACCAAAACAACATGATGAGAATTGGGTTTACCAAAGGAAAAACTGATCCCCTTGTGTGCCCTAATTGCTACTCCGAGAAGAGACTGAAGAATCTAAGATCAAACCAAAGTCATTTACATCTGGACAATCTTCCTTCATACACTAACACACACGTTAGTTCCAAAGTTCCAAAAAGCAAGCCTGAGATAAACTCTTTAGGTAATTTCACTAATCATGTGTTATACATTGCCTGGAGAAACTTATCAAACACTACACACTTAAAATTGTCTGTTGTTCAACGGGCAAACACTGGAAATCAGAAATACTGTTCAATCATGAAGTTTCAAAATTAGTCTAATAAGTCTGGAAAGAATTTACAAGGTTAGTGTAAAAAACTCATTTACTGTCAGTCATTAGTGTGATCATGGATTCTGGTTAACTGTGTCACCTTGGGTCACACATTTCTCTCATAAAATAACATGTAACTTCAATGGAGTTCATTCCCTAAGGTATTTTATACACATTGCACAAGTTGTTTTTTTTTTTTTTATCACCAAATGAAGTAAATCTTACACTCTCATTTACCAAAAGTGGAAACTAAAACTTGAGACATTACTTATGTAGCCCAACATAAGTAATGGAGCTAAGAAGATACACAGCTAAAATTCAAACATTTCCATTTGACTCCATAAACTTTGTTTGTATTGTTATAGTCAGGTAAGCAATTTAATCTGCAAGCTTTCTGACAGTAAACATGCATGTATTTTTGTCAGCCTATCAACCTATTTATCTATTTGTATTTTTCCTAATAAATTAAATTTAATGCAAAAAAGTAATATAGGAAATGGTTCTAAATGTAGGTAGAAGTATCAACTTACATAAGGGAGCCCAGCTTTACGATTTCGGTTTACAACCTCTTTCAGTCTAGTAATGCCACCGTAATTCCTGCGACTGAGCTGGAACCCAAGACTCCAGTAGGAAGGCAGGAATGGTCGCCCAACAAGCTGCAAGGAGAAGGAAAGAAGTTTCTAAGATTTTCAGCAAGCTGTTTGTACTGCCACGTTCTACATGGAAACATTAGCTCCATTTCATTTTTCATAAAGTCTTCAAACCTAAAAATGATAAAGCCAAGAGAAATCTTCTAGGGCAATCTGCAAATTTCCACAACCTATCTCTTCACTGAGTGCTAAATGTACTCCCCAAAACAGCAACATCAAAAAAAATTGATGGGATTTACAAAAAGCAAAAATATTTCACTAATGACATCATCTTGTGGGGAAACTAGTAGTTTTCATACATTTGAGAAGGACTTTGTCGTGCTTACAATGTGCCAAGAGCTGCTGTGGGTACAGAGGATATAATGACAGAAAACAAACATCATTTCCTCCCTCACAGAGCTTAAAGGAAATAAATGTCTACTGTAATTTCAGATAGTGGCATTTTCGAGAGATAACAGAACAATGAATAGGATTAGGAGTGGAAGGGGGAAGAACACTGGAGTATGTTTAAAATTCAAATGTCCAAGTTTCTCTAGCCAACATTTTGAAAAGGGCCCAGCTGAACCCGGTCCTGTTTCGCTCATTCCTAGCTCTGCCCCACGTTCAGAGGGGGATTTGTCTCCTGTCTCTGAATCCCAAACTTCGACCTCATTGACAACATTTACTGCATTATGATTGCTTCTTATTATAATTATTTGATAATTATAATTATTTCAATCATTGTACTTCCTTATTTTATTATAAATTCACTGGCATCTAGAACCATATTTTATATTGCTTTATGAATCATTTCTACTGAATTATTTCATCTTTTTATAATTGAGTTTGGCATAAAAAATGAGGGGTTTAGGTTAAAGTAGTATCTAATGTTTTCTCTTATTCTATGGTTTGAATCAAATATAGAGTTAACACATAATTCCTTTCACTGAATCTTTAGTTGTTGAATGAATAAGCTTTGCTGATTTGTGGCTGTAGGTGTTTGGGAACAATTGATCACACCTGGACAGATGATGAGCGCCTTGAGAATAGGATGCTTAACTAACTGTTTTTCTACTCCCCAAGTCTTGCACATGCCTCTGTAGTATGCATAAAGCATCCAGTAAGTCTCATCAAAATAAAAACACGAGGAGTGAAAGCCTTGCAGCCCCAGAATTTATAATCTATTGTGTTTACTACTAACATTTGTTTTCCCCTTGTTAAGCTACTTAAGTGTAGGTGACAGTGTCAGTATACAACATCATCTAATGCAAAGCCATACCTCCAGGTATTCCTGAACCACTTGCTCTGGAGTGTTTCCCAGGAACACATAAAAATCGAGAATACCTCCAATTGTGCGGTACGTGATAGCAGGTGCAGGCTGAAGGGCAACCTCTAAACGCATTAAAAGGAATTATTTGAGTATTATCATTGAAAATTTTCTCTCTGGAGCCAATATGAATAAAATAGTCTTCCAAATCTATCTCAGTCTTATTCTTAGAGGAATGGAAGTCATATATGTTCACTTTATTATAAGATTATTGAAACACCAAGGAAGCACTGAGTGTTGTTTAACAGAAAGAAAAAACAAATTCTAGCTTAACCTACCCATTTTAAACTATAAATTTTTGGAGTTTATGGGTGGTATAACCTACAGGAAAAGATGTTATAAAAATTTTTACTCAAAGAATTTGATTAGAATTAAAACTTTTAAAAATAAATGAGTAATGCTTTTCAGTTTGCCATTGATCCAGAAGCTGGGGAATGAAGAGTATGTAATACATTAAGTTTTGGCTGTGAGAAACAGCCCATTAAAGCAAAATCTGTTGCCTAAAGACAGACAGCATGGTATACACTGGAATCCAGAGCGATGTTTAAGTATGTTTACCTGTGAATCCCATTTATTCACAAATTCTGTAAATGATATCTATAGAACATTAGGGGAAGCATTGCACCAAAAGAAATCTTTGAAGCAGTTTTAAGTAGCTTTAAGCATGATTCGCATTTGCAGATAGTTTAAATTACTTTCACATTTGTGACCTTACCATAAAAAGTAATTTTTCTTATAAAATTAGTACCCTAAAACCTACTTACACTGGTAGAAAAGAAAAAGTTGCTTCCTACCCATAGCATTACTGTTCAACAGAAAAACTCCAAAAGAGAAGCCGCTGGTATCTTCAAGGCACAAAAAGAATGTATGTGCTCCATAGAGATTGATTAGGCCCTGTTAGCAAAAACCAAAAAAGAGAAGTAATAGTTTATGTGTTAAAATGTTTATTCACCTCCAAATAAAATCAAATGCCAAGCTATACATGTATTTTTCCAACACTTGATGCAGTGTAGTAATACCTAAAAGATACTGCAACGGAATCATCAACTAATGAGTGGAAAAACAAAACAGGATAATATCTAGATAGTGGAGTAATATGCAGCAAAGGCAAGAAATAAAATACTGATGTATGCTACAAAATAGCATGTATGTTATTCTAGGTGAAGAAACAAATACAAAAGACTGTATGTCAAACAATTCTGTTTATATAAAACGTCTTTATAATCCAAATATATAGATTCAGTTTGCCTAAGGTGATACATACATAGGATAGGAATTAGGATTAATTCTAAAAGGACATAAGATATCTTACTGGGGTAGTGAAACTATTATAAAAACATCTCAAAACTTGACTGTGATGGTGGTTGCATAACTCAATGAATGTGCTAAAAATCATTGAACTATTCTTAAAACAAATCAATTTTTTTGTGTGTCACACTGAAAATTAAATTCCAGGCCTCTGTCATGCTAGGCAAATACTTTACTATTGACCCTTGTTCAAAACAGGTAACTCTTGTGGTATATAACTTATCCCTCAATCAAGTTATTTTTTTAAAAATTGAAAAATACTTGCAATGATATATACCAAATTTTAGCAGAAGGTGATAGTGTCACTAGCAATTTTGAATTTCTTAATGTCAATTGTGATTCAAATCTTTCTAAAATTAATATATAAGAAAGTTTAAAGCTAAGAGAAAAGATATTGAACCTGTCACAAAGAGGACTGAATGAGCACTGACAAAATGGAGAGAAATGTATGTGTATAACTATAAGCACCACAAAATTACAGATACTGAAGTTATAATAAACAGACAGTGTTACAGAAATCCCTGTGTGAAAGCATCACAGTCAGTCCATGGAATAAGACAATAAAATAGATAATGATAGATTTCATTAAAAAAAAAAGAAGAAGAAGGAGAATCAACACCACAGGCAAAAAGAGATCCATGGAAATCAATGGTACCCTGATTAGATTCAACACTGTATCAAGAAGACTCAAGATCTAACACTTGGATAAAATACAGACTTATTTTTTAATTTTTAAAGGAAGACAAAAATGAGGAAATGGGAAAGAAAAGAAGGAGGAAAGGAGAAAGGCAAAAAAGGTAAGGAAGGAGGCTAGAACAGAGAGAGGGAAGGAGGAAAGATGGAAGGAAGGAAAGAAGGAAGGAAGGAAGGAAGGGGAAAGGCAGGCAAGTAAGTATTTAATAGGTAACTATATAATTTAAAAATTTCAATTGTAAGAAATTAAACTCAGTGTGAAGTCAAAGGTATGTGTCAAGCTCCCAGACCAGCAGTTCAGTGGATGTGGAGGTCCGGCTTTTTCCTTCTGCTCAGTTTGATAAGCTTGCTCCTCCCATTGCATCGGCTACAGTTGGTGAGTCGCTCCTTCTGCTGTATCAGCTACAGGTAGGTGAGCCCCAAGAGAACGAGTGAATGTGCTACTGACTTTGCTCATCTCTTGCGGAATATGAAACCTCAGCCCCATGCCTGTGCAGTACCACCCTTCACACTTCCCTCGGTTCCTGCAGTGATCTGAGAACAATCATCAGTGCAAGGGAGGCTTCAGACAAAGCTCTGCACACCAGCACTGATCCAAAGATTGTCCTTGGGCTGGTACCTTCCCAAATTCTTTGCTCTCAGTCAGCAACAAGAAGAATGCAAAAACGAAGAGTAAGAGTTTAGAAAATCTTTTATAGCTCTTTTAAAGAGCAGTAATTTTGTTTCTTCCATTTAAAATTTGGGCTGACAGTTTTTATCTTTGGATTTTTAAATTTTGCTTGCCCAACAAGGTATCTCACAAAAGCATTGCCCATGCTGGATTAACCAAAAATACATATGCTAATCTTTCACTCCAACTAAGAAGTACTGAAAAGAAAAACCTTCTCCCTCTGTTATATCCATGTTTTCTTACCTGGGAGTGTTATTAAAAAACAGCTTTGGATCAGTGGGCTTCAAGCTCTCTACATTCCTAACAATCTCTAAAATGGCACTAATACTGCCATCTCGGAAGCATACTTTGACTAGCAAAGACTACACAAAAGCTGTTTAGAAGCATTTTCCACCCACAAGTACTGCAATGCAGATGAAACCATGAGAATGGCTCCTGTTGAAATTCTTCTCTAGATGTTTAATTATTAAAGCCAGACAGTGCTATTTTGAAAAAGCATTCTTTAGTTCCTTATACTAAACATTGAAATACATTTTCCACCAAAAGAAAGATTGTTTTAAAAATTTCAGTGAACTTATAAATTTTAAAACAAGTATTCTTCAACACAAACCCATTCTAATGGATCAAAATAAGATAAGGCATGTATTTCTGTAGGCTCCCTTTGGGAAAGGGAGCAGGAGGCTGACCACGTGCTGTGAGCAGGAAGCAGGGGACCTCACCACCTCACCGCGGTGGGGGCTGCGTCCCGTGTGAAGATGGGCCAGGTTTTCCAGTTCATGTCGTGGCGGTACTGCTGGTGCACGTGCTCCCCCAGCCCGTACACGTTGGTGCTGGGTAGGCGGAAAGACAGCTGCAGGTACTGATAGGCAAACTGGAGGGGCCCAATGCTTGTGTCCAATCTAAGCCACGAGGGAAAAATAAAGGGTCAATGTATCACTCTCTTGTCTCTGCCAGGAAGCTGTTTGCATCTTTTCACATTCCCTCAGCTGTGAGTTGTTCTGGGTATTTTCATTGATTTTCATGTTACCTTGGAAGGTCTTGCAGGCTATTTCTGATTCTTTGACTCTAGAGAAGCATAGTATCAGTGATCAACAACACCAGAGGTTCAGATTGGAAAAAGAGAGGAAATATGACTGTATTTGCTGTGCATCTACTGCACCCCAGACATCACTCTGGATACTTTATAAATATTATCACAATTTCTTTAGCATTGTGTGCATAAAGAAATTGATGCTGAAGAGGTGAAACATATTACTGACTGGTGATTTGCTAGTGCCAGGGTCTGAGTATTGGTTTCACTGCTATTAGTACCCGAATTTTCTCCAGGACAATTGATGAGATAAATTCAAATTCTTTTAGATGCTTGATGACAAGAGTCACAGAAAATAATACTTTGTAGTACTTTCAGTTCCAGTACAAATGATAACTCAAAACAATAAAATTCCTTACTTCATACTATATGTGAACTATAAATTGGTATGTATTTATATCTTAGTAAATTATTGCATTATGTTTTAGTACTCTGCTTTACAATCATGATATATGATTGCTAATCAGTTACATTAAATAAATTTACATATTTATGAAGTACAAGCATATTTTAAATCATACTTATTGCATACCTAGAATATGTTACAATGAGTGATATTGGGACCTTACATTGAAAAATGTGCAAAGAATAGTAAAAAGCTCACAAGACTCTTTTGTTGCTCTTCCTCATTACTTTGATGCTGAAGGGCTTATTGGTGACTTCCATGTGGTAGCTCAAACTGGAAGTATCAGCAGTCTCATTATTGGACTTGATGTTTTCATGAGGCACCTCATAACGAATCTCATTGGCATCAGTAATCTGTCACAAGAAACCAGAAGGGACAACTCCTAGTAAGATCACTTCCCTGTAGAGCTACATCTCCATAAGAAGAGCTTCTGATTTTTGACCTTGGATCTCCTGACATGTGACAAGAAATCCCTCAACCACACATGCCCTCTTAAGTATATATTAGCCTGTTCATCCCATCCAGAGATTCCTGCATTGAGGAATGGAGGCATCTTCTGCCTCCACACATTTGCATGGGACATAAAGGAAAATGGTGAATGCAGGGTAGGGAACTCCCAGGACTGGTTAACCCACCTTAAAGTGAAAACGATTGGATGTCTGAAATTTTGCTGTGAAGAGGGCTTCAGGAACATCACTTCCAAATAGAGATGGGGACGGCACCTTTTTTAACCGGGCAGTAAACTCTACCAGTAGGGAGAGGAGTACAAGAGAGAGACTTTTAGCTTTTATTTTGCAATAAACTCATCTGACTCACAGAATTTTTCCTTGGGGCCAGGCTGGGGCAGTGCTCACCTGTGTTAGTATTACTAAGGCCACTGGTGACCTCATAGCCCCAGTTCCTGGGGAAGAAGCACCTAGGGGCATTGATATCTGCCACAGGATCCCAACAGCACTTATATTGCCTTCTGCAGATATCCTTTAATGATAGGCACAAAGTTGGCATTATATAAAATAAAAGAAGGAAAGCATTTTTAGACCATTTCTTTATAAACCATTTTATTTCAAGAGGAACTTAAGATAATTACATTCATCATTTCTTATTTGCCTATTCACACAGCTATGGAGCAATTCAAAATGCATTTATCAACCAAAGAACACAGACAAATAAGACATGGTAGTTTGTGCCTTCAGCAGACTTATAATCTAGCAGAAAATCAAGACAATTTAAAAATGATTACAGTATGATGAGTTATGTGCTCCAAGAGACTGAAGGAACACGCACGCCAGCCATCACACCAGGCTTGTAGACTGAGAGTGGGGTGGAAAGAGTTTTGAGATAGAAAAAGCACAAAACTTATTCCTAAAACCCTAGAAATTGTTACATAGATGAACAGTAGAAAGGTACTCCAAGCAGAGAAGGTGAGCCACAGTGAATGTGTTACTGATTTTGCTCATCTCTTGCGGAATATGAAACCGCAGATCCATCCCTGTGTAGTACCACCCTTGCAACACACAGCAACTGAAAATCACAAACATAACACACTGAGAACCCTGGGTAAGAACAATGAGCATGGAAAGACTAAGAAGGCGCACATGGAGTCACTGCATCGTTACTGGCAAGGGGATTTGGATGTGCAGAAAAAACATGAATAAGGACTACTCCAATTGATTTTACACATAATTAAAATGTCTGAACTTTTTATTAAAGGATTGTATTTAGTATAGATTGTGTTACTTAAAAATAAGGAATATGTCACCACATGATTCGTTTGCAAAAGGTATAGAGTACTGACTAGTATTTTAGACACCAGCATTTGATACATTTTTTTCTGTAAAACCCTAATGTTGATGTAATTTAAGTCAATATCCACTGTTAAAAAGCACATTATAATCATAAAAGCTATTTAAATATTTATTAATTCTCCATAGATCTAATCAACATTCCTGTCTCATTCTTTTCAGATAACAACAAAAAAATACTCCTGGGTATCAGTGAAGAAAGAATTTGGGGTTCTGGATGGCCTCTGAATGACTGATTTTCCTAACTGCAAAGCAGACAGTAAGAACTTCTACCACCTTGAAACTGAGGTATATTGAGTCCAAAAGGTTAGTTTCATTGTCATAAATTTTTCAAAGTCTATGAACCTCCATAAAAAGCAATGAACCTTCAGTCAAACATTATTATTTTTGTGTGTGACCTGGTCTAATATTCTTTTATCAGTCCCTGACACCAAAGGTCAAACCTTGTAAATAATTACTTTACAATCCTTCAAACTCTATGTATCTTCCATGCATGTGTACTGCAGCAGTACTGCTTTCTTCCTTCCTCATTCCTGTTGCTATTATAATAACACAAATATTCATAAACTCATGCCTAATTTGTACTGACTCACAAGTCTCCTTATCTCTATTTTTTCTTCAACACTAAACTCCCAAAAGATTATCACTAGTTATCTTGCAAATAAATTGTATGGAAGTTTTTAATCAGACATTATTCACTAATATAAGATTAAAAATTGATCTGGAATTTATTGAGCCTACCTTCTAGTTGGTGAAAATAGAGTCTGAAATAGAGTCTCTGATAGATGCTTAACTTAAGTAAAAATATATATATCCAAGTTCTTACAAATGAAGCAATTCCACTTTTGTACTTAGTATTTTACTGCAGTAATATTTCCTATATTTAGATAGTCAACTTCCAGAAAGTTTCATTTTCTAAAACTTACTCTGTTCATGTTGTCTTTTATATTAACTATCTCAAGCCATGCTAAATTTTTTAAAAAGGGCTTATTATAGTTGTGTGATAAGAAAGAAAATGGAATATATAGAAAGAAAAAATGGTGCCATTATTTGTAGTTAACATCACCATATAAGAAAATCCCAAATGATTTTACATAAAAATGAAGAGAATAAGTGAGGTTAAGAAGGTCTCTGATTACAAGATCAATATTTAGAAATCAATTTTAAATCTATGCCCACAACACAGAAACAGAAAACTAACATTTGAAAATAGTACTTATATAGAGTCAAATATTTAATTTAAAACTTAAAACAATGTGCAAATTGTTTACATCAATGATTCAAAAATGAAACTCTGGATAAATAGGTAGTCAATATTACATTTCTGACTTATTCACTTTCATAAAAATGATAATTATAAAGTCAATCAGTATATTTATTCAATGACAATTGAATTTCTGGTAGATTTTGTGAAAAAATTGGCAGGCTAATTTTAAAATTCATTCCAAAGTCTAAAGGCAAATAACAGGACTTACAATCTTGAAGAATAATAACAATAATTTGGAAAACATACCTCTACACATAAGGTAGTATGATATTGACAAAAAGAACACTCTAACAATTTAACAGACTAGATTTCAGAAGAAAATCTTTTTTTCTTCTACTTTTTTACATGCTTTTTTTACATTTCAATACAAATTTCTGGAAAGGAAATCAGCTTTTCATTTAAAAAAAAAAAACTTAAAAAATAAGACTCTAGAGGTGGTTCCTAATATATATATGAAATAGTCTCTTTAGCCAGCTCCAATATCTTGTTTACTATCTTACATATGAAGAATCTCCATTAAATTCAAGTGCAAATAGGGGTTTCTTATCACCATCACTTCATTTGTATCATTTGAGAAAAACTACATGGTACAATTGGATGTGTAAATATCAGTACAAAGCAAAATTATCATTACTTGTTTAGAATATAACTATAATAATTCAAAGAATTACATCAATCTTTTCTAGAAGCAATGGGAAATTCAAATTGGCCAATTATGTAATAAATATAAATGTATAAAAGTAATACATATAAAATAATTGGTAAGAAAGGAAGCATTGTTATAAAAAATCATCAGCTAGACAACATAATGAATTATGTTTTCAATAGAAACAGAAGATGAAAAACCTAGGAAAAACTTCATCATTTATATGCAACAAAACATATAGAGAGACATAATAATCACTTAAGATATATATATATATATATGCACATAGTAATTGAAATGAAAATGTTTTCTATGTTTTTAGTTATAATTTTTGAAAAACTTTTTTTTTCATTTCTTTTTCTTTTTCAGACAGGATTTCATTATTTTGTTCAGGCTCTCCTTGAACTGACAATGATCCTCCTGCCTCAGCCTCCATACCCAGAAGTTATAACTAAAAATTTTACTTTATTAATACAGGTTTGCAATTCATGAGGTTTACAGTCATGTTGAGGAGTGGTTACATGCATACATTACAGATTATTTGTCTCTAATCTCTTTCTCTTTCCCTCACCCTCCCTTCTTCTCTTCTGACTCCTCCATCACCTTCATCATACTTGTTGATATTATTTGTCTTAGCTCTTGTTATGGCATGGGAAGATTTAAAATTATTGAGATTTGAATGCTTTCCAATTTAGCCTAAAATTCTATATAGTCATAATTAATATCAATAGCACATAAGAGAATCATGGTAAAGAAATAAAATCTAAATATATACACAACCTTTATAACAAATTCATAAGCCACAACTAAACACAATTCAAACAGTTGACAGTCTTTCTCTCTCTCTCTCTCTCTCTCTCTCTCTCTCTCTCTCTTTCGTGAAACAAGCCTCACTATGTAATGCAGACTAGCTTTGAGCTCCCTTATGTACCACAAGCTGGCCATGAACTCACAGTGACCCTCCTGTCTCAGCCTTCCAAGTGCCGGGAGTATAGCTGTGTGCTACCACATTTTGGTAATAGTTGAAATTCCTATAGAAGCCACTCAAGAGCAAATCCTGTTCTTTACCACATACTCATTGGAACCCCCATTGTCAGTAACACAATTCCAGGAGGCTGTTTCCATAATGATTCACTGGATTCTCTGAGCAGCTTAGTCATCCCTGCGGGCTTGCTGGCCCCATTCTCAAGGAATGTGTGGCCTCATGCACAGATGTTTAACTTTTCCATGGTTAACCTTGGAATTATGTTCATAAGGTGATGCACATTTGAAAATTTCCTCCACTGTGGACGTTAGGGCAGTACCTCCTCCTGCATTTCTTTTCTTTCCTCCACTTTGCTTCCTTCACTTCTTTAATGTTTGCTTTGTTTTTTATTAAGCAAGAAAAAATATCTCCCCACAAGTCACAGCTCCATAAGCCACCCCATCACTACCTTCTTTAAACATACTCATTTCTTTTAAATAAACCTTGGCTGGCCATCAGGGGCCCCAATCCTCTAACCTCTGTCACCGTCTGGTGAGGTACGCAGTCTATCCGTTCTGACTGGGGGATCTCAGGGCACTCTGGGGTAAACGAAGAATCTGCATAGAAATTAAAGTACGAAATTAAAATCTGTAGTGTACGCACAGCCCCAGAAAGGAAAATGCAACGTAACAGACTTTTAGTAGGTTCTCCAATCAACAAGTCACTGACAGTTGGTATCTTTACAGTGTTTTACACTTTTCCAAATGATGAATCTACTTGAGTTGGGGTTTTTCTTTTGTTTGTTTGTTTTGCTTTGTTTCTTTGATTTTTAGAGGTATAATTGATGTACCATAAACTTTTTCAAGTGACAATACTGTTTGGGGTTGGTTTATTTGATTGATTACTTGTTTGGTTTTTGTTTGTTTGCTTGTTTTTTTTTTTTTTTTGGTTTTTTTTTAAATCAGAGTCTCACTACATAGTTCAAGCTGGTCTTAAATTTGTAGCACTCCTTCTTCCTCAGCCTCCCAAATGCTAGGATTACTGGTATGTGTCACTCTATCCAGCTTTAATTTTAATTTTTATTAGTCCATGTTTGTAGTACATAATGATTACGTTCATTGTGGAGAGTTGGTACACATATATAACACATGCAACTCATAACCATCATGTAATTCTAAATACACTCATAGCTCTATAAACAAATCACATTTCAGTCTCCCTGATAAACAAGAATCTATTTTCTTTCTCCATGTTCATGAGAATGAACATTTCATATCAGCAACATGATAATGCAAGCACTGTTGTCTGCCTTCTTTCACTTGGTCTAATGTCTTCCAGTTTCTTTGACGTTGCTACATGTATCAGTACTGCATTCCTTTTTATAGCTGAGTCCTAGTTTATTACGTAGATGTAAAACATGTTGTTTACCTACTCATCAGTCAATGTACCTTTGGATTTCCACTTTTTGACTAATTACATAACTCTGCTATGAACATTCATATAAAAACGCTGTGTGAACAAGTATTCAATTCAATTCCCTTAGCTGTGTAAGAATGCAATTGTTAAGTCACGTGGTTATCTTTCACGTTTTTAGCAACTGACAAATTTTTTTCCAAACTGACTATACTATTTTATGTTCTTACTGCCAAATATGAGGATTACAATATTTCTGTAATGTAAACAATACTTGTTATTTGCTTTTATTGTAGTCATTCTACTGACTCTGAAATGGAATGTCACTGTTTTAACTTGTGTTTTCCAAATAATTGATGTTACTGAATATAGTTCATGAACTAGGGTCATTTGTAGATCTCTCCAAAGAAATATCTATTTAAATTCTTCCTTTATTTTAAAATTGTGTTATTTTTCTTTTTATTTCTCAATTGTAGTATTTCATTATGTACCCTGCATGTTAGGCCTTTACCAGACCTGTCATTGCAGGCACTTTTCCTGATTCTATGAATTATCCCTTCACGTTTTTTGATGATGTCCTTCAAAGCACAAAATTTTCAGTTTTGTGAGGTGCAGTTTGCCTAGTTTTTCTTTGATTGAATGCTTTGGATATTCTCTAACAAACTGTCCCCAGACCCTAGGTCACATATATTTGTCCCTGTATTCTTAGAGCTTTAAAGTTCGGGTTCTTGCATTTAGGTCATTGATATACCTTGAATTACTCTCATGAAAACTATCAGGTAGGAATCCCACATCATTTGCTTCACACATGGATATCAAATTGCATTACACATTTAGGGTTTTTTTTTTTCATTTTTTGTTTGCTTATGTTTAGTTTTGCTCCACTCACTTGCAACAAACTTTGATGTAGACTTGGAGGATATTAATTGGTCTAATAAAATACACACTTTCACTTAGCTTTAGTCATCCTTATTTTAGCAAATCGGCCAATCCTTCCCCTGTATAACAGCAGAAGTAGGACTGGGTCAATGGACTTCCTTAGATACTCAAAAGACAGGATTTCATCTGATGAGTTATGCAACAGTTTCTGCATAATAGGTTCTCTTTGCCACTTTTGGTGTCATTCAGAAAGACTCCCCAATTAACTCTGGACTAAGTTTACGGATCTGTACTTGATGTGTGTGCATATATTTCAAAAATTAAAGACTTAAACATAAGACCTGAAATTATAAAATTCCTAATAGAAAACACATGGTAAAGTTTCATGACATTGGTTTTACCACAAGTATAGGCAATAAATGTAAAATCGATCTCCTGAATCAATTCAAAACATTTACCTTTCATGATCATTTTGACTTTGATAAATAGCTAGAGGTAGAATGGTACTCAGTTGAGTGAATAAAGTGGATGAGGACATAAAAGCTTGACAAAAAATTGCCATAAATATTTTGGACTGATTCAGAATACCAAGACAGTAATAACAGAACAACTAGAGGAATAACAGAGCAAAAAAGGAATACTTCCAGAACTCCTTCAGAAAGTGGCAGAATGATGGTATAAGTGTCTTTGAAGCAAGAGAGAATATTTTGAGAAATATTAATGGCAATGTGTTTTGCACTGTTACTTTTTAAAAATTTTTAGTTTAAACATTCATTGTGTTTTTTGGTCACACATAATATATGGCAAGAAATGAATTTCCAAATTATATAAGGAACTCAGAAAACCCTTTAGTGAGAAACAAACAGCCTACTTTGAAAACAAGCAAAAGGTTTGAATAGATATTTCTCCAAAGAATACATATAAATGGATAACAAATACACAAAAAGATGCTCCACATCACTTATTGTCAAGAAACATCTGGTAGGGTGGTTGTTATGAAAATAAAATGAATAAAATGAGAACAGCAAGAGTGAGCAGGAAAGAAGGAAGCAGGAAGGGTCTACACATATATGTGTCACAGTGGAAGCCACAAATTTGCATAGTCAATAGGTGTTAATGATTACAATAAAAAAAAACTGCTGCCAAAATGGGAAGAAACTGAAACTTGCACACTGTTGCTGAGACTGTAACATGGTATAGCCGCTATGGAAACAATAGGAGATACCTCTAAGTATCTCCTATATATTACTACAATCCCACTTCTGAATATTTATCCAAAGAATTGAGTCAGGATCTTAAAGAGATATTACTACTCTCATGTTAACTGCTTCACTATTCACAATAACCAAGATGTATTTAAAAAATTCTATACATCCACTAAAGGTGGAATGGATAAAGTAGATGTGAGATATATATATATATATATATATATATATATATATATACACACACACACACAATGGAATATTATTTAGTCTTAACAAGGAAAAAGTCCTGCAATAGGCAACATGGGTGAACCTTGAGGACAACATGCTGAGTGAAATAAGCCAGTCACAGAAGGAAAATACTGCACTATTTCTTCTACATGACCTAATACAGTCAAACTCATAGAAGCAAAAAATAGAATGTTAGGTGTTAGAGAAAAAGAAAGTGGATAATTGCTAATGAATACATATTCATATTGTGAAAAATAAATTGTATGATCTGATGTACACCATTGTTTCTACAGATAACACTCATATGTACCTAAATTCTGTTAAGAATGTATGCTTCATTTCACATGTTTTTACAAAATAATAAAAAAATTAAATTTGCTTTTCAGCCCATGAAATCATCATCAAAAATATCTCAGAGAGAAGTCCAGTATGCAAAATGGTTAAATCTCAACCTACTTCGGATGAGTTAAAGTGTGTTCCGGCATGAATGTAGGTGTGAAAATTGGTTTTATTTCACATAAAAGAAACTGTGTGTACGCTGGATAGTAATCTCTTCTCCAAAAAATGTTGGAAAGAAGTAGGAATAGAGTCAAAGTGATTAACGTCAATGATTTTTTGATTATCTTGGAAAACTGTGATTTATCCTAGAAAGTACTTCAGTGTTTCTTGTGTAGAGGGTTGAAGATAGACTGAACAGGAAAATGTCCTACAGTTCAATTTATTTTCACTGGAAAATTACTCACATCTATAAAGGGATTTAGGGAACACAGCAAAGCCCCAAATTTGGTTTGTATTGGAAGTAGTTTTTTTTATATTTCACCTGGTATTTTATTATTTAGAAAATAATGTTTACATTTGAGGAGAAGTAAGTCTATTTAATGCCTCCATGTATATGTGGATGTGAAAGAGAGAGAGAAGGAGAGAAAACAAAAGAGGGAGGGAAGGAAGGAGAAAGAACAATTTTGAAAGTATCCATTAAAAAAAACCATAGCTATTTCAGCAATAATATGGGATACAGACTAATTAAAATGCATGTAACAGGTCAGTATATCAATTTTCCTGTGATCTAATGACCTTTTCCATGGTGTGAATAGAACTGGTCACTGTTTTCTTCATTGCTCTTTCTCCTTGAGAATTCTTGTACTTGATGACTGCATGGAGGGGAAGGTGTCCAGTGAGTGTAAGTGCATCTTGTTAGAATTACACCAAATGGAGTTAGGAAAACCCGAATATTCAAGGTTTAGATGAGGGGAAAGAGCTTATCTTGAAGATTTACACACATTAATTGTGGGTATGGATTTTGAACACAGCAACGTAGTGACATGTTGTAGTATGAAGGTAAAGTGACCTCTTTTGTATCCCCCCAAATGGTACATTTATCCATCTTTCCAACTCACCAGTCACAACATCACCCTTACCTGAAGGATAATCCAACACCAAAAGCAGCAACAGGATGTCTGCAACTACTGCAATCACGATGACGGTGATCAGAAAGACTTCCAAAACAGTGAGCTTCCCAGCCATCTAGATGGACACAGATAACCACAGCAAAGCTAGCCACGGAGACCCATCAACCAAAAGAATAGACAGGCATTGTGATTAAGATGTGAACTTGCCTACAGCAAAATCTGGTAATCAGTGCTCCTCTTTACATAATCCAGAGAATATTTTCTACTCAAATACAGTGCCATCAACTCCACTGGGCATCCAGCAGGCCTCTTACCTTTTGTTTGCAAAGATATTGAGTATTTGCCAAGGAAAAGTACGTGAGGCATGAAAGTGACACAACATGGTGAAAAGAGAGGGGCTAAAAGGGCTCCAAACCCCTTTATGAGGTCACTTTGATAATTCAGTCTGTGTAGTGGAAAAGAGGATAAACACAGAGAGAAAGAAAATAGCAGAAACTGAATCAAGTCCTCTACTTCCTAGTGGCATGAAGCTGAGATGTTCAACTATTTAGCAGTCACTGATCCTTTTAAGGATTTGCTAACAAAAATCTGACCCTCACTCCCTGCATGATGCTTACATGTATGCTCATAGCACACAAAGTCATACAAATAAAATGTCTCACAGTAACCCTGGTGATCATGTATGAACCTAAGTGTTACCATTTTGACATTGAAAAATGTGCTAGCCGGGACTCAAATTCTTGTCCTGTTTTTCTTAGTAGCAGACAAAATGTTTACCTTTGCAGACCTGTGCTTTTCACCTACACGAATGAGATCTGACTGTGGAAATATTCCCACATATTATACTATAATTATAATTAAGCTCATGCTATGCACCAGGCAGCTCTGTGGCAGTTCTCGACTTCAATGACTTTCATCATGGCCCCACTTGCATCATCCACACACCATGGCTCTATCCTGGAATTCATCGTGCGCCAGAACTGTTCCACTTTTGAAATCCTAAACTCGATTTCTCATTTACTGGTCACAAAATGATGTCCTTTTACTTTTCAGTTGCCTTCCTTCAGTCTTCTTTCTTCTTTGATTACACTGAGATTTCTGTTCTTTTCCCATTTCCTTTTGGTGTCTTAGCTCTTCCATACTTTTATCCTTACTGACATAAACATCAATGTCTATTGCATAACTTTTCCCTCTCTTCTGCTAACTGAATCTGTGTAATGAAACAATCAGACCAAACTTCTGTCTTTGTGTGGCTGCACTAACTTAACATAGACGCTGCTCGGGCCCATAATTTCCCCAAAAGGCAATGGGCCTGCAAACTGATGATATTATTAGTGCCAATCATTGTTCTCAGAAATGAATTAAAAAGTCAAGCCTTCTTTTCAAGCCTAACTGCTGTCATCTGCTGTCCTATTCTTACCTAACATAATCTCTACTATCAAAAAAAAAGTAGCTATTTTGCAGAAACTATCTCCCTGCTTCTCAATTCAAGCCTTTCATAAGTACTATGCATAACTAGGCAAATTCTTACCTGTTCCAATATGTTCTCAAATATTTTTCCAATATGTTATCCTCTTCTTGCCCCAGCATAATCCTTATATTTATTCTCTGGCTCTCATAGTCTTTGAATGTCTCAAAAATCTTGTTTTACCAATTATACTTCCTTTCACTTGCACTAAAATCGTCTCTTTTCAAACTTGCTTTATCCCTGTTAAATGTATTCTGTCACCCTAAATTGTTGATGAGTCTTCTCTAGGTAACACTTTAACATTCTTTTTCCTTTCACATCTAACTTTGCAAAAAGATAATGACACACTGTGCTTATTACCTTCCTCACATCTTACTGGCATGGCTTGTGTTTTCTGCAATCTACTGGAACCATTCTTGCTAAGGTCATCAAGGACTTACTAAATACTGTCTTAATCATCTAGATCTATCAACCACTCCCTCTTCCTTGAAACTCTCCACCCACCAAAAAGCCTTGATATCAATACCACCCAATCTCAAATTTCCACCTACAGTTTTGGCATCTTTTCAAATTACGTGGTGCATCACCTGTTTCACTGTGTATTAACATACCTCATATTTTCACGGAAGTCCCTGTTTAAACCTTCCCACTCTCCTTGAACAATCTCATCTATTCACATTACTTTATATCACATGGGTGAACAACATGACTTGTACCTCTACCCAGAGATTTAGGTTCACATATTCAATAGCCTGCACAATATCTCACTTGAGTGTCCACAAGAATTAACAAAAATAAACATGTTTGAAACATGAAACAATCCCTCCCAACACTCCATTCACAATTTCTGCCAATTCTGCCAAATCAACTGAACCTCAAATAATTAACAGATTAAGGAAAAGAACCATATTTTCTTAAAAAAAATACCTGGGAATCATTTTGATTCCTTTCTGTTGGTTCTCACAAACAGTTCAGCCAGACTGTATTCTCCGTATCTTTGGGTCATTTCCCCAAATAACCAGTACAAATAGGGTCCTTCATATCTCTTAGATTCAAGTCTTAATGCTTCCTTAGATAAACTCCAAACTTTCTTATCTTGTGAACAAATTATGCATGATACCCCTTACACTCAGCCTGTATCCTCTATTTGCAACAAACTAAACCACTATTTATGCAAAACTCCAAAAATCAGTGTACCCAATTTTCTGACTATTTTGTTTTGACTCTTCTGTTACTTTCCATTTTCTTGAAGCCTTCTTTTTCCGTAACCCAATGTCATGACTTTGTTTTACCTAAGTGAGCTTTTAATTGAGTCAGCTTTTAGTGTGTAATAATCCAAGGAAAGGAGCATTTTATTATCAAAATGGGAAAGAGCAGAAAGGATCAACAAATACTTTGCCAATACTTAGAAAGTGTTTGCCAATACTTAGGAAAAACCTTCAGCTCTTGTAGAAACTAGGGTTTGGAACTGAAATCGAGGTTTATACCTAACTATTCTTTCCTATTAACTCCAATCTATCTGGTGTCTTTCTTTCAGTCTAAATTACTCATATCATTTACTCTCATAAAATATATATCATGTTATATTCTCAAAATGTCTCTACATCAAAGTTGATCATGTAAGCACCATAATGCCCCTTTTATAGATGAATGCTAAGGAATTTTGTCTATTATTATTAGTTGTGGATCTGAGGAAAACTCTGATTTACCACTTCTTAAACTACTAGTTGAGTCCCCTTTCCACAATATCTGCCAGAATATGAGGCTTGAAGGCATAAAATACATATCTACAATGGTGACATTTCAGGTAGTCAAAGAAGTCTGAGGGGATCACCCTAATTATTCATAATTTTTAAATTTTCTTTTACCCATGGCCCACAACTAAGTATCTTAGCAAATATATTGGCCATCAATTATTTTCCTTTTCCAAGTATACTTTCTTTCCAAAGGAAGATTTTTTTCTTTCCAGCCTTTACAAACCAAAATCAGACACCTCTTCCATAGCTCCTTAACCCTCCTGAGGGAGCAGGTTCCATACAACAGTTCAGGAAGTTTAGGGACACTCTTGGAAATAAGCCAAGAAATTATCCTTCTATAGGCAATATTGTCTTCCAGACATAGGGCAGGGATGGGTATTCCTCATTGTAGAAATTCTTCCCTTCTTAAAAATCCTTCCTGCTCAAAACTGGGACACAACTGTCTTCCTCTGAATCCAAAAGGATATTATCTATTTATACTTTCCAAGGTTTCTCAGAGAGAAAAAGAGATTAAAGAGAGGGAGAGATGGAAACAGGGAGATGAGAGAGAGATTCACCATCTGTCCTCCAAACACACACACACACACACACCTCCTCTCCATGCACTATCTCACCCTCGTTTTTCATCTTCTATAGAAAAGAAAGAAAGTACCATATCCAGAAGAAAATGTGGGCATCTAGGTCACTTGATGGAGTAACAAACAGGAAAGCTTACAAAAAGAAAGAGATACTACTTGTTCAAAACACCATCTGAACTGGCAAAAGTACTCACCTCATAGTCTGTTTCTTTTCTGTGGCTGTCCCTGGGCGCTTCAGGGGGAACACTGAGCAAAGGTGACTGGACCTTTGGAGCCAGCTTCTGCTGCAATCAATTTACTGCCTCATAAAGTTGACCACAGTTGGAGAAGGGGAGTGCATTTTCCAGCATACCATAAAAGAGACCTCACCTTCCTTATGAGGAAAGAGAAAGCTCCATTTGTTAGTGAAGGGGGGAGGGGTTTCTCTCTACTAGTCGTCCCTCTTTGTGTTCCTGCTCTTATCTGATTACCTTGCTTGAAACCTATCTCAAGCTTCCTTGTCTATGCAGCCTGAAGAACTCAAAAGCTATGTTCTTCCTCATTTTTCCCATGGTTGCATCTCCTGTGCTCAATACTCCATATGCACAGGTATTTTAAAATATGAAGCTATTTGTTAAATAAGTGAAGGAAAGAATGACTATCTCTTGTTTCATTCCATGGCTCTTGTCTCCACTTCTGTCCTCTGAAGTTCTCTTAATGTAACTCAGCTTTTCATTACTTCAAAAAAGTCTTTTCCCAAATTACTCTAAGTGAGCAGAGCTCCATGAAAATGAAAACTATATAGTCATACAGTGAGAAGACATGGCTAGTAGATATTTGCCTGCCTTTTACCTGATCCACATATTTGCAAACTCTTCTTATGGTTCATGAATTTCTTACTATAAGAATTCTGTCTTTCCAAAGAAAAGCCTAGAAAATCTTTTTCAGTCTTTCTTTCTACAAAGTAGAGAAAGAGGCCTGAGCGCAGTGAATGGGATGTGTCTATGAGTGGCTGATATCTAGAGGAAAGTGCAGAAAAAGGGGTGACATGTGGAGTCCTCAATGGTAAGGAGAGGTAGTGTGTCAAGGGCCTGTCTACAACAAGAGTCAGGAGGTAGGGTCATCCCATGCTCAGTACTGGCATGAATCCTGCCAGACCTGCCCTAAGTGTTATCCAAGTTCCCCCCGGGTGACCTGGGTCTTATCCCTAGCCTCATAGTCATCACACCTGATGGCATTTCAGTGAGTCATTAATATTTTTAAAATTTTTTTTCTGCTTAAGCTAGATAAAATATATTATGAGTGAGCTAGATATAATTAACATACCATAAAATTAACCCTTTTACAATGCAGTGATTTTCAGTATATTCACAGTTGTATGACCATGATTACAATCTAATTTTAAAACATTTTTATTGCCCCAAAAGGAAAAAGGAAGCTATATGTATTCATTAGTGTTAAATTATCATTCCTTTCTCTCATCCCTACAACTACTTAGCAGTTTTGCTCTTTAGCAATTTAGTTATTCTGAACATAAGTCATATAAATACAATTATATTGTATGTTGCCATTTATTTCTTGGTTATTTCACTGGGTAGAATGTTTTCAAAGTCTATTCTAGTTTATTCTGGGAGCAGGTATTGTACGTCATCCCTTTGGATAGCTGCATATACTATTATTAGCTGCATATTACTATTATGTACAGATATAAACCACGTTTATTTATCTATGCACTGGTTGACAAACATCTGGGTTGTTTCCACTGTTTGTCTCCTGTGGACAACACTACCACAATTACACACGTTTAGTTGTGTATATTCTCAATTCTTTGAGTCTACATGTACTAACAGAATTGCTGGGATATAGGGTCACACTATGCTAAACTTTTTGAGGAGCAGCAAAACTTGTTTCAAAAACAGCAATAAACCTTCTTATTCCCATTGTCCCTAATAATATTTGAGGGGTTAGTGGCTTCTTTGGATGGTGTCTGTGAACCAGAAGTGATATTGCCAATAGTAGTCTTCAGTATATAGGCAAATTATGCAGACATGCACACAGAGAGAGTCTATGTTTCTGTTTATGAACCCCTAGAATGACATATCCACCTTATCTTTAGGCTCAATACAAAGTAGACTTTGTTAAAGAAGACATCTATCTAGATCTCCTTCCAAATTGGAAAGATACGTTGGCAAAGGATCAAGAATGAAATTCAGGAATTGTTACACGAGATCCTTCTATACTTTTCATAAGAGTTTACTTCTAACTCCCCCCTTTCCATGCTTATTTGTGACATCATGTTATAATGAGGACACACACTCCCAGCTAGTGCATAATTTATTTCCTAAAGTCCAGAAAAATAGCTAACTTTACTATGCCACCTTTCTAATAATATAGGTCAAACAGTGAAAAAGTAACAGAGAAGGGAAGAGGCAAGCCTGTGAGCAGTTAGCAAAAGGAAGCTAGCTACTGGCAGATCTCTGTTATCAAAGCACATAAGCAGAGGGTTGCAAACATCAGGTCAGAAACCAACAATATGTGTGGCCCTTAGCTTTCAGAGCAGCAGCCTCCAAGCAGATGATAAAGTCTCACTGCTTCAGATAGAATTAAAGAACAAAGGAATATTACTAAGATTCTGATGATATCTGCCAACACAAACTTATGTTTCTGGTAAATGTGACAATGAGATAGCTTTAGTTTTAAAAAGGAGTAAATTTCTTCTTATTTAAGATAAATGGTTTGTGGGGATTTTGTTTATTTGTTTTTGTTTGTTTGTTGTATTTTAACATCCCTACAAGGAGACAAAGTGAAACTATGTGATCTAAAGTAGTTGGAGGGGTTTTTTGTAGTTGTTTTGGTGGGATTTGTTTTTGTTTTTGTTTTTTTTGTATTTTAACATATCTATAAGGAGATAAAGTGAGACTATATGATCTGGAGAACTAAGACCTAAGCTTTCCCTAGCTATGTGGCCAGGACTGAAAGTAGAGGCCTCCGTCACAGGGACAGCTCTGTCCTCACCACAGATAGCAATGGCTCCTTTTGAACTAGTCATCAAAGCACGATCTAAAGACTGAGCTCTGGGGTCCCTGAGGCTTTTTCAGTATGGTTGGAAGGTAAAACTATTTTCATAAAAATACCAAGAAAATACTATCGCATTTTCTCTTTTCATTCTCTTTGTCTCATATGCCTCGGTGGAGTTTTCCAGAGGCTACTGGACATGTGATATCACAAAAGGTTGAATGCAGAAATAGGTAAAATAATCCAGCTTCCTTCTATGAAATCAGACTTTAAACAGATTTTCAAGAGTGTAAAATAATACTAATCTCACATTTTTGTTTTGGTAAAGATAATTTAATTTTTAATATAAAAATATCAAATACAATTCTATGGACAAGACCTACTGGGATTCGCAATAATTTTTTAAAAGTATAAAGAAGGCTGCTTTACAAAATTTCTTAGGACTGCTGATAAATATATATTTTCGATGAGACACCAGCATAAACATAAAACAGAGACTGAAGCCAGGGTGGGGAGCTCCACATCCCATGAATGTGCTGTTTCCCCTTTTTACCACTCCAGGGAAGAAGGAAGAGCCCTAGGACTCTTCACAGCTCCACAGCTTGAAAATCTCAACATCAGCTTGACATCAGTATTTTGCAAATAAGAGAAATCGACCTAGAAAAACAATGATTTAATGACATCTTCTGACTTTGCAGACTGCTTCTTGAGTTTTTCTTCCCCAAATGAAATCAATACAAAGTGCCCCACAAGTGTCCCAAAGTCTGTGATGGAGAACAGCAGTGTGCAGGCTCACACTGAGACTGACAGCTCTTCTCTAGGCAGAGAAACAAGAGAGTCACAGGCCCCCAGACCCCCCTGACCTTTGCCAAAGCTGCTTAAGAAACTTTCTATTTCTACACAGAAAATCTGCATCTCCTTGTGGAGCTGGCTGTTCAGAAGCCCAAAGTATTCTACACATTACACATAAAAATTTCTAAGAATAGATTTTATGTGTTGTCACCATGCAAAAATGACAAGTATATGGACATGATGATCAGCGGGTCTTTTTTTTTTGGGGGGGGGGGTTGTGCCGGGAATCGAACTCAGGACTGTGCACTTGCAAAGCAGGTGCTTATGCCGCTGTGTTAAATGCCCAGCCCCGGCAATCAGCTTCATTTAGTCTTCTACAGTGAATTAATAGAGCAAAACATGTTATACACCATCAGTATATAAAATTATTTGAACAGCCAAAAGTGAATTCAAGAGAAAGGGAATAAGCAGGCGCTTGGGAGCTCTCCTGACAGCTAGAACTACTTGGGCTGGGCTGCTAAGCCAGAGCGTGAGACTTGACTTATGGTAGTCTGGGGCTCTAGAACTAGATAGCACAGACTTCCATGGTGTAATTTAAGGACTCTATGAACAAACATAGGAAAAACATTTTTTACTTATTTCTAACCTAGCATTTCCGGAGATTATGAATGTAGATAACAAGAATACAAGTTGTAGCAGAATCACAGATATTTTCATAACACACTGTAAGATTATAGCTATAACAAAATATTATTTAGACTTGTAATTACATTTAAATCACAGTATTATTGGTTCCAGTGGGGTCATTTTATTTGATATTTTAAAAATACATTTATATATTGCTGTCAAATTTTAAATATTTGGATAAGTAAATTTTAATATAAAAAGTATCTGTTTGAATAATCTTAATTTTATTTTATTCATTTTAAAACCTTGCTTTAGGGAAGGATTCCATAGGTGTCATTAAGCCATCAGTGGGGTCCCTAACACTACAAAAGTCCCCAGCCACTACATTCTTCACTCAGGATCTTGGCTCTCAAGATTGTCTAAACAGAAAATTTCTTGAGTACTTAGGGGCAACCAGAGATAACTTACATACCCCTGTTGGTAACACAGAAAATTTCTACAATATGAGGCAAATAACATATTCATCTTTTCAGTCTTTCTGCACTGGTTAGAGGAGATTGATAAGTTCTCCATCATTTCAATAAAATGATTCCCAGGTTACTTTTCCAGGTCTCTCTGGTTTCATAGTTAGCCCATACCCTCATGTTAATGCCTTTTATTTTGAACATAAGCTAACTTGATGCAGAAATTTCTTACAGCTGAAGAAGCAAGCAGACTGGCTGCCTGCTAGATAAGAAAAGACATGGAGTAAACATTCATTTCAAATATATTCATTTTTCAAATAACAATAAAAGTAAATATCCCTGCAAAACATTATTATATAATTTCTTTACTCCAAATTTTAACCATCTAGTGTTTTAAACAATAGTGTTGCAGCTCATTTTTGCCAGAGTTAATATTCAGCTAAAGACTATGAAATAACTGGTACATGCACAAACTGCAACAATTCAAGTACATTCTTCCACAAACTTAAAACTTGTGAAGAACTAATCATAGAGATGAAAGGAAAATGATGGCTAGTTATACTCTGATAGTTTTGTTGGTGTATTACAAAGCAGGAGCTCTGATGCTGAAGGGAATAGAATGACCAACTTGCAAGAGTTTGCTGAACAAGAAGAGGCCTTAACCCTGAAGCAAAATTACCCACAGACAAAAGATCACAAAATACAAAATTTTTTGCAAATTCATTTATTTTCTTTTTCTCTGGCAAAAATTGCATATGTTTGTGTGGAATGTCATTATGTACATTAGGCAGGGTAGAGAAATAAGATTTATATATTCCAAAGCACATCTCTGTGAAAATAATTCTTATATCCAAATTCTTTCTCTTCACCCTTGCCTGCTTAAATCTCATCCTTTTCCCTCATGCTCATGACTTTCTCAAGCCTCTCTTCTCTCTTTCAACCAAGGTGACTTCCTTCTTCTTCTCCTTGAGGCCACTGTTCCTGATAATTCAAGGTCACTATTGTTATCACCTTCCCAACTCACATTTCTTCCAGTTGCCTTTTTTCCTGCTTGTATCATGTTGTAGCATGTTGTTTCCTCCTCCCTATAATCAATGAGCAGGTATTCTTTCTAGATTTTTCCTTGAGCCATTGGCTAGCTTCAAGACCAGGGGCTGTCATGGCAAGCCTTCTGCTGTGCCTTTAGAAAGTCAGGGGACCCATGATCAATCACACCTACATAAACATGGACATATACACATACTTCATCCTAGACCCAGTTCATCTCCAATAAATGCCACCTGATGAACCATCTGTACTATACTAATCACTCTGGAACGTTAAGTAACCATAGAATTTTTTTCCACACCACTCTACTGCCTATGCTTAGAGCAAATATTTAACAGGTTTCCTAGACAAAACATACAACAAAATCAGTCAAGTATTTTATCCATACTGGGAATGATTCAATAATCATTGTAGTTAGGATCTTGTCCTAAAAATTTACAGAGAGCTTCTCCATGTCAATGAAAAGAAATCTTGCAGGCTAATGCTTTCTCTGGTCACATCGATGCTTAACACCTGTTAGGAAACAATGGAAAAGTATTGGGCGTTTGCTATTTGAACTTCCCCACAGAAAAACAAATCAGGTGCCTCACAACTGCAATACACAACCACTGAAGAGTAACAACTACACAGACAAATCAGAGAGGGCGGCTTTTTTCCCACATTTTTCAAGCGCTAATTTTCCTTGGAGCTCACCTATTATTTTCTGTTTTCCTATTACTGAATAGCACCCTGAAAGAATTTAATATTTAACATTTCTGCTTTTTTCTAGGTAGACACCTTCCAAAATACATGCGCATGTGTTAGATCATAGATCAATCTAAGTTCAAGGGTAGCCTGGATTACATAGTGAATTCAAGGCCAGCCCAAACTACATAGTAAGATCCAGTAGTTTTTTTGAGTAAGATCCTCAAAAAACGGGCTGGGGATTTAGCTCAGTGGCTTAACCACCTGCCTGGCAAGCGTGAGGTTGCGAGTTCGATCCCCGGTACCAAAAACAAACAAACAAAAAAAGATCCTCAAAAAACAAACAAACAAAAAAGAACAAAGATTATTTTAGGAAAAAATATGTAGTAAAGATAGTATTCAAATAAAAAGTTGTATAAAGCACTTCAGTGGCTTGGGAGAATATTGTATATAAATAATAGGAGAAAAATTTAGGAAATGTGGAATCATCAATACCCTTGGTAATAAAAAGAGCTTAACCAATTGTACCACACATTTTTCTTTTAAATAATAAACCATTTTATTATAAAATAATAAAGATATTAAAATATTAATTTAAATAATAAGATAAAATATATTTATTATCAATTACTAAGGTATTATTTTTAAAACTTGGGTTTTAGGAAAAATTATCTCATGATTTTGTCATCTTTTTGTATATCAAGCATTTCTAGCTGATCATGTCTTACACTTTAAAAATAGTAGTTCAGATTGTTTGGAAAGATGGTCTCTGAGATGAGAGAATAAATATACAAAGCTTCATATAGGCGTACAGAGATGAAGGCCAATGCGGAAAATAAGAATCCAGACCTTCAACTCTAAATTTGGATAAATCATCAATTTTTCCCTCCTCTCTATACAGTAGAGAGCTGACTGAAAGTGGAGATTTTGGAGGGTTTTGCAGGAGAGGGTATCACTCGGAAAGGAGGCAGGCACTGCACATGGCATGTCAGGCGGGGACCACCATTAGACTTCCACTGGAAACAAACCTGTGTTGTAGGGTTGTAGCTGACAGGGAGTGGTATGTCCACATTCCTCACAGAGATGGTCACGTTGCTAATGGAGACACTGCCCACTCCCCAGATTTCAATGTAGCCCAGTATCACAGGGTTTGTACCAACGATGAAATTGTTTAAAATTACATGGCTTTGCATTGTATTCTGTCAAATTAAAAACAAAACACAAAGAAAAAATAGCAAAATGAGCTCAATTTTTCCAAATATCCTTTTAGGCACAAAGGTGGATCCTAAAGTGAGTCGTATCCTTAGATAGTGAAATTATGATTTCAGCATCCTATCCCCTGTCATCAAGTGCCATCTACTCTGCACTGGGACCTGCAGGTTCTCTAGCATTGCTTTGAACTCAACACGATACACAATCAACACTAATATTCCACATGTTGAGGAGTCCCAAAACATTCAGACCAATCCAAGGCAAGGTAGGAACAGGGCCAGATGATACAGACACAGTCTACCTATCTGTGAAATGGTGAACTGAAATAAGTCACTGGTGAGACATGAATCGTTTCAGTCACCATAGCTTTCCTAGGAAGCAGACAAAGTCTGCATCTGAAATCTGGAGGAAGGAAAGGATGTGAATTAGCACCACGAGCAGCACAGGAATCTTAGACCCATATGATGACCAGCATCTCCTAGGTCAGTGTAACTCTGCACCCCTTTCTTTGTCAGTCAAACTCACCTGGCTAACAGAAAATCTGGCCAAGTAATACAGTTCTTTTTCATAGGAATCTGCAAACAAACAACAAGGTAAATAAACCTGGACCTGCATGAGAGAATTCTAATCACCTACTAGCATTCACTGAGAGATAGGGATTATTTTTGTTTCTCCGTGTGACTTTTCTTCTGTGCATAATTCCATTTCACAACCTAAATCTTCTTTATGAAATCTAGTCAGACTGCACCTAATCACAGCTAACATCAAATGTTTGAAATAAGTGAATAGGTACACGTTTCTGTCATAGTAACTCCATATAGTGGTTTCCTAAACCTACTTGAGATTTGCCCAACCCAACATTGTTCTGAATTCCAGATTCTTTTTCTTAGATGTACATGTGTGTACACATACAGACACTTGCATATTCATAAATACCAAGACAGGGCATCAGTAGGTTTATCTTGAGAGTTATTAGGCAGTTTTTAGATGTGGTCTCCAGGGATTTTAGATTAGCCCTCTTTGTCCTTTATCCTTCATGTTTGACACAACACTGGGAAAGTATGAGGAGCTATCTCATGGATACGTCTATCCTACTGTCACCCACATGGCTCTCTCACTCTTCCCCATGTGTTGGACTCTTCCTCATTCATTCATCATTCCATCAGCCCCCAGTGGCCATCCTCTAGAACTGTGCTTCCAAGACAGAAGCCACCAGAAAACTGTAGCTATGCAATTTTAAATTAATTAAAGTTAAAATTCAGTTGCTCAGAGGTACCTGTAACATGCAATGGTTTGACAGTCCCATATGCCTAAAACTGTATTGGATAGAGGAAGGTACAGAACATTTCCACCACTGCAGAGAGTTCTATTGGACAGCACTGGTTTAAAAAGAGCTAATGATCCTTGAGTCACTCCCCTAAGAAGTTATTAAGGTAAACTTCTAATGGAAAATTTCCTATAAATAGCACAACTGATAGAGACATTATCTTGCTGGAATAGTAAACCATGTAATTAGGGCATGTCCCTTTTCATCAACCATATAAAATTTATCGCAGTTGACCACAAATAAATTGAAGTCTGCCAAAATGAATCACGACACTTGAACACTGGTGAGAAATTCAGCACTAAGAATCATTTTCCTAAATTACAAGGATCATATGTAGAATGCATTATACACTTGAAGTAAAAAATGACTGTATTTTAAAATTCAAAAAATGTTTTAATATGGAAGATGAAAATACGAGCATGTAAGATATCCAGACACCAACTCAGTGGCATGGGCGGGAATGCCAGGCAGCTCCTACTCACCAATGCTCTGTCCATCATCCCAGAATAGCCATCCTTCAGCAGTTCCTGCATCATCTAAGGCCACCTTGAAGCCCATGAATTTCTGACGGCTGCGGTATGGTGGGAGAGAGGCATTAGCTACAATCAAGCCACAGTCACAAGCCAAGAATGTGTATAAAAGCAGAGGAGCAAAATGAAGTGTTACAGGAAGGGAATGAAAATAAGATGTGCTATGTACATGCACCAACTTTCCATGATGAATGTAATCATTACGTATTGCAAATATGTACCACTAATACAATAAATGTTTAAAATGTAAATATTAAGATTTAACTGGCTAACTTGCTCTAGTTCAGTCTCCACATACCTGGATGGCTTCAAGTCATGAACTTCTGAATAAGCAAGAGAGATTTTGCTATAAGGTTCTTAAAGAAACTCAGAGTAAAATAACTGAGTTCCTTCCTTCCTTCTGGTAAGAAAATCAAGATGCTGTAATCCTTCTCTCACTACACTACAGTAAACACCACAGTAAATTCTGTTTAAAAATATCTGCAGTCTTCAGTTTTGTTCTGAATTCTTGGAATCAAATGAGCAAGAGTTCATGTATTTTATCAAAGATATTAAACATATATTCAGTTTAGTCCCTGTTCATCTTCTTACTAGCTTTGTGACCCTGAGTTAATCACTTAGCTTCTTAAAGCTTCTTGCTCATCTGTGAAATGGGATTAACAATATATATCTCTCAAAGGACTTTTTCTTTTATTAAGAAAAAACAGAATATCTTCAAATAAATCTCATTTTGTACCATTCTAGACACAGAGAAAGTATTCATCTGATGCTACTTATTGCCATTTATTATATAGACCTGGGTCAAGTATTTTAAAATACTTTACAAAAGGAATCTCAGCCTCAGTATCAATTAGTATAGGGCTTATATAACTATTTAGCAATTGCTTTCTTAGGAAAGAGTCAAGTCAGATGTGTATTCAAAAACTAGCATGAATTATAATTGTTCCTATTTTGGCTTCTATTTCAAATGCCACCTATTAGACCTATCATCTTATCCACTTAGATATAAAATAGTTGTTAATGATTGCTCAAAGAGTGCAGAGTTTGAAAAACATTACAACAAAGCAAGCAAACATAAAAGGAGTGTTTAGGGAATTGCTTGAAGTGATGCTTGAAGCTTTGCTGGTACACATTACAAATTACTCAGTGGACTAGTACACAAAGCAGAGCTCTGATCAATCACTCACCTGATGTGAGTGTTCAGTGCAGGCTGCTGCCATGGCAGAATGTAGCCCCCACGCACATGGAGATTTATGTGTTCTAGAGGGGCTGGTAAGTCCTTCCACTGGCCCCTTGCATTAATGTCCACACCCTGTGGGCCAAAGGAAAAGAGATGGTGAGAGGCAGAACACACACCTCCCTCATCAGTGCATCTGGCAGACATCTCATCCACCTCTCTGAACTTGCCTTCTGTCCTTCACCATTCAGCACCCACCTGTTAGGACACTTTCTGCGTTCACCCTGATGCTATGGGACATCTGGTTTTGCTTCTGCAATATATTGTGAGAGTCCTTTGCCTTCTGGGAGTTCTATAGCATAAACTTCATAAGGTGTTAGGAAGAACCACAGCTCGCCTTCACTGCACAGCCTGTTTCTATGTCATGGGACACTGCGAGAGGAGATTGGACAATCTCTCCACGCAGTTTTGTTGGCACCTGATGAGTGTTCCACAATGGCATTCCTGCATTTTCTCTTTTACCAAGGCAATGAAGAGCTAATATCTGTTCCTCATTGCATGGTGAAATCCATAAGGAAATATTTCTACTGTCATCTCCACTCACTGCAACCAATACCTTTAATTCCTACTTCACAAAAAACATCAAAATATGTTTACTTACTTTGCTGATCTTTAAGTTATTTATATGTCTTTATGTTTGACAATGTTTATCTTGCTTTGCCTTTGACAATCTTTATTTCGTGTAGTGTATGAGAGGTTCTCTGTCACCTGAGGCATAAACCTCAAATCCTAACAGAGAATTCTTATACATATTATCAACTACAGCTGAACTTGTCATTGTTGGAACCATTGATGCTTGGGGCTGAATAATTTCGTTGTGTTTATCCTGTGCTTTTGATGTTTGGCAACATTTCAGTGTCTACCTAACAAATGCCACTGGCAACCCCTCCTCTACCACATCATAACTACCAAAAATGTCTTCACACATTACCATGTTCCCTTGTGGGAAAACATTTGAAAGCTTATTTTAGAGGTAAGGAGCAGTTATTACTGACAACAATTAAATGAATATGTGGAAGTGTTCCAATAAAACGTTATTCACAAAAACAGGTGACACCCTGACTTGTCTATTAGTCATTGTTTACCAACCTCTACTCCAGCATAAATCTCTACTTCAGCATAAACACTAGGTCCCAACAACTTTTAAGGAATAATACAGGAGGCAATTCCTAATTAATTCCAACCATTTAGTCTTCATTTTAATTATTCACAAAAGCCCAGGGCACATAGTTCAGTGGCATGGCACCTGTCTCCCAAGGGTAAGGTCCTGAGTTCAATTCCTGGTACTAAAAGTAATTAAACAACAAAATTTTATTTTCTCGAAGTGGCTTCCTCATCAACTTTTGTCCTTCCACATGATTTCTTTTACCTGTACTTCTTTAACTAAAGCTCTCTTCTATATAAGAACCTGTATGATATTGACCATTCCAGGAAGCTTTCTTTTATTAGCTTAATATTTCACTTTATTTCATGTCATATACATAATTATTTACATACCTAATTAGCATTTGTGGTAAGCAAATATTAGCCCCTCATTGCATGGTGAAGTCCATAAGGAAATGTTTCTATTGCCAATGCTTGAACCTCCATAAAATAGTTTGCACTTGGGCAAACTGAAGCTAGAATGAGTCTAGTAAGATGTCAAGGTGTTAAAATAAATAAAGCTCTCACTGTCAAAGTTTTGCAAATTAAAGTCAGCCTTGTGATCCCGCACCTCCTTAAACTATGTGTGCCAGATTAGTCACTAGCTTAATCTTAGATAATTCCTGCACAAAACAGCTTCGAACTCAAAAGGAGTGACTATTAGTGAACAAGAGAATCAAGATGTAGAATCACCATAGCTAAGGTCACATAGAAGATGTTGGCTGCTGTTTTCCCAGAAAGCCTTGAAAGTAAAGTACATAGAAAATCCTAACATAGCGTCATCTTAAAGACCACACTGGGTGTGGTGGCACATGCCTATAATCCCAGCACTTAGAAGGCTGAGGCAGGAGGCTGAGTGCAATCCCAACCTGGGCTACATAAGCGAATTCAAGGCCAGTCTGCACTACACAGTGACATCTTGTCTCAAAAAAAAAAAAAAAAAAAAAATACAACACCACAGATCTAGCTCAGCAGTGAAAAAAGTCAGGCTGGAGAGATTCAGGGCCCCACAAGATAGAGAAGAGGAGCAACTCCACTTCTGTATCCTCACCCAGTTTTCATCAAACTGTACTGCAGTCCCCTTGGATGAGCAGGACAGACAGGCTTGGATTCTTCTCTTGGCTGCTATAAGCCTCTGTGGGTTTGTCACATGTAAATGCATGTGTGATGCTTAGACTTGCAAATGTCAGACCCATATCTCTGAGTGCATTTTCACACTGCCATCATCACTGTATATAACAACCTTCTTTTAAGCATCTATGCTACAGAAGTAGATGTTTAATTAAAAGGCACTTGTACTTAGGAACTCACAGGAGAGGTTATAAGCCAAAATTATAATTTATAGCACAATTTCAAAAGTTCACAAGTGTTTGTTTTATACATCATTGTAAATAGTAATAGTGTAAGGAGTGATATAAACTCACAATTCAATCCACACAAATCCAGGCTGAGTCAGAGGCTTTACACTTACTTTATAACACTTCTGTGAAGGGATGAGCTGATTTAATTTGCAGACAAGAAACTGAGACTACAAAGTTTAATGTGAATATTCAAGACCTCACAGCAGGTGGCTGCCAGAGCCAGCATTTGGCCTGAGGACTGAAAAAGGGTTTGTTCTTTACCACTTCCCCAGATTGTATAAAATATTTAGAGAACTTACTGTGTAGTAATCATACCAGCGGGCTTCAGGGAAATATGCATTGACATTTCTGGCGTTCTGAAATTAATCACAAGTAAAGTAAGGGGCAGTAGACATTGTGTTTTAGGACACTGTAACAGGCTCACATAAAAAGGAGTTAAAACAATGCTGGTGACCTTGTACCCACTTGCCTCAGCTCTTGGGAGATTAGCAATGCCTGGAAAGCTTTCCTTTCCTTCCACTTTTTCACACAGGACATTTCCCTACACAAAACAACCCAGGATATCAGGGGTAAAAAAAATTCCCATCTTCTTATGAACTAAACCCCTTTTGCCTCTAAACAGACAAACTTGGGACTGGGTTTGGAGGCGGAGAAGATCATGTAGATATAGTAATACCTCAGGGAGTGCCATGAACTAGTGTTATAATCATACACCTTGTCACTGACTGAGGAAGTAAAGAAATGGTCTTTGCTGTCTGGAGCACCTTATGGAAGGGAGGCAGGGCTTGCCAGCAGCAACAGGATAGCATATGCTGCTGCAGGCAGCTCTCCTGGAAGTTTCTGTGTTAAGAGTGTAATAAATTATGTACACTACATCTGTATTCCTTATTTTAGTTAATGTATTAATGATATATTCTCAAACATATGATAAAGTTGTTTTGTTCCTGATGGTGCTTTGAACCATGACTACTAGGCTAACTCTTAATATGAAGATGGGACCAGAACACCTTACCAATGGACTTCTGCTCAGAAGAAGGGATAAAGACAAAGGTTAGAAAGTGTCAGGATATACCGCCATGTACCAGGCTTTGTTTCTCTTCTCATGCTATTTACTCAGCCTCACAACTGTGATCCTCCACTCAGAAGAGGCCTTGTGATAGTTTAGATCTGGAATGTCCCCAAAAAGGTTTATTTGTTTACATGTGGGCTTTGGGAAGGTGACTGGATCATGGATGCGCTATGCTCACCACTGGGTTAATCCATTGATCAATCTTTGACTAAATGGATTGGTTTTAAAAAGTGAGTCACTGGGGTTTTGAGCTGGAAGGGTGTAGTTCCTTCCCTGACCACTTCCTTCATTCCCCACTTCCTGGCTTGGATGACTGGAACAGCTTCAGTGCATCAGACCCTTTATGTTATTTATGCCTTGGAGCCAGCCAATCCATGATCATGCATGGATTGAGACCTCTGAAATTATGAGCCAAATAAATCTTTCTGCCTTTAAATTGTGGGCATTGTTATTGTGTCTCAGCATAGAGGAAAATAACTAAGTCAGGCATCCACACTCACAGGCTCCAGGACAGGGCTGACCAACAAGGCAGGGCCCAGCAGGAACTGGCTGTCTACATCCCAGGTCACCCGGTCTGACACAAACCTGGAAGGGAAAAATGGGTGACACAATGAGAATCAGAACAACCAAAGGCTCTGAAGAAATTCTCATGTTCAGATCCAGTCGAAAATCAGGCTGCATCCTCTGCCATCCTCTTTCCTATGCTTCATAAGGAACATCCAGCCCCCTATCCCAAAGGCCAAGTTCCTCTAATGTCAAAACTGACTTAGTTACAGTCTCTGCTATAAAATACCTCCCCAGAGCATGACACACTTTCAATGCAACAGTGGCACTCATTCCACAAAGCCCCTCCCAGAACGCATTTCTAGTAACTAGAATTTGTATTTACTTGCATCTACATTATTGAAACTGTTACAAAAGATACGGAAAATTCTGCATAGCCAAATGTGAAACAGTTATGCTGTCTGTGCTGTATCTTCAAAAGATTTTTTATTCAATAAACAGCTTTTCATCAATGATTTAAAGCATGCATAACACTGTACTAAAAAGAGCAGTAAACTATGGTTCCTGTCTAGAAAGAACTTCTGACAAAACAAAATCATGTCTTCAATTTGAAGAAGTTGTCTGCATCAACTGTCACCTTACAGGAAAAAAAAAATAACTTATCCATTAGTGCACAGGGTCCCAGCTGGACACTCACTCATGGAGCAGAGGCCGCACGACAGTGACGCCCTCTGTGTGGGCCTTGTGCATCAAGGTGTAGAGGTACGGCAACAGGGTGTATCTGGTCTCCAACACACTTTTTGAAATGGTTACAAAGGCAGCATCCCAGGACACAGGGTCTTGTCTCTAAAGGAAGAATAGAAGTGTTCAGAGTCTATCTAGTGAGTCAGGGAGACTTCAGGATGTCACTGGAGGTTGACTCTAAATGAGTCACACACAGCTAAACTAAAAATTGTCATGAATGAGACTCCGAGAATATTTACAATAGATGGAAAGGAATCACTAAAATTTTACAGAGAAAAATTTATATTATTTCTTCATATCATATTCTTCATAGGACTTGTTTGGAACAATTCTTCTTAAACAAAGAGAATCATCTAATAAGATTGATTGAAATGAGAGTTGAATGATTTTGAAGGTGTCTCTAGACAGTACAGAAAGCATTAACTGTTGCTCAAAAATAGAGGTTGCATTTCCAGCAATATCGAATATGTGAGGTAGCACTGCGGTCCTACCCTGGTGCCGACGGTGTTGTGGTTCCTGGAGAAGGGGTAAAAGGCCCCCAGCTGCATCCAGCGAGCACACATCTCATATTCAGCATTTTGTAAGAACCCACAGATATCTGCCCCGGTCTGAAACAAGAGGAAATAAACCAGGCCGGTGGTGATTTCTGAATTTCTGAGTGAAACCACCCCCTTGGAAGCAATCAGGAGGGATGTGAAGGCCACTTACATAGGACATGCCGAAGAGGCTGAACTCCATCATGCCTGCAGTGGGAACCACATCTGTGTCAGGGGGGCATCGGGACCTGCCTGCTCCTCCTCCCTCACCAAGGATGGCACCCCTCCCTGCCACCACAGCCCTGGCAGCAGGCCCGTGTACCAATGATCGATTTCTTCAGCTGGTCCCATGCGGCCGTGTTGTCTCCCAGCCCATGTCCTGCCCAGCGGCCAGAAGAGGGGAACGTGGAGCGGGTGATGACAATTCCTCGCTGTCCTGTCACCTCCTGCACAGCTCTGGTTGGAGGAGAATAAGGAAGTGAAATGAGGTCAGAGCAGAAGAATAAAAGCTAAAGAACCTCATCTTCCAATCACCCTCAACATAGGGCATGGTGTTGGCTGCATGACTGGGGGCAATATAGATACTGATACAGATAATAGGAGCAGTGATGTCTTTCTTAGTGTTTTACAAAGAAATTCATCATGTATAAAACCCTGAATTGTCTCAAAAGAGTAAGCTAGCAACTTGCTGTTTCCTGTATTTGCTGCTGAATATTATAAATTACTTAAGATTTTCCTTAGAATAATTTTTACACTTCAAACTCATAGTTTTCTAATTCAACATTAGATTCAGTGACATCCAACACGAATGGAAGAGAGAAATCCAACAAAGAGTCATTTTGGAATAAAAGAGAAATGTAGCCTATCAGAACTATTAGTTTCTCACTGATAGGATTATGCCTCAAGTAAGCATGCTCTCCCAATTATAATCATAACATCTGGCTCCATGCTCAATGAGTATGTGTTTAACAAGTCAGAATTATATATAATTTTAAATAAATTATTCTTAATGCTTAGAACGATGAATAAAAACAACATAAGGACCCTACATCCTTCACTAGATGTCCCCATAGATAAACTGGGAAGGGACAGAGGACTCACTCATAGGTGGGCCTGGTCTGAGACCATCCATACAGGCTGTGCACATCGTAGTGACGCACTCTGGAGCCATTTGAAAGGATCTGCTCACTCTCCATGCACAGGGTCTTGCTACTTAGGCCCCTGTCTCTGGACTTCAAATCTAAGGAAAAAACACTTAAGAATGTGAAAAACAGCCCCATTGCTTTTAATTCCTGACTGCTCTCTAAGGGTCTGAACTGTGGATCTGAAAACTAATTCCCATGGATCCTTCTCCCATTTCCCAGAGGCAGAATAGTGTTTGGCTTTGAGCTGCATCCTGGTTTTCCATATCAACTTTAACACAGAAAGTAGAATTAGAGGTGAGGGTAGAACACAGAGTTGTCGAATCCTTACTATAGATATAGGCTCCAATGTAGGCTATTAACTTTTAAATAATCTCACAGAATCTTCTAATTCCATAAACACAATAGTATTATCTGCCTTTACAATGCAGAAAATTGAGATTTGAAATGTATTGTGAAACCTGTGATAGGTGACATAACCCAGAAAAAAATAATTTGTGGATCAAGACAAACACAAGCTCAACATCAAAGTTCATGGGCTACAAGACACAGACAACCTTCTCCTTTACAGTCTTTAGTGCCATAAAAAATTCATATAGGTAAATTAATATAAACCACAAACTATGAAACATAGCTACAGAAAATATTTGAAGACATTTCTATTTAACTCTTTTTATCCAAATCACAGAAATTCACCACAAGGAATGTAGTAACTTGAACTTGCTGAGCAGGGTAAAGTGCTGAGAGCGATTTTCTCTCTGAGAGCATATAAGCTGGCTCATCCCCTAGAAGAAGGAAACTTCTGTAGGTCACGCTATTTCTATCCAAGAATCCACAGCTGGAGGAGGCCCAGGGTCCTTACATGGCATGTAGGGAGGATGGTTCAGAGTACCATCCCTGCAGCCTGAAGGGACGGCTCCATTCACAAAGCTTGATGGCTCATTCATATCCTACAAATGTCAAACACAGGCATAGCTTACATTTAAAGATAATGATGTTCTGCCCATTGTGAGATAAGAAAGTAATAAATAAATTATTCAATATTCAATAATGTCTATAGATGCTTGCTCAAGGAAGTTCCTCATATCTTGGAGAGAACTGCTCAAAAGTTCTTTTCACCAGTATAGGATGACTGACCAAGGAGTTAAATCACTTGCTCGAAGGGCAAGCAAAGCTGCAAGGATTTTCTAGTATGGCCGAGAGTATTTTATACCAGGAACATCACGTGACATACAAGGTTTCGGGTGCATTAAGGCTCTTTCATGCCAAATTAGGCAAGTGTATTCCAAAGACTTTACTGGATTACAATTATTCTGTAAAGGACAGTGATCCACATGCTAAGACAAATATAGACACATCTATGCACATACACACACAGACCTATACACACACAGACACCTACACACACAGACACCTACGCACACAGACACCTACGCACACAGACATATGCACACAGACACAAATGCACACACACTTACAATCCACAAGCCGTCAAATTTCAAGCTCTTCTCTGGATTCTGTGTGTTGTTGTACAGCTCTTGAATTTCCCTCTTCCACCACAGGACAGTTGAATTACGGAAAAAGTCTGGGAAGGCCACATAAGCTCGGTATTGCTATAAATAAAAAACATAACTCATTTGTGCCAAATGAACGTATTAGACAGAAAACAAACATTTACTTAGAACTTAATTCAAAGACTTGCACTAGCTTGTGGTAGATAGTGATAGGCCGAACAGAGCCTTCATAGTTATCTTGAGTGCAATAGAGAGGAATAAACACAAACCACATGCCCTAGAGTTTGGAAAACATCCAGAGGCTCATTGCCTCTACAGGTAATATGAACAGCAACAAAAACCTCAACTCATAATCTGATGCTCTGGATGCTCAGCACTCAACTTCTGTCCTGATTTTTCCTAAGCTTTTCTCAAAGACAAGGCAAGAGGCAGAAAGATGATAAGGAGAAAGAGTAGACATGGTATGTACTGTAGCAGGTTACAACAAAACATCCACCAGGAATGAGAATAGATACACTTCCATGTCATGATATTAGACGAGAAAGCTTGTTTCTCTGTTTCCTATGGTTTTTAGAATCACATTAAAAGTACAGCTATGTGTAATGTGAAATAGGAGGACCTAAGGAGAAAGTTTCAACCTCCCTCTCTATGTTCTTTCAAATTATAAAACTTATATGCTTACTGTACCAAAATATACATCCAAGATATCACTCTGTATTTATGCCATAAACTTTTAGAGAACAAGAGCCTTATATTTTTCTGATCAATTTTCTTATTCCCTAGAGTGCTTAGCTTAGAACCTGATGTAATAACAAACAAAACCTGATAATAAATACTCTGCTCAGCTGTAGGTTAACATCACCTAGCAGCATCAAAAATTCCCAAATGTTTCTATACTCCATGTGGCTTGTCACAAGACATCATGGTAGTTGGTAGGTCTCTATATACAGACTCTTCTATGTTAATCACTCCATTGTAATAGTAGAAAAGCCCGATAATATTAGGGGTGGGGGTAGGAGAAATAGCAGAAAGAGGATTTGACCTAAGGGAATTCTTATACACAACAGACAAAGTAGGAACACATGAGTCTAAATAGAAGGCAAAACAGAAAGAAAATAAAAGTGGATCTCTATGCATTAATCTGCCATACAGAGAGCTAGATGCCACATCACTGGAAATATTAGGAAGTCTCTTGGTAGGAAATAAAAGTAGAAACCATAGAACTAGGAGAAAAGAACCTTTCACTGCAGAGAGCTCCAGCTCAGGAAAGATCATAAACAATGGGATGGGGGGATTAGAATAAATTGTTATTATCAGCTGAGTCTGAGTTACAATTGTATCCCTAATAGGATACAAGTGGAAAATTAAGCCAACTATGTTTTATTAACCTCAATAATTATGCTTTGATAATATCTGTCACATAATAAAAAATGTTCTGCCATTCTCCAAAACATGAGGTCTGCCTTATCCTGTCAGTAAGGCATTTAATCCTTGCCTTATTACTCCTGCCATCATTTACCTTCATATGAATCAGGGATGTGCATACCTGAGTGACTGAACAAGGTTTACTTATCCAAGCTCACTGCATGCTACCAAAATTAACTCCTAGACTGAGTTAAAACTCTAAACTTCAAACTCAGAAATATGCTTTTCACAGTCTTGGTTCTTGGTTATTTTATGTACCCCCAGTGATGTGAGACATGGACCTTGTCTTCACCAAACTCATAGTTGCTATTACTAATATAGTTATAACTATTCCATCTGCTAAGAATCTCTTATGATCAACCTAATAAATTCTGTGAACCCATAAACAAGTGTTTCTTATCAAAGTCACAATTGTATCATTTGGAATAATAGAATCTTTGCAATATCCTACAATGAGAGGCACTGACATATCACTACCCACTAAATGTCATATGGTGTTTCCAAGTCACTGTGATAACCAACACTATTCCACAGATTTCAAAATGACCTCGTGATTAGGGACAGTATTAGCACTCATAACTGAAGGACTATAGATCTCATAAGCTAGTAGCCAAGATTGATACAATGGCCCTTGTACAATGTAACAATATAAAAGGCAAGGAGTCTGTGTCCCTGCATGTTGCTGGTTTGAAGGTCCCTTGTATCCATATGGGCTGAAGCACCAAAACTCAAGTGTTCCTCTGTGTGACACGATGGAGAGGATAGGTGCCTACGTCTCTCTTTTGAATTCTTATTAGATGATAGACAGAAAGACAGACAGACAGATAATTTATAGGTACTCATTTAAAAGATATGAAAAGAAAATTTTGATCTGAGTCTGAAACACTCTTGAAAATTTGTGAAATGTACTCCAGCCAGCTTCTGGTTTCTCCTACTGCACCTGCTACCAAAAGATAAAGACAGAGAGTATACTCACAGTTCAATAGTCAGGCGACCAAGTCCCAAGCATGATTACCTTATTTTGCAAGTATAGTGCTCCTCCTGCCAAGTGGGATCCAAGTCAGAGACCCAACCAAAGGACATTGTGTGTCATGGTTTATAGAGTTGTCTATATATGCTACTCTCTAAGAGTTGTCCCAGGCCATAGCCTTTGGTCCCTACACAATGCTAGCTCTGTCTAATGTCTGTTACCCTCTAGGACATACTGCTTTTCTTAAAAACTAACTTCCCTAGCTAATGCACGCATATTTTGTTTAATACCTCCCACTCTTATTCCTAGTGACTAGAGTCAATTTGCTATATATTAATCCACTGGACAGAATTCTTCTAATGGAAGCTCTCAGAAAACCTCTTTACCTTGCATGTTAAGTGACTAATACAAGAATTTAAAACTGCTATGCTTTGCTCCCACTGATTTATATCTATTAACTCTTGATCCTGATAGAGTTCCTAGATAGTATAATTTATACCACCTTGCTAACCACATAGGGTACAGTTTCTTAGTTCCTGTCTCCATATTCAGAAGGACTGGATCAGCATGGTACTGGAATAAAACCAGACCTGAATATCAATGGAATAGCTTAGAAGATACAACTACAACTACAAACACACTCAGCCATCAAATCTTTGACAAAGGGGCCAAACACATTCTCTGGACGAAAGATAGTCTCTTTAATAAGTGATCTTAGAAAAACTGGCTTTCCACGTGCCAAAAACTAAAACTAGACCCATGCCTATCACCATGCACTGAAGTCAAAATTGATCAAAATATTAAAACAGAAACAGTAAATCTGCTGGAAGACAAAGTAGGTAGAAATCTTAAAGACATAGGGGTAGGCAGAGAATTCATCAACCAAACTCAAACTGCATGGGAAATACTTCCCAGAACCAGTAACTGGGATCTCATCTTATTAAACAGTTTTTGCATGTCAAAAGAAATCTCCAACAGAGTAAAAAGAAAACCTAAGAATTTTGAAAAATTCTAGAATATATAAAGAATTTTTAAAAATCAGACCTCCTACAATTCAAAGACCCAATCCAAAAATGGGCATCTGAAATGCGTATACACTTCTCAGATGAAGAAATACAAATGGCAAATAAATACATGAAAAAATGTTCCATATCATTGGTCATTAAAGAATTGTAAATTAAAATGACACTGAGATTCCATCTCACTCCACAAAGAATGGCAAGGATAAAGAAAACCAACAACAACCAATGCTGTGGAGAAAAAGGAACACTTCTGCACTGTTGGTGGGAGTAGACTGGTACAACTACTGTGGAAATCATTGTGGAGGTTCCTCAAAATGCTGGGATTGGAAGTCTCATTTGACCCAGCTATCCCACTTCTGGCCATATTCCCAGAAGAACTGAAAACATCATCTCACAATGGTATATGTGCACCTATGTTTATAGCAGCACAATTTGTAATAGCCGGATCTTGGAAACAACCTAAGTGCCCATCAAATAAGGAATGAATAAAAAAGTTGTGGTACTTTTATACAATGGAGTACCACTCAGCTATAAAGAAGGATCACATTGAGACTTTTATAGATAAATGGATGCAACTTGAGATCATATTCCTAAGTGAAATAACTCAAACTCACATATGTAAATACCATATTGTCTCCCTGGTGTAAGAAATGGTAAAAGTACATAAGATACAAAATCCTCAATAAACACTGTGAAGACATAAGAATCTGCTCAAAGGGGAAAAATAATAACTCAGGGAAAAGGAGAAAAAAAAAGGAAAAGAAAAAATGTCTAAATTTGTATAAACACACTTAAGATAGCTAAGATGATTCTGCTACAAATTCTATAAGTTCATGGAACAAAACAGTTAACGTTCTTAGGATTGGATCAATTTTGCAGGTTTGTGTCTGGTGATCTGAGGAACTCTTTTGAAGATCACTATGTAAAGTAACAACCTTACCACCTTGTTTTGAAGGCCTATATCGTCATTATTTTGGGCTCTTTGCTATGGTTATTTGTTTGTCTTCTTTGTTTATTTTCTAGTAATTTGTTTTGCTTTGTTTTTTCCTCTAATGCAGAAAGGACAGATGTACATGTAGAGGTTTATACATGCCTAGAACTTCTTATAAATATTTTACAAGAATTGATTGTATTTTATGTGATGATACAAACAACTACTTTGAAGAAAAAGAGACATTATAGTATCTATTGCTGCTTTCATATCATCGTGCTGTGAAATCCAGTAATGCTTTTATTCTTTGTTTAGAGTGGTTTTAGTCTGTTTTATATTATTTAATTTCAACATACATGAAGGTATGGATAGCTATTTTGAAGAGAACAAGAGGGGCTGGGGATTTAGCTCAGTGGCAAAAGCACCTGCCTTGCAAGCACGCAGTTGTGAGTTTGATCCCCGGTACCGATTAAAAAAAAAAGATTGAAGAGAACAAGAGACATTATGGTAGTAATTGTTGATTTTCCTATCATCTGTAATGCTTTCATTATTTTGTTTTAATCAGTTTTATACTATTTTGTTGTGCATGAACTCATTGTGTGTGAAGATACAGACAACTATTTAGATGAAAACAAGAGACATTATGGTAGCCACTGTAGATCTCCTATTGTCTTGCTTTGAAATCCTACGTCACTTACATTGTTTTCTTCTTACCTACTTTATTCTGTTTTGTTTTACTCTCTTTAAAATTAAAAAAAGGACTGGAAAAAAGTCTCCTTTATATAATAGTGACTCTATGACAGCTCCATTGGCTATAAATGACCTGTTAACAATTTGTCTAGAATGATTGTTGTTGAAGAAGAGATAAGACAAAGTAACATATTTGCTCTCCAGAAAGAAGAGAGTCATGCTTACAGGTATTATCAGAACACTAGATAATCCAGACATCCATACTCACAGATATTATCAGAACAGTGAATAACAAAGGTACATCAGTTTATTGTGCTTATATCTTGAGAGAGAATGGGGCTGAAGCTTCCTAGACTAGTAAAAAACTATGGATTCATTTACATGACAAATGCTTAATGAAGGTGAAAAAAATTTATGTCTAGCTGTATGGGTTCCCAGGACGTATAAAAACAAGAACCTGTTCCCAGGAGAGAAGAAATTTTATCAAAGGCTGGAAATTGAGGTGGAAAACAAAAATGGGAAGACTCAAGTTTCAAGGAAACTAGAGGGTGGGATTTATACATATCAAAGTGTAGAAGAATAAAAGGACAAAAGATGTATGGAGAAAAAGATTCAATGACCTAAGGGCAAGGTTGGAAACTATTCTTAAGACAGTTACCCAAACAACAAAGACACTAATTCAGAGGTAAGTAGCACTCCTTACACGTGAGGGCTAGTGAGCATTTCAGGGGCCTTTGGAATCTGACAGCTTTGAGGGTCAAATTACCATTGTGTCACCTAAACCATGGATTAAAAATTTATACTGTCTCAGTGTCCCAAGGCTAACTACACCTTCACTGGCACTGGAAAGAGAACACTACTGTATGTAAGGTTAATCTTCATTCAGACAGATGTGCTGGACATAATTCCTAAGTGTTTCTCCCTTGCTGCACCCATGTCCACGGCAGGGAATTTCCAGAAACCTGGGTAACATGCCTCCATCCTGGCAACTCCATCTCTCAACTGGAGGCCTCTTACCTCTATCTGGTTATTCTTGTTTAGAGAGGGGTCAATGACAACATCAGGGAAATCAGGCCAAACCTGTGAGGAGATAAAAATTCAATAGCAATAAACCATGCAATTTAACATGTATAATATTTTCCAAGACAATGGAAACTATTGTCCAAGGATTACTAATACTTCAATTATAATGTATCTAATTTAAAGTCAAGTAGATTCTATCACATTCTTAACTGCATCAATTAAGTTTGATTGAAAAATAAAAAGTATGGACCTCAGATCCTAAATGCAAAGGACCAAGAAACAACACTTACAAACATTCTACCATGCCTAAGAGCCTGCCCTAGGCTGGGGATTGGTGCATCATCTACCCCTTAGATCATACCTTCCCCCAGACAATGCCTCCATCATTTGGGTACTTGATGAAGACGTCATCTTTCACACCCCGAGTGAAGGCAGGGTAGGGCTGCGTCTCATTGCCAGAAATGGCTGGGTCCTGAAAGCAAAGCACAAGTCAGGTTGGGAACCATGGCCAGGGAATGACCCTAGCTTCCATCTGAACTTTAATACATCCATGAATCCTAGAAATGCATGATTATGCACTAACCAGAATCATGCACTAACCTAGTGCATGATTGTGCACTAACCAGAATGAGAATGACCCGCATCCCATCGGCCTTCATGCGATCAATCAGAGCCGGAAGCCCAGCAAACTTGGGGCTGAGGGTGAAGTCCAGCTGCCGCTCCATGTAGTCGATGTCTGAGTACTGCACGTCCTGTGGGAGGACACAGGGAAACAGAGGGGCTGAGGTGGTGCAATTCATTTTTCAGAAGGGAGCAACCATGCAACACTGATGCTGAAGTTGAAAGGTTTTTCTCAGGCTCATTCAAATCATATGTTGGTAAAACAAAGAATGACGTCTATCTGGAAGGGCTGTTATGGAAATAAATAAAAATACTGAATATGAAAGTGGTTTTAAAACTGCCAATTTTGGTAATTTTCCACAGGAGTCTGCCACTGAGATCACAGTGTTTCGTATCCACAGAAAATAGTGTGAACAACTCTCCAGTCATAGCACAATACTTGCAGAAAATAAGCACAAAACAAAACAAAACAGAAGCTTGTAATTATTTTGGAATATCCCATCTCAGGGATAATCAGACACAATTTCTTATTATGATGAAGTATTGTATGACACTTTTAATTAATGAAACTATTATAAATAATAGAAAATTAAGCAATTAATTTAATATGAAAGTGCTCCATGGAATATTTCTGGTTGTTGCATGCTTTTTGCTCTCAACTGAAGCACAGATTTTGGTTCTATTGACATTTGCTCTGAAATGCATGCCTAGTTCCCCATATTCAGAGAAGATGGAATGCAGCCCTCAGCTGCCAAACACTGGAACTGAGGATAGATCTTCTCCTGTAACGTTCTAACTGCATTGGGGCTCATTCTTATTAAGTAGTCAAAATTAACAGTTAATAATTTTTTCAGCACTGGTGATTAAACCGAGGGCTCCCATATGCCAGTCAAGTGCATTCCCATTGGACTACATCCCTAGCCTTTTATTATGCTATCTAAAGGAGGATTTTGATAAATTATCTAGCCTCATGTACATCTGAAATCAGTCACCAGAGTTCATTAGCTGAGGGATATTTTATTCTTATGGGATCAAGGTCTTTCTGACAAAATTTCTTCAAGTCATTTAAGGGAAACAGAAGGAAACATGACATAGGAAAAAAAAAGCTTTGGATCATCTTTTTTTAAGAAGAGACAAGGTCCCTCTGCATCATAATGCTGGAGTGAGGCATTATGTGGAAAAGAACTTTGTGTCTTTGTACAACTTCACAAATGTCCAACTAACAAATCCAGATGCACAGATGAATGAGTTACCACCAATATCTTAAAGCTAACGCACAAGGTCTTTACATACATAGGGGATCTCAGCAGCCACCATGTCATCATACAGCCTGGCGATCTCAGAGTCACTCTCATATCCATAGCGACACAGCTGGAATCCCAGGGACCAGTAAGGCACCATCACAGGCCGACCAATCACCTGGCACATACACAAAATATTAATATTTGTGGGAGAAGTCAGGTTTAAGCCGCAGATGCAGTAAAAAAAATATTTCTGCAGGGCTATGAGATAGAAAACCAACAGTACAATTGCAGAGATAAACTGAGGTGGTGTCAAGCTCCTGGGCTACCAGAATACCTGGAGAAAAGTGCTAAGCTAGGAATTGGGGAAAATTTGGTTTTACTCTGATTTCTACAATTGGTCTATGGTTAGGAGCACAGAACACAAAGAAAAAAAATCTGGATTGGCAAATAAGTTTCATGTATGCTAGTTGTGTGACATTATGAGGCATAGATTTATGCTTCTTTTTCTACAACAATCAAACAGGATAACACTAGTGACTACCTTATACACAGATATGGCATAACCTGATATATGCAAGAGGGCTCTGACATACAATAAGTAAAGTTTAAGTAACATGAAGTGTTATATAAGTGGTTGTTCACACAATTCACATTGTTACCTTCCCTCCCTCATCAATATTAGTTAGTCTATCAATCCTGATGGGAAAAGTCAGATTTAAGCTGTATATTCAGTAATAAAAATATTTCTCCAGTGCTGCAAGATAGACACTCAACAAGTACAAATCAATATATAAACTGAACGTACGCAGAGCTACTAGAATGCCTTTGAGAAATCTACTAGAATAAAGCTCATGATCTAGGAATTGGGGAAAATTTGGTTTTATTCTGATTCCTAGAGTTGATCTATGGTTAGGAGCACAGAACCCAGAGAAAAAATATCTGGATTAGCAATCAGGCTCCACATGTGCTAGCTGTCTGATCTTGAGCAAAATGAAGAACAGGTTTGTGTTTCTGTTTCTAATAAATAGTCAATAAACTAATGTATTTCCTCCTACCTCAGTGTACTGCTGGGTGACAAGCTCTGGAGTTGGGCCCAAGAACACATAAAAGTCCAGAACGCCCCCCGTGGTGCGGTATGTCAGGGCGGGCATGGGCTGGAATGCCACATCTGAAAAGATAGGAAAATGATACCTACAATGGTGGAAACCTTTATAGGGAAGAATTAGCCTTAACATACATAGCGTCTCTCTTTTCGACTGTAGAATATTGAGAGCAGATATTCTGTACTTTACCCAAAAGAAGCGCTAGTCCATAAAACTCATTCCTGAGTGTTTCCCATTTGGTAGGCCTTATTAACTTAGTATAAATTTCTCATTCTAGTTCTTTAAATTATTATAGCTTTTATATAAGAAGAATTTAAAACACATACGAAGTTGCAGAAATATTTCTGAGAATTTCTGTATATACTTCCTCAGCTTTACTTGATGATAGCATTTCATTGAATCATGGTATGTTATCAAAACCAAGAGACCAGCAGTAATAAAATACTCTTAACTGAGGTATGTAACAAATTCACATTTCACCACATCTTTCTACTATATGATTCTTGTACACTCGCCTCATTTTACCTTCATTTGATCTAAGAATAAAGGTATGTCACACACATTCTAAAAACCATAGAAGATAGTCAGATAGATCTTTAACACATGTGAAGGGAAGCAAGAGATTGGGGAGGGGGTGAGTTGAGAAGCAGTAGTAGAGGTGGTATGCTGTGTACATGTGCTGAGTCCTTACAATCTAGTTGATCATTTTGTACTAGAAACTTATGCACAAACTGTATCTTTGAAGGAGTCCAAGAAATGGAGGGAGGGGAAAGGAAAAGGGAAAGAGATATGTCCTGTACAAGTATAAACTCTCGAACTTGAATGTAATCATTATGTACTACAAACATGTTCCAATAAAAAAAAAGATCATAGGCATCACCTACCCATGGCGTTGCTGTTCAGCAGGAGCACACTGTGGGCACTGCCGTCCTCCTCCAGTCCCATGTAGTAAGGGTGGACACCATAAGAGTTCAGCTTGTACTAAGATCATGGGGGAGAAGGGAAACAGGGTCAGCACACACTGTGACACATTAAGAAATTCAACACAGATGTTTATTAGGATGGGTCTTGTCTTTTCTCAGAAGCAAGCTAAACACAGGCAAAGACAGCTGACCAGGTATGGGCCCACTTGTCTCACAGCACAGTGTGACAACCACATCCAGCCAGGGAAGACGAAGCACAAAGCACACACACTGAAGGCAGACAGAGGCAGAGACACAAGCTTACCCCTGGGGGCTGGTCTCGGGAAAACATGCCCCACGTGTGCCAGTTCAGGTCTCTGCGAAAGGCCGTGTGCTCCGTTTCACCAAAGCCATAGATGTAAGAGGAGGGCAGGCGGGTGGAGATGCGGA
>PVJX010000751.1:88755-213355 GCA_004027295.1 Dolichotis patagonum | reverse complement strand
GACAACAGTAACAGGCAACATTGTATATCTTGTTGTCTTCACAATAGTTGTTCTTCTACTAGGTAGAGCAAAATCAAAGAAATACACAACATTATAGAACACATCAACACAGTATTGAATAGAGCAACACCATTAATCAGGACAAAGCAAAACGGCGATAAAAATATCTGCCTTCAGAGATAGTAGAAGGAAACTCCCCGACTTGCTGTACCAAATATGGTCACCTCCTAAGAGATACCCAGATCCCTGGATCCCAATTGTTACGGGGGAGCGGGGGTGTGGTATGTTTGATTCTAAGCCCGCGACCCGGTAGGCAGCAGGCTGCTTACTGGTTGGCTCGGTGCCCTAAGTTCCAGCATGGCACGGATCTCAGGAGACTCTCTTGCTTCTGGTTTCCCCGCCCTGGGGTGGCCGCGGCTCCCCACACCACAGTCACTTTCCAGGGCGGCAGGCTGCTTACTGGTTGGCTCGGAGCCCTAAGTTCCAGCATGGCGCGGATCTCAGGAGACTCTCTTGCTTCTGGTTTCCCCACCCTGGGGTGGCCGCGGCTCCCCACACCACAGTCACTTTCCAGAGCTGCAGGCTGCTTACTGGTTGGCTCGGCACCCTAAGTTCCAGCATGGCGCGGATCTCAGGAGACCCTCTTGCTTCTGGATTCCCCGCCCTGGGGTGGCCGCGGCTTGTTTATTGATCTTTTATGTTCATCAGAATTTGTTCTGTGAAGTTGGGTGCACTATGGTTTGGTGCATATATATCTGTAATTGTTACCTCTTCCTATTGAGTAGTTGCGTTAATCAATAGTATGTTTGTATCATCCTTCTGTACCTCTTTTGATCAGCTTTAGCTTGAAATCTTCTTTGTCTGAAAATAGAATCACTGTCACTCATTTTCAGGTTCCTGTTGTGTGAAATTTGTTTTCCATCCTTTGAATTTTAGTCTATAAATTTCTTGTAGTAGTCATTGTGTTTCTTGTATACAGCATACCTTTAGATATTCTTTGTGATCCATTCTGCTAATCTGTGTCTTTTGATTGGCAAGTTGAGTTTTTACATTTATAATTGTAATTGATAGGTATTAATGTATTCCTGTCATTCCTGTAATAATTTATTGTTGCTGTTTTTGCTTTCTTTCCGTTTTACTTAATTGCTAACCTACCAGGTGCATTCATATTATCATTCTTAGCTTTCACTGTCTCTTCCTAGGATGTCCTTTAGAGTTTTTTGGAGTGTTGGTTTAGTGGTTATGAATTTTTTTTTCTTCCCAAATCCATTTTATTCAAGGATAAAAAGACAAAAATAAAAGAAGGAAAAAAAGAACTTACTACAAAATTTCAAAACACATCAATTAGGAATGAATTTCTTTAGGTTTTTTGTATCATGGAAGTAATCTTCTCCATCCATTTTGAAAGGTAAATTTGCAGCATAAAACAGTCTGGGTTGGATTTTTGTAAAATGCCCTGTCTTCTGATGTTTTTTGCTAATTCCAATTACTTTTTTATTCTTTGCGTCATTTAGGAGCTGTTGGATCCATTTTTCATGTTCCCTTGTTGTTTTTAAGGTATCTCTCCTTAACCGATCACCGACCACAGCCCTGTCCTATATGTCTTCACACTGATTGCTTCTGCTGCCTATACCTTCAGTCATGTTTTTAATCTCTTGGATTGCTGCTTGGATTTTTCTTATAAACTGCTTGTTTATGCTGGGCATTCATGCTTCGCATCTCTTTCTTTAGGTCCACTAGCTGTTTATTAGTGTCTTCTTTAGACTTGCTGTTCATTTATTTCATTATGGTTGTTGTGGGATTGGTTATGTCTTTAATTTCACCAAGCACATTATACAGCTGTCTTATCTCCATTGTTACCCTTTCAGATTTATCTGCTTTTAGTTTATGATTTACTCAGCTTCAATGCCCTGTACTGATTCGGGGAAGTTGAGAGTTTTTGGATGTATTTTTTTGGTTTGTCTTTTCATATTTCCTTTTTTGTTTGTTTACTTGTTTTTTTATGCTGGGGTTTACAAATTCTTTGGCCCAGTGCCTGGTTCCTTGAGAGTGAGCTACAGTGTTGTTGATGCTCTCCCGCCCCCAACATTATAGGTGTGGGCATGGAGAGAAAGCCAATTGCTCTCCCACATATTCCTGTACTTTTTTATTCTTCTAATGCTAGTAATAACAACTAACACTTATTGAATATAGATTGAGTATAATTAGCTTAAACATACCACCAAGTTAAATTTCTTCTTCGGGACTGCCTCTCAGACAATTACTTCCACTAAACCTGGCTTTTCACAAGAGAATACTGGCCATGAGCTTCCTGGTCCAAGCCAGGCCTTCCGGGGATCCCAGGATATCGTTAGCTCTCACCCTCTCAAAGCCTGTCTCTCAGGCTTTCTCTCACTGAGTCTCTATGGAAGAGAGTATCCCTTCAGTCCTAAAGTGAAACTCTCCTCCTTGGCGGTGGTCTTTTTTTCAGTTAGATGGTTCTGTTCGTTGTCAACTCTGTTGCCTTGTGCTGTGGGGGAACCCGGGGACTGAAGGTGGTGTGATGTTCCTGGATCTTCCTGTTCTGGGTCTTCCTGAATCTGGTGCAGGGCCCAGCAGGCATTGGCACTGGCTGGGGTACCAGTTTCCTTGGTCTTCCTGTTGTTGATATGAGGCCCCAGTGGGTTTTTCATTGGCTCAGGACGAGGCATGTGTTTTCAAGGGCCTCCTGGGCTGGGAGCAGGGCACTCACTTCCCTGGTTTCCTCACAGGTGTAAGGGGCCGGGCACATGGCAATGTCCTTGTTTTTTTGAGACAGGGTCTCACTGTGTAGTTCAGGCTGACCTTGAACTCACTGTGTAGCCCAGGGTGGCCTCAGATTCATGGTGATCTCATGCCTCACCCTTCCAAGTTCTGAGATTATAAGAGTGCCCCACTATTCCCACCCAGCCCAAGAAGCTTAGTGACTTAGCAAGACCATGTCTCAGAATAAAACAGTTTTTTAGGATTGGGGATGTAGCTCAGTGTGAAGGCCCTTGTTCACTGCCCAGTACCCCCCCACCACACACAGAGTTTTCTTTACTTCTGTATATTTTTGACATTTTCCACATCTGAATTTAAGCTTTTAATTGAATGTTTAGAATCTAATCTGATCCTACCTTTCTCTCTACAAAGCATTCTTTTATCCAACCCAGGGCAGGCAACTTAGTGACTTAGCAGACCTTGTCTCATAGTAAAGTATGAAATGCAAAGGGTCAGGGATGTGGCTCAGTACAAAGCTCTGGGTTCAGTCCCTGGTACTGAGAAGAAAAATTCTTTCATAGTGCGTGTGTGTATTTATTGTGTGTGTGTGTGTGTGTGTGTGTGTGTATATAAAACACATTAGTGGTCTGCTTGAACACTAATAGTATTAGACATCTTATTGTTTTTTTCAGTAATGAAATGTTCATTTCATTTTTAGAAGACCTGAGGTTATTATGACAGTTTTTAAAATATATTGAGTCAAAAAATTTTTCCCTATCATTTTTGTCCATTGGATTTAGTTTTGCCTTTTCAAGTAATAAAAAAACTAAAATATCTAAGAGCAGTTCAGGTCTTTAGCTGTAGTTAATCATTTTTCTGCTTCTAGATTTCTACATGTCTAATGCTTTGGTTGATTTCTTCTAAATGCCGTTTAGTTTTTCTTTTCTTTTTTTTTTCTTTTTTCAAATATGACTCCAAGCACTGAACACAATACTGTTGCAAATGTGACTTGTCTAGGATTGCTCATATTCTGTATTTCTACCCAACCCTGTACCTAAAAGTACGTGGTATTACCTATTGGTGCAAAGATCAAATATGGTTAGGCACCTGAATTTAGGAACCAGAGTCACGGAAAAAAATTTCAGTTTTATGGTCATATAAAATATGTGGTAATACCTACTGACTCAAAGATCAAACAAGGTTAGATACCTAAAGTTAGAAACCAGAATCATAGAAATTTCAATTTTATGGCCATATAAAGTAGAAACAGCTCCTTCTTTTGTTAGGAAGATATTTATCTTTAGGGATTGAGTTTCTATGATGCTTAATTACCTCATTTTGGCAGTTATTGAAGAACAACTTATATTTGTTTTATTCTTACCATATAGTAATATTTTAGTCTGTAGATTATTCAGTTTACCACTCTTTCTTTTTTAGCATGGTTTATCTCAGCTTTTTGTTTCTCACTGAATCTTTTACTATCTTATTTTTATTCTCTCATTACAATGTCAATTTTCCAGGTTTTTGCATAATTTTTTTCTAGCTCTGAGGATTGAATCCAGGACCTCACACATGGTAGGCAACACTGTATCACTGATTTACATCCTCAATCCTGCAGCTTTTTAGTAGTATGGAAATAATTACTTTTTGTAATTATGTAGAGGTTTAAGTGATGTAGAATAACCTGCTAAATTTTCTATAATCTTCTATTGAAAAAACTAGTGTTATAGTTCAGCTGTTTGGGCTGTAAGACTTTAGGATAACCCAAACAATGGGAAAGTTTAAGAATATACCTGGGGGGGGCCAGGGATTTAGCTCAGCAGACTAAGTGCCTGCTTTGCAAGCACATGGTTGTGAGTTCGAGCCCCAGTACCAAAAAAAAAAAAAGAATATACCTGAGATAATAAAGGCAGAGTCATAATCTCATACAAAGCTTAAGTCCCTTTAAGTCTGCAGTTTGAGTGGATATAGGGGAGCTTCAGTGGTGGCATCTTTGATCTTTACGCTGGCATTTAAGCATTAACTCGGTGGATTCGGTTGCTCTCATAGGGTGACCAGCCTCCCTTGTTTGCCCAGGATAGAGGTGTTTCTCAGGACAGGAGTCTAGTGCCTAAACTGAGCAGCCACCAAGCCAGAGAATAGTGATGGCAGGTAGGGCAAGGACGGGCTGACTGGACCCAGCATTTTTGATACCTACTTTTCAAGGCTGGTTATTTTCCAGCTAGGTCTTACTTTGGGGAAAACATTGTTCTTCTGACTCAGCCTCCTGAGTAACTAGGATTGCAGGCCTACGGTACTGTTTGCAGTTCAGGTATTTACGGCATTTCACAAATCCTGTTAGGTCACTGTGATAGTAGAATAGGGGGAAATTCTATAGCTATTAGATCTTTTCTGTGGTCTTTTCCAATTATGCTACTTAGCATTATTACTCCATTTATATAGTTACATATAAATTCCACCCTTTTTACCCCTAATTAAAATTATATGAACAAATTAAAAAGAACTGAACAATATATGAACAATGAGTAGTGTTATTGGAGATACTTAAATTTGTCAAGTTTTGTTCTGTTTTTGGTTTTCTGAGACAGGATTTTGCTATATAGTTTAGACTAGCCTTAAACTCACTGTGTAGCCCTGGCTGGCCTCAAACTCACAAGGATTCTTTAGCTTCAGCTTCTTGAGTGCTAGAATTACAGACATGTGCCACCACACCTGGCTAAAAACTTCTTTAATGTGATCATATTTACTTTTAGGTTTTAATATGTGACAGTTTCTTGTAATTGTTATGATAGGCCTTTATGTCATTGCTGTATGTAGAAAACATTGCATTGGGATTTGTATTTATTTGATAACACTTCTAGGAAGCTTCTGTGTTAGTTAACTAAATCTGGGGAGTAGGCTGCCAAAGGATGTCCCTCTGTTAGGTATTATGGGAGTGACACTTTCTTTAGAAGACATTTTGATTGGTACATCTGGAATATCATCTCTATGGGTCAGTATGACTGAAGATTTGTGAGCAATGGTTTTTTTCTTCTGGATAGAAGAAAATTTAGGCCTGTGTTCTCTAGAATATTCTTAAGGTCTGATGTACTATGTATATTTACATATGCAATATAAGGCCCAAGATATAGCCATATACTTTTGTTGTATATGAAGAAGTAGCTTTGTAAAGGAAATTGTCATGGATTTGTTTTTCTTTTTCACATTTCTGTTTTTATCATGATCATATATGTACGGGCCAGGGAGATAGCTCAGTGACACAGTTGCCTGCTTGGCAAGTGCAAGGTTGTAAGTGTAAGTTCGATTTCTGATACCAGAAAACGAAAATGAACAAACAAAAAACCAAAACAAAGATCATAATTGTATATACTTTAAATACATGAATAGATGTATATAGGGTGGAGAGAAGGGGGTAAAATTGAGAAGTGTCATTACATGTGCAAGTTTCCTACAATGAATGTAGTCATGTATTGCATATACTGATAAAAAAATTTTTAAAAAACAAATAAGTAGATGTGTACAGTGTTTATAATTTAAAAACAGAAGTGCTTTGCAGACTTCCTTATTTCCCTCCTCAAAAAGACTATTTGAACTTTTATAGTTTTATCTTTTGTTATTAACATTCGCATTTCTAAGCAATATGCTTGTAGTGCTCCTTCTTGATTTTTAAAGCTTAAGCATTTTTATTGATGTGCCACGAGATAAAAAATACAGTCTTGTCTCTCTCTCTCTCTTTTTTTTTTTTTTTTTGAGATACGATGTTGCTGTGTAATTCAGGCTGGCCTTGAGCTCAGCCTCTTGAGTACTGGGATTACGGGTATGTGCCACCACACCCAGCTCTGACATTTCTTTATTTTTATTAGTACATGTTTGCCATACATAATCATTACTAATTGTGAGTTGGTATGTGTACACCATTATTTTTCATTTGGTAGGTTTTCTATGCAGTTATTAGTAATTCATTTTCACCAGGGAATTTTAAAGTTTTGGTCAGTGTTTTAGTAATAATGATTAACAACTATAAAAGAATGTCTAAGCCAGGTGTGGTGTTGCATGCCTGTTAATCTCAGCACTCAGGAAGCAGGGGGATCACTATGAGTTCAAGGGCAGCCTAGGCTACAAAGTGAGTTCAGGGCCAGCCTGAACTAAATAGTGACACCTTGTCTCAAAAAAAAAAAAAAAAAAGAATATCTAAGGTTCTAGTATAAAAGACTTGATAAAATCTTATGTTTTGAGTATTCATACACATGTAACACATGCACATTTATAAATGTACTTTGTTTTCTGAGGTATTGGTGATTGCACCTAGAGCAGTGATAGCAAACTCTTTAGAGACCAAGTGCCCAAACTGCAACCCAGAACCCTCTTATGTATGGCAAGGTGCCAACACTGGAATGAAACCTGAGTACTGAGATTCTAGTTTAGAAAAGCAACTCGTACATAAACATCTTTTGTCTTAAAAGTATAGTTACAGGGCCAGGGATTTAGCTCAGCAGCATAAATGCCTGCATTGCAAGTGCACAGTCGTGAGTTTGATCCCCCGTACCAAAAAAAAAAAAAAAAAAAAGTACAGTAACAGAGCTTTCGGTGATATAAACAGCTTTTTTTGAAAGGGAAAAGTTTGCATTTGGTGTGCTTTTGCAGTTAATGTGTTCTTTGCTGTTGTGTACATGCTGATAATTTGTCAAATCTTGGCTCATACTTTGTTAGTTTGAGAACAACACATGCAGCACTCAGGTAGTCTGCTACTCTGTCCTTTGTATCAGGTTTGATATAATTCGAAGTTGACAGCAGCTACTGACAAGCATAAGATGGCCAAGCAAAGTAAGAAAAGCAATCTCAAGTGCTTAAAATTAACTGGCGGAGGCTTTCCCAGTTTAAAGATTTCAGTCTGAGAACTACTAACTGCTGTCCTTTGTCAGCCCTTCACACTCTGTCTTCTCTGTCTTCTCAAGTGTTGCACGCAGGTCACAGAATTTATTTTCCAGGTAGAGTTCTCTTGAAATTTTAATAGCTCCATTTCTAGATTTCCGAAATCTAACCAGCATAAGCAGAAAAGATCAAGTTCTTCAAATTTGGCTTTATCTGGAGAAGTTTAAAAAAACAACAAAAAACAGGATTGTTTCCATCTTATGGAACTGTAAATATCTATTACTGAATGACTGCTACAGTGGTAGAAAATTCGTTTTAGATTTCCTGGTGTTGTGTAGGAATGTCTGCAAATGACTTAAAATTTTCTTTCTTTTTTTGGGGGGGGATTTTATCAGAATAGCTGATAAAACTGGGGATCAAACTCACAACCTTGCCCTTGCCAGGCAGGCACTTATGCCACTGAGCTAAATCCCCAGCCCTGACGTGGAATTTTCTAAATGTATTTTCAGATTTGGGAAATATTTGGCTGCCCACTTTCAAGATCTCTTTTGAAAACCTGCAGTTTTCTCTCAAATATTTGACATCATAAGACATCCTTTCTGTTGTTTCCCTACACCTGTAGTTTTTTTGCTCAGTACATTGAAGTCTAGGATAAAATCTGTAAAAAAAAAAAAAGGATTGTTAAGCTAGGCCATATCAGTGAGTTGTGGATATTCCTGCCCTTTTTCATTCATAAACAGCCCAATTTTATCCATCAGGCTACAAATCTCTCTAGGACTCACCCTATGCTTACTGCACTGATAAAATCCCTATGCACTAGACTTTGTTGTACATAAAGAAAGGATTATACTATGCCTGAACCTCATCAAAAAGTGCTTGAAGCTGTCAGAACTTAAAAGCATAAGCTATGAGGTAATTCATCATTTTTGTGACCGCATCTAATTTTTTGCTGCTTTCCCTGGCACAAAGAGCTTCTTGATGTATAATACACAGAAACTGAATGGATGTTTTGCTTCTTTAATAACAAACTGTGAAAACAAATGTTGCCCCCATCATGCATGGTGCCCTGCCACTCGTAATCGAAACCACTTTTTCTGGTCTGTATCTTGTGACAAAAAAGCCTCCACCACAGCATTGTAGATATCTAATCTTTTTCTTGTTCCAGGCAAAGATACCAATTTCACCAGTTCTCATGATGTCAACAAAAGCGTAACAGAAATTTACTGCTAGTCATATGTGATTATTTGTATCTGTGCTTTCATCCAAGCACAAGGAGTAACAACTGGCTACCTTTTGTAAGTCAGTGGTTAATTGCTGACTATTATCACTTGCCATGCAGAAGACCTGATCTTTAACAGTGTTGCTGCTAAGGGGCATCTCAGAAATGTGTTGCATAATTTTATTCTTGTTTGGAAAATCATGAAAAAGGGACTTACTCCCAGATAACATAGCTATTCTGATAAAATCCCTATGAGAGAGTCTTATTATATTTCGCTCTGCACAGTGAAATTTAAAAGCTGGCAGTTGTCAGATGATTTGTTTTAGAAAGATAGTTACAAAAACTAAGATACTTGGAATGATATTTCCTCAGTTTCCCTTTAAGAACTCTTTCAGCTTCACCAAGTTTGACAACACTCTTGTGGCTGATGTGAAAGTGCTGCCTGACATGTGGCGTGCAACACACGAGTCCTTCACTACACAAAATACACACGCTTTCCTGTTGCCTGACTCTGTATAGGCATGATCTTCCACTATTTGTTTTTGTTTTGCTTTCTTTGCAGTAGTCATTTTTTGGTGTTCAAAACTTGGAGTCTACAAATTTAAAAAAAAAAATGAAGCACCCAATACAAATCTATCCCTATACCAGTTAACATAAAAAATTGGATATTCCCTGAATCAACAATCTGGCAGTGATTCTCGGCTGGGGTCCTCTTAACTCTGATGACCACCAATGTAAGGGAACAGTGTTCTCCTAACCACCAGCTTTTGGCCTGCTCTAAAAGAGGCATCTGAGTGCATTTCCTGCCTTCTGAGGGCTTCTGCTAAAATCACAACCAGTTCAAGCAAATATATATATCCTTGCTCTTATTTTTATAAATTCTTCACAAACAACTAAATATAATGCTGCAGATTCAAATACGCCAGGGAACAGCACAACATTAAAATAATCTCAGTCTCTTAATTAGAGCATCTCTTTGCTAACTCTTAGATATTAAATTTCAGTTTTTCATAAGAAAACTCAAAGCTAAAATCTTGTGTTATTAAAAACTAATGTATTAAAACACACTGCCAGCCCAAGCAAATACATATATATATGATTGACAGCACAGTGACTGGCCATGTCCAAGTTCAGATGGGACACAGCTAATGAGTCCTGGCTCTTGATGTCATCGTCTGGCGTCTGGCACTGCTGCTCCACTCTGAGCATGCACATGACCTGTATGAGCACTCTGTGGCCTCTGTGCTGCGCGGCTGCTGGGGTGACTTGACTCGTGCTGACACGGAGGCTCTGCATGCCTGTGAGAGCGCGTGTGCCATAGGTTCCCCACCACTGGCCTAGAGTCTTGATACTGAGTTCCACCCCTGGCCTTCTGTTTTGAGGCAGGGTCTCACTGAGTTGGTAAGTTGCTCAGGCTGGTGTGAACTTGCGGTCATCCTGCATCAGCCTCCCAGAGTGCAGGATTATACATGGGACCATGCTCAGCTCACGGATACACATACATATAAATATATACATATAAATATGTATGTACACATGCAAATGCATATATATGTATGCATACACACAAACACATACACACACTATATAGTCTTGTATCCTTTTTTTTGTCTTTTTGAGACAGGGTCTTGCTATGTAGTTCAAACTGGCCTTAAACTCACTTTGTAGCCCAGGCTGATCTCAAACTTGCAACGATCTCTCTGCCTCAGCCCCTCTAGTGCTGGGATTACAGGCATGCACCACCATGCCCGGCTGTCGTATACATTTATCATGAACTTAACCTTACAGTAGGAGAAGTGTATTTATATACTTGTTCATTCTGATTATCACATAATTTTGTAATAGTAATATCCCTCTGCTTTCTGTGTTTTAATTCATGCGTATTAATACTAACTTTGGTTATTTTGAATTTTGTTTCTGGTGTCTATTATAAGCTACTTTCCTCAAAGGTAGTGGCTTAAAATGATAAAAATAAGTCATTTCACAGTTCTGGAGGTAAGAAGCCCAAAATTAGTTTCACTGGATCAAAATCAAGATGTCAGTAGTGCCATGATCTCTCCAGAGGTTTTAGGGGAAAATTTGTTTTTTGACTTCACCAGCTTTTTGTGTCTCCTGATATTCCTTCATTTGTTGCCACAACGCATCAATTTCTGCCTGTATCCTCACATTGCCTTCTCTTTCTGTGTTGAGTCTCTACTTCTCTCTTATAAGGGCATTTATTGTCTTTCTGGATAATCCAGAATTATCTCAATTTCCTTAAATTAATCGTATCTGCAAAGGTTCCTTTTCCTTATAAAATAACATTTTCAGGATGTGGCAAGCAGGGCCTGGTGTGTTTGGGAGGCTACTTTTCAGCCTGCTATAGTCTTCATTACCGGGTCACTGAAAGGCCTTTTACAAAATTGAGGTTTGGTGAAGACTTACGGCGACAGAAGAGAAACAGTAGAAGCGCACTAGGTATTCTGACTGCTGGACCAGTTGAAATACCCTTTACTGTTAACACTCTGACTCTAAAGTTAGGACCAGATGGCAAATGAAGATACTGAGCCTTCATTTTAAATTTGTTACAGTGAAGCTTTTAAGTCCTTGCTCATGTGATGTGGGGCATTAATACTCCCCACAGTTGGCCGTTAATAAAAGCAGACACATTCAAGGCTCAGTTTTTCTTTTTACAACTTACATATCTCCTTTTACACTGCGAATAATTCTGTTTTGATCCCTTTCCTCTTCAGCTGACCAAATCTAGAAGTCCTCCTCTTGGTAGAACAGAGTCTCTAGCTAGTGGTGTAAATCTCTAAAAGCAAGGACCAAGCAAATGGTATACTATGAAAAAACAGGGTTGGTGGTCCAGGCTTTTTCTTTAATTTCCAGCTTGTTATTAAGTCATAAAGCATCCAGTCATATCTGAAAGTTACAGCAGTATATTCCCTCAAGGGAAAATGGATATCATTAAAATTTCGACAAATAGGTAGACCTGGCCCTGGCTCTGGCATAATTTTTCCAAGTAGTGTGGTGATATGCTTGTCCTCTGCCTGGTGCAGTGCTTATCCTAAAAAATGAACGTAGTTCATTTCCTTTTCCCCAAATAAGACATAAGTTGCAGATTTGAGAGATACAAAATAAGTTGTGCTCCTCTGAATAACAAATCAAAATAGGTCTATATAGAAGTTACTAGATAGAGATAAGGAAAAAACACAAACAAGTTGGAATTTATTTTTTTATTATGTTTGTGTTCTAAGTTAACTTAGGAAGGCTTCCTGAAGGGAGGGAGATCTGAAAAAAGACTTTATATAACTGTAGTGTTCTTTTTTTTTTTTTTTTTTTTTAGCTACTGGAAATCAAACTCAGAGCCTCATACTTGCCAGGCAGGTCCTATGCCACTGAACTACATCTCTAGCTCTGTAATTTTCAAATACTGAGATTGAAGGGATTCATGTAAATGAGGGAAAGTTGGAGGGGAACTAGAAATAGACTTTTCTAGCAGAGTGATGAAAACAGGCATGCAAGCACCGGTTGAAGAAATAATTTGAAAAGATGAGTAGAATGCTAAGGGCTGCGACTGTCAATAATTTCAAGTGTATTAATTTAGACGTTAAGTTCTGTATATATTTAATATTGGCTATATATTTAAAAATTGATTTAACACTCCTTAAATCAAGTTTTGACGTTATCAAGTTATTATCTTAGAATAACTGCAATCATGTCATTAAACACTATCAGCAGATCAAAGTTTGCTTACAAGTAATCCTCATGTCTTAGGTCTGGCATTTTTTAATAATAGGAACCTGTTTTCCTGTTGGAACACTTAGTACTCTTGGTATTAAGACTTTACCCTGTTTTGTTTTCTTTTCTCCCCCTTTCCCTGGTAGCTTAGTCAGACCATGAAACTGGCACGTCACCGGCTGGCATCCTGTAAAACTGGGAGTGGAAAAATGGCAGCAGTATTGCCAAAGGATAAAAGGAAAGCCTCACCTACCCAGGAGGTAAGTTAATTTCCAGCACACTGTGTGTAAAGATGCAGGTATAAAATACAGATAAACTTCAGTTGAGCAAAATATTTTAATAATTTGTTTGATCACCATATTATTTTCAGGTGATTTTAGGAATTACATGGAAAACCTAGAGTGTTGCTGTTACCTAACATGCTATATTTGTTATTTATGTTTTCGTTTAGAAAGTAAAATTCAAAAATCCATTATTTGTTGTGATGGAAGAGAAAGAACAAAATCAGCTGGACTGTCAAGGTCTTCAGAGTATTCCACCAGAATGCCAGGGTGATTTGATGAAAGTCCAGAGTGTCATGCCTGAAGTTCAGTGTGTTGGGCCTGATACCCAGGCTGTTAAGCTGGAAGTTCTGTCTGCTGAGCCAGAAGGCCAGTCTACTGAGACAGAAACTCAGGACATTATGGTAAAAGCCTGTAGTATCGAGCTTAAAGATGGAAATACTGAGCTGGAAGCCCAGGAATTTCTACCCAAAGACCAGGGTGTTCTACCCAAAGACAAGTGTGTTTTCCCTGAAGGTCAGAATGCTCTACAGAAATATCAGGACCAGAATTTTCTGCATAAAGACCAAGATTTTCTACCTAAAAGCCAGCATGTTTACTCTAAAGAACAGGATATTGTACTCAAATGTCAAGATGAGGCTTTTCTATCTGAAGACCAGGATTTTTGTCATAAAGACCAGTGTGTCCTTCCCAAAGACCAGAATATTCTGCCCAAATGTCAGGACCAAGACTCTCTACCTGAAGACCAGAGTTTTCTACCCGGAGGCCAGTGTGTTCTCCACAATGAAAATATTGGACCTAAATGTAAGGACCAAGACTTTCTACCAAAAGGCCAAGAATTTCTTTCCAAAGACCACAGTATAATACCAAGCTGTCAAGACCAAGATTTTCTTCCCAAAGACCAGAGTATTCTTCCTAAAGACCAGAATACCCTAGGTCAATGTCAGAAGCAGAATTTTCCATCCAAACATCAGGTAAAATAGAGTAGGAAAGAGATTTAAGAAGAAATGAGCTACTGAGGGTTAGCTACTTAGAACTACTTGGAGTGGGATTTGTAAGGATTACATTGTAGCTGATATAGAGATCCATAGTTAGAAAATAGTTTCCTGATTGGTTTCTTAAAACTGCAGGGTTCATACTGAGTGTTAAAGTACTGTCAGCGCATATTACCCCATCTGGACAGTTTACTTACTTTGTTTCTTATTTTTACTCTTCATTAGGGAGACTATTTCTGTCAGCCAACCTCTGCTTTGACAGTGGAAAGATGGAAAAAGGAGTGGCCCACAAATACCCAGCAGCGTCTTTCACTTTCACACAGGTTCCAAAGCCAGCCTTCCACCAGCGATCAGCTAGAGCAGAGGGAAGCAGGGGACCCACAGGAGGTAAGGTAGTTAGTGTGCGGCTGGGCAGAGGTGCTCTTCGTACTGTGACTTCAGGCTAACTCCACATTTCTTACTGAAACCTCAAGTCTTAAGTTAATTTTTTGTGTTTATTTTTTTTAGAAAGCAAATTCAAAGCAGCCAGCATTCTTTCTGCTAGTCAGGCGAGGCAGTAAAGCACTTCCTCTGGACGGCCATTGGGATCTATTCAGGCATGGTCAGGCCTCCTCCAGGGACAAGGTGGAACAGGAAAGGGCTGGGGATCAGCCAAAAATAGAGGTGTTGAATTTTGAACTTACAGATTGGTAAGCTTCAGAACTGACCAAAAGCATGGTTTCTGTTTTATTCCGTTAATATTTCATATTACCCTGAGTTAAATGATAGGTGTTCTCCACAAAGCCTGTATCATCGCCATTATAGCACTGCTACTGAGTGCTTTCTAGTTTGTGGATTTTTTTTCTTTTAGAAAGTTCACTTTAAGAAGGATCCAGTCTCTGATATGACAGATAAGAAAGGGGGAGAAGACTTTTGTCTGGCAGGTTCATTGTCAGCCTCCCAAACCCCAGTTCCAGAACTTCATCAGAGAGCAGAGAGAGCAGCGTGAAAGAAAAGGGCCGTAAAGTAGCTGGGTTTTATCAATTCTGAGCAACTGCTGATTTGAAATATAGGATCGGGAACTTCGGGGCTAAGCTGAAAGTGTATCTTTAATTCCTTCTCATATTAGTAGGATGATAATTCTACATATTAGAACCATATTCTTGCTTCAGGAAGGATGCACAGGGTACTAAGGCCCGATCAACTCAATTTCTGTTGGTCTTTTCTTTTTTTCTCATCTGCCACACACATAATGATACAAAAGATCCGGTTTCACTGAATTATAAAAATGAAATCAGTTCTACCATTCGACAGGCCGATAGATCAGGCAGGATGTTTCAGTTTACTGTGATTATTCTCCAACCCTTGCTGACCCCCACAGTATCACTGCAAGTGTACTGATGCTCCATGAACAAGTTAGGAGTTAGGAAGAAGTAGCAGTGGTGACTTGTGCCTGTGATCTTACCACTCTGGGAGGCTGAGACGAGAGGATTCCAAGTTTGAGTGCAGCCAGGGAAACTGAGTGAGAACCTGTCTCAAAATAAATAGTGAAAATAAGGGTGGGAATGTAGCTGTTGGCCCTGGGTTCATTCCCCAGTACCAGAAAAAGGGGAAAAGATGGTTTCTGAGACTTTTCTATCTGTAGTTTGAGATTCAGAATTAAACTCTATAGAATTGGGTTAAAAGTGTGGTATCTTTACTCATCTCAAAACTTGTAAGAATATTTTTACCTACTACCCTTGCTGAAGTCTACAAAAATTAGCTGTTACCCTGGTAAGGTTTTTTTTTTTTACTCCCTCTTTTTGTTGTTCCTTTAGAACAGATTTCTCAGCCAAACCTCATCTTTTGTGAGTGAAGAAAGAATGAATGAGGAGTCACCTCTGGAGTATCATCAGTATGTTTCACCTAAGATCCAGTACGAATCCTCTGGAGAACAGGTAGAGCAGCATAGAGAAGGCATGATCAAAAATATGGCGAATGTTTAAAGTTAAAAACATTATTACAGTAAAAGATACACTCCTACTTAACTCCCTCGAAACATTCCCCCTTGCTTGGAACACACTCTTCCCATCGTTCTTACCACTTGCTGAAGTCGCTCTTTAAGTTCTTATGATCATGAGTGTCTTTAGTTTTACTATGTGGCTGCTTCAATGCCCCGATTCAATTCAGAATCTTTGTCTTTTATGATCATTTTGCCATTGGAGAAGAGCTGGAGGGTGCCCAGTGCCAGTCTGATGAGTAACGTGGTTGAGGACGGACTGTCATGTTCTGTTTGACAGCAGTTTTTCTGAGCATTTGATAAATGCAAAATGTTCCACATACATGCTGAATGTTTAGATCAGGAAATTTATTATGGTGAAAGCCACATTGCCATTAGCCCTTCTCAAAAATGCTTCAAACACACCCTGTCGTTTTTGGCAATGTGTTTTTTACTCTAATAAAAGTTTTTTATAAACTTAAACATTCACCATTATCTTTTGATCACACCTTATACTTTCTAAATGAGAAATAAGACTAATTACTTAAGATTGGATGAGAGTTTATCGAGCTAGTTTGTGTATGAATTACGTAGATTTAAAACCTTCAGAGTTAGGCTGAGTAAAATAAAATGTTTTTAGTTATATCGAAATGTGCCAAAATCTCTGATTTGCTTTAGAATGTTCCCAGAAAAGTTGGAAAAGAGATTAAAAGGTGAAATATTGCTAATTGTTCAAGTTGAATGATGTCTACTTTGGGCTTTATCATATTTTTTTCTACTTCAGTGTATGGTTGAAAATGTTTATGTTACACCTAACTGTTCTCTTATCCTCACCTAGAATTACTATTCTGGGATTGTCACGGGAGTCTGTTTGCTCTGTTTCTGTTTAGATGGTCTGTTTTGTATTCTGTTATTTTAGAACAAGTATATCAAACAGCTTTGATCTTTGCAGATATGGGAGATTGGGAGAGGAGTTGCTTCTGGAGAGCTATCCAGGATTTGTCCAGTATTCAAGACCTGGTCTTTCCTGGAGAATAAGGAAAATGAAATACAAGTGATAAGTAGGTAGCAGAGAGTAAAGTATTTAGGTTTTGGCTCAAGATCAAAGCAGTGTAGAAATGCTTCAGGGATTAGTGTTGAGGACAGTAATAATGGGCAAAGGATGTTGCTCTTGTTCTGTGATGTATCACACGACCCTGATTGTTTGAAATCTCCTTTGGCCTCTTCAGCTGAAGCTTGTTTTGTTACCAAAGGACTCATGTTCCTACTTGGATAATTTATGCTGTTTTTCATGTTATCTTTCAGCACAAGAACTGTGGGCCCGAGTCTCATGATATGACAAATGAAAGGAGAAAGGACTTACTTCCAGAGTGTTCTGGACATGGTTTACGTGAAATCCAGGATCATGGTTCTGCCAGAGAGCAGGTAGAGGACAGTATAGTAAAGAGTAAGCAACCGAAAGTAACTTTGTGAGTTTGAGCTGGGCCGTCAGAGCTGTGTTACTAACAAAGATGATGATGGTAATGTTCTCTTGTTAATATTAGCATTGTTGCTATCATAAATAACAACTTGTTTTCATTGGGCACTTATCATAGCCACAATGGTTTTACAAGTTTGTATCAGTATCTCATTTAATTCTTGCAATTACTCTGGGAGATAGATACTAATATCCTTCTTTCATAAATGAAATTTGAAATTGCTTTGCAGATAGAATTAAGATTTGTAAGAATAGTAAGAAAGGGGCCGGGGTTTAGCTCAGTGTCATAAGTGCCTACTTGGCAAGCACAAGATTGTGAGTTCGATCCCCAATATCCCCCTCCTTCCAAAAAAATAAAATAAAAGCAAAATGTATACTGGCTACATTTATACCATAGTATATAAGAATACTCTGACCTTTTTAGATTACTTCAGGGTTATCACTGAAGCTTATAGCATTATCATTACAATTATGTCAGTGCTCACAATTTGATAAGTGCTGTTTATCAAAGTTATATATTATGCAGAAAGCATCTATGGGGACTGCTGAACTACAGCGAGAGATTTTGCGTGTGGACCACCATCGACGTCTTGCACCCAGAGACCAGAGAGGCCCTTGCAGCAGACCACAGGTACAGCAGACATCAGAGTATGGGAGTAGAGCTTGGATGCCGTTATCTGTCTGCCGAGCTGAGAGGGCAAGGCTTCCTGTTCTATTTATAACCTATTTCAAGGGTGTTATTTTTTAAACTTTTAGTTCTTATTATTTTTGCAGTATACTATGGTTATATTCATCAAGGAGAGATGGTACGTGTTTATAACACATCTTAATTCTTTTTTATTCCCCTTCCCTTTCTCTCTCCTCCCTCCATTCTTTGGTCCCCTCCTCATTTGCAAAAGATCTGTCTTCCTGCTTCCTATTGTCTTTTATTTTGCTCTTATTTTATGTATACTTTGGGTTTCTCATATAAGAGAAATCATGCAATATTTAAGATTGCGTGTCTGATTTATTTTACTTAATGTTAGTCTTAAGGTGCATCTATTTTCCTATAAATGACTCACATTTATTCTTAGATAGCAAAGTAGTGTTCCGTTGTTCACATTTTCTTTCTCCATTCATCTGTTTTGTTTGTTTTGATTTTATTTTTTGTTGTTTGGAGACAGGGTCTTGCTATGTATGTCAGGCTGGTCTTGAACTCACTTGTTGATAGATATGAAGGCCATTTCCAAAATTTTTCGGTTGTAAGTTGTTCTCCTATAAACATGAGTATGCATGTCTCATTGTAATATGTCTATAGACATATAAACATCTTCTCTTGCGGGAAGATATCTAGAAGAAGAATGGCTGGGTCAAATAGAATTTCTTTTAGTTTTTAAGGTATCTTCATAGTGATTTTCATAGTGATTGTATTAGTTTATATTCTCACCAATAATGCAGAAGTGTTGCTTCTCTCCCCCCGCAGCCTTCCCAGCATTTGTTATTTGATTTCTTGATGGAGTAAGATAGAATCTTAGTATTGTTTTAATTTGTATTTTTGTAATGGCCAGATATGTTGAATATCTTTTCATGTATTTATTGGCATTTATAATTTTCTGAAAAGTATCTGTTCATTTTAAGTGCTCACTTTTTAATTATTTTATTTTATTTTACTTTATTTTAATTTTATTTTATTATTTTATTTTAAAGGAAAAGCATTCAATTTTTTCTCATTCAATATGATGCTGACCAGAGATCTATCTTTTATGAGATTGAGACATGGTCATTGTATTCCTATTTTTTTTTTAATCATGAACACATGTTGAATTTTGTCAGTGGCTTTTTGAAATGATCATGTGATTTTTGTCCTTCTGTTTATGTTATGTATTATAATTATTGACTTGCATATGTTGAACCATCCGTGCATCCCTGGGATGAAGTCTACTTGGTCATTATGTATGATCTTTTAGTCTGTTGTATTCTGTGTACCAGTATCTTATTGAAGACCTTTGCATCTATATTCATTCAAGAGAATGTACTTCTCTTTTTCAGTTGAATTTTTCTTTTGTTTTAGAATCAAGGTAATGTTAGTTTCCAGGAATGACTTTGGCAGTACTTCTGCCTTTTCAGTTTCATTAAAGAGTCTGAGGAGTATTATTAGATCTTCCCTGAAGTTCTTGTAGAATTCAGCAGTGAATTCATTGCATCCTCAGCTTTTCTTAGTTGTTAGGTTGTTTTCTTTACTTCTTCAATTTCATTACCTGTCATTAGATTATTCTGGGGGTTTGTATCTTCTTGGTTCAGTTTTGTTAAATCATATGTATCTAGGAATCTGTGTATTTTTTCTAGATTCTCCAATTTATTGGAGTGTAGGTTTTTGAAGTAGTTACTAATAACCTGGATTTTGGTGATGTCTTTTATGATTTTGTCTTTCTCATTTTTAATTACATTGATGTATGTCTTTTCTTTTATCTTTTGGGTAACATTGGCTAAGGATTTACCTATTTTGTCTGTTCTTTCAAAGAACCAGATCTTTAATTTCTTTATTCTTTGTAATTCTTTTTAGTCTCAATTTATTAATTTCTGCTCTGATATGTATAATTTTATTCCTTGTGTTAGCTTTGTATTTGAATTGTTCTTGTTTTTCTGGTACATCATTAGGTTATTTGAATTTGCTCTATGAGGAGTCAGAGTTATAAACTTCCTTCCTAGAACGATTTTGCTTGTGTCCCATATGTTATGGTGTGTTTACTGGCATTATTGTTTGATTCCAGGAGTTGTTTGATTTCTTCCTTGATTTCTTATGACACATTGATTATTCAAGAGTATATTGTTTAATCTCCACTTGTCTCCACAATTCCTATAGTTGCTATTGTTGATTTCTCATTTGTTGCACTATGATCTGATAATATACCTGGGATAACTTTGATTCTTTTTATTTTTGTAAGCATGCTTTATGGGCATATGATCTGCTTGGAGAATATTCTGTGTACTGCTAAGAAGAATGTATATTTTGTTATTGGGTGGAACACTAAATTCATTTGTTGAAAAGTGTGGTTAAACTCTAATATTTCCTAGTCAATATTTTTGTCTAATTAATGCATCTATTTGTATTAGGGGGTTTTCAGGTCCCCTACTATAGTTGTGATGATGTTCATCAGATCTTTTATGTCCAATAGTATTGTTTTATAAGGTGGGGTGCACCAGTGGTTAGTGCATATATGTTTATAACTGTTGTCTCTTCTTGTTGAATTGTTCTTTTAAACAATATGTAGTGACTTTTGCCTCTTCAGATCAGTTTTGGCTTGAATTCTACTTTGAGAATAGAAGAACTATTCTTGCTTGTTTTTGGGTTCCTGTTGCATGGAATATTGTTTTCTATCCTTTCATTTTTAGTCAGTGAATTTCTTTTTGGACTTAAATATGTTTCTTGTATACAACATACTGTTGGGTTTTGTTTTTTGATCCAATCTGTCAACTTATTTCTTTTGATTGGGCGATTGAGACCATTCACTTTAAGAGTTATTACTGAAAGGCATTGACTTTTTCTTGTCATTGCATTATTTTCTTGTTACTGATTGCCCCCCCCCACTTTTCTGCCTAACTGCTCATCCTCTTTGAAGTATTTATTCCACTAGTCTTTTTTGGCATTTCTGGCTTCATTATCTCTTTCTAGGGTATCCTTGCAAAAAACGAAAAAAGATTTTAAATGCTGATTTGGTGGTCATAAATTTTTTAAGGTGTTCTTTGACATGGGAAGACATTTGATCATCAACTTTGAAGGATTTTTTTTGCAGGATATGTCATTCTGGATTGGGAGGGGTTTTTGTTATTATTTCTTTTAGGGCATGAACTGCTTCACTCCAGTCTCTGCTAGTCTTTAATGTTTGTTTGAGAGGTCTGATGTAATGCTAATCAGTTTACCTTTATAGTTGACCACTTTTAAGATTGTGTCCTTGTGTTGCACTTCTGGGATTTTGACTACAATATGTGGTAAAATATTTGGGCTTCTGTATATTAATTTTTCACTGATAGTTGGAAAGTTTTCTGCTATTATATAAACAGGCTTTTTATGCCATTTGTGCTGTCCTGTATGTTTTCACTATTTCCATTTCATCTTTGCATCATCTAGCAGCTGTTGGATCCATTTCCCGTATTCTCTTGTCGTTTTTAAGATGTCTCTAAGTATCTGTGTGGTTTCTCACATCAGTCCTGTTTTGTGGTTCTGACAATCTGTCCTTACCTTGGTCACTTCTGCTGCCCATAGTTTTATTAGAAATTTTTATCTTTCCGATTTCTGTTTGATAACTTTCACGGACTTTAATTCTTTGCTCAACTGGCTATTCATGTTTTGTCATGTGCTTTAGCTTAGCTAGCTTTTTATTATGTCTTTTCTAAGCTCATCGATTGCTTTATTAAGTCCATTATCTGTTTAGTTATATCTTCTTGGAGCTCGCCAAGCACTATCTTTTCTTTTTGCCTTCTCTTTTAACCGTTCAGTGAGATAGGGAGTCTGCTGGACTTTATGTCAGCACTTTCAGACACATACCCCTTAGAAAGCCACAGGAGCTGCTCCCACCCAGCCACTGTGTTAGGACGACCTCAGAGACATCGAAGAATAATTTTCTGTAGTTGTTTTGCAGGTCAGTCTGAAACAATTCAGTCCTTCCCAGAACAGCTCCTAGTTAAGCACTTTCAAATGTGACAGGCACTGCACTGGATTTCTAGCCTGCCATGCAGAAAGGGTTACTTTCAGAGTAAAACCCTGCACTGCTTTTTGCAGTTTATCATCACTGTGGGCTTTTCTTGGCTAGTGCTGCTGATCTGTCCGTTGTTTCTCTCTGGAACTACTGACCCTGTCCAGGCTTATCTTGTGTTACTGGACAGAGTTCCCTCTCCTTAGGAGTTGGGGCTAGCATTCCAGACTGCTTCATTTTTTTCTCTGTGTTTTGCTCAGTTTCTGTAGCTTCTGTGTAGTTTCTAGTTTTCCTGTCAGCTTCCTCCCAACCCCCAGAGATCTGATTCTTTTTTTCTTCACCAAATTTGTTTTCCAGGTATCTTGAGTCCAGGTCCCAGAGAGATTATATTTTGTTACCAGTCTTTACCCTGCCATTCTTAATCCTCTTATTAAGATAATTATAGAGCTTTACTAAAACCTAGGGTGTTGTTAAGAACACTTGTTTCCTTTTGGAGAAACTGTATTGTATATGTAGTTGTATAAAAGGTATATTTCCAGTGGCCATTTTCTTTTCTGATGTGAAAGGAGAAGAAACAAGCAATTTCTAAGAGGGAGGGTTAAGGAGGCTCTTCAACTACTGGCTAGAACTAGGTCTCCATCAGGAAGCTGGAAGAACATAGGGCAGGATCACTGAGAAGTAAGCTAGTAAAGCCAGGCCTGGTGGTGTGTACCGATAATCTCTGTGGGACTCTGAGGCAGGAGGATCACAAGCTGGACCCAGCCTGGGCAACTGAGCAACTTGATGAGACGCTGTTTCAATCAGAAGTAAAAGGACTAGGGGTGTAGTTTAGTGTGAGGCCCTGAATCCAGTCCCCAGTAGCACAAAATAGACAAATTAGTAAAATAAACTATTCACGTTTGAGCTGGAGCTTGTTAGGGTTATGTTGCCTGAGGTTTGGGGGGCATTGAGTGAAAATCTCTAGTTTTTCAAGAAAGTATTACCTATCCTGGTGTACCAAGATTTCTCCATGGCTTTTATCATGTTGGGATAATTTCTTTTTCCTTTCTTTGAGACTAGATTTCACTATGCAGTTCAGACTGGCCTTGAACTCACTTTGTAGCCCAGGCTGGCCTCTTAACTCACAGTAATCCTCCTGTTTCAGTCTCCCAAGTGCTGGGATTACACACGTATGCGACCACACCCAGCTGTTGGGATGACTTCTATTTTCTGGTTTCATATTATTTTAGAAACAAAAGCTTTAGGCAGCCAGCAGTGTTGGACCATGTGAGAGACAGTGAAGCTCCCTCTTAATCCTTTTACGAATGCTAAGTGAAAAGAGCAGAGCGGCAAAGAGCAGGATCTGAGTTGAGGTTTTGGGACTGAACTGCAGGTCTTCTGTGATTTTTAGTGTGTCTCTGTGAGATCGTCCTAAAGGCACACTGTTGCGGTTTATTGCGCATCATCATTTATATAGCTGAACCTGTGGCAGGCTCTTTGTTGCCTCTGGTCTTTTGCATGTGTTTTTTCCTGTAAGTAGTCTTTTGCTTCACAGAGTTGATCCCCTTTCATCCACCAGGTTTCAGTCTAAGTGGCCTCTCTTTGTAAAGTGCAGATGCTGGTGCCACAGTTGGCTGTGCCAGCAGAATTATTGATGTTGGAGATTCATGGAACTCAGTTAAGCACCAGGCATTTTCCAGGCCCCTCCTTGGGATTATGGGTGCGAATGTGGTGCTGGTGCCACTTGCTTAGTTTCTTAGAGGCCTTCTCAGTGTATACTTCAGACCATTCTCCTCTCGCATGGCCTTAGTGCTAAAGCTGGTATGGCCGCCTCTACCATTCCAGTTCCCAGAAATGGGCTTAGGGTCAAAGGTTGCTGCCACTCCAGTGTCTTCACATAGACTGTGCAAGATGCTCTGGTCCTGTTTAGAATTCTCACTGGGCAGGCATTGCTTGGGCGTCAGTCCCCGTAAGCTGGATTCCCATGTATAAGCAAGCTTGGTAATGAGCCTCCGCAGTATCCGTACGATGGGCTTTGTCGGCTCCCACGCCATAGTAATATGGCCTTGGGGCCCAGGGCAGCCATTGGTTATAGTGCAGGAAAGTATTTTCTCTTTTTGAGTGTGAATGTTACTGTGTATGTGTGTGTGTGTGTGTGTACACTGTTTTGTTTATCCATTCGTCCAGTGATGGACACTTGAGTTGTTTCTACCTCACTTACTATATGTAACACTGTCACAAGTGTTGATGTACAATCATGACATGTCCAGTGCAAGCGCCTCTTGATGAAGCCAACCATTCAAGGGACAGAGCAGTGGCAAAAGAGGTCTGTTAACAGCTGCCGGGCAGAGAAAGGTGAAGGGTTTTCATCTGATTCCATCTAGCCAGTTACAAAGCTTCCATAGGTTTTCTGAGGAATCCAGTCTTAGGCAATAGACCCTAGACCTAGGTGGACACAAGAATGGTCATCAGTGCTTGCAGTAATCCATGAAAATTTTGAGACGCTGTCAATTTACCTGGTATTCATACATTCCTGCTCACATGAACCTAAAAAGACTGATGAAGATTACATCTGACTGATGTTATTTGATGTTTTTCCTTATCCTTTTTTTTCAGGCAAATCTGCCCTTATTGTTTATTTGGGGAATGAAGGCAGTGAATTATTTGGGGAATGAGGCAAAACAGAAACTGAAACAGACTAGCTAGTGCTATGAGGAAGTTAAGCCATTCATCGGCTTCAGGAATACAAATACTATTTCAAGCCTCTGGTTTAAATTCTTTTGTGTATTTACCCACATGTGAAATTGCTGGATCACATGGAAATTTTATTTTATTTTATTTTATTTTATTTTATTTTATTTTATTTTATTTTATTTTATTTATTTTTGGAAATTTTATTTTTTTTATTTGTTTAATCATCCTGCCTCAGCCTTCCAAATGCTAGCATAGGATCACAAGTGTGCACCACCATACCTGGCTGGGAATTCTATTTTTAATTTTTTGAGGACTTACACACTTTTCCATAGTGACTGTATCTTTTACAATTCCCATTAGTGTTGCACAAGGGTTCAATTTTAATTTCTTTACATTTTCACCAATACTTGTTATTTTCTGTTTTTTTAAAATAATAACATCCCAAAAAAGGAGGCATGATATCTCATTGTGATTTAGATTTGCACTTTCCTAATGATTACTGTTGTGCATCTTCTCATATGGTTATTGGCCTCTTTAGTGTCTTTATAGAAATTTGATTCAAGCTCTTGTTTATTTTTATTTTGTTTTGTTTTAAACTTGTTTTACATTCTGTATGTATTTGGATACTAACCCCTTATTAGATATATGATTTGGAAATGTTTCTCTGATTTCCTCAGTTGCCTTTCACTCCATTGATAGTGTCTTTTAGTGTGAAAAATATTTTTTTGATTTTAACATAGTTCAGTGTATTTTTTAATTTCTTAAATTTTTATTAGTACATGTTGGAGTACATAATGATTACATTCACCTTGAGGAGTTGGCACATGTGCATAATACATCTTAATTCTTTTTATGTTCCCTTCCCTTCCCCTCTTCCCCTCTTCCCCTCTTCCTGTATCTCTTGGTCCCTTTCCCATTCTATTTTTTATTTTGTTACCTGTGTTTCTGGTATTGTATTTAAGAAATTGAAAGATCCAGATTCAGTGTCCTATAGCTTTCCTCCTATGTTTTCATCTAAGAGTTTTATAGTTTTAGCTCTTCTGTTTGGATCTCTGACCTAAACAGACCATTTTGAGTTAGTTTTTGTGTGTGGTGTATGATAAGAACCCAGTTTTATTCTTTTGCATAGGAATATCCGTTTTTCTAATACCATTGTTTGAAGAGGCTGTCCTTTCCCTATTGAGTGCTCTTGACTCCCTTGTCAAAAACATTTTACCATCTATGTCAGCATTTACTTTGTGGCCTTCAATTCTATTTCATTGATTAGTAAGCCTGTCTTTATACCAGTACCATGCTGCTTTGATTATTGTAGCTTTGTAATAAGTTTTGAAATCAAGAAGTGTAAGACTTTTATCCTTCTTTTTCAAGATTATTTGACTCTTTGTAGCCTCTTAGGAGCCATTATTAATTTGAGGAAGTTTGTTAGTGTTTGTGAAAACATGCCATTGACATTTTGATAAGAATTATTGCTTTAGGTTCTATTGGGGCTCAGAAAATGATACCCCAAAGTATCATACTTTGGGACTCAGAGGCAAGCCAAAAGAAAACATCAGTCTCAGGTAGCACGGCGGCACATGTCTATAGTCTCTGCAGACTGTAAGGCTGAATGAAGCACGAGGATCACAAGTTTGAGCCTAGCCTAGGTAACTGAGCAAGACCCTGCCTCAAACTAGAAAATACAGAAAAGCTGGGGCGGCAGCTCACTGTGAAGGTCCTAGGTTCAATCCCCAGTACTAAACAAACAAACAAAAACCTCAAAAAACAACTTCCTTTGAATTTTTCTGTCTTTCTGTCATCTGTTCTCCTTTCTGCAACCCCAAACAAGCCATAGAAAATAAGATTTTTCTTTCCCAGGACGAGTCACAGAAAGTAGAACCACTGTTCCTCAAAGCAAGTCAGTGAGCCTAAAAATACTACTCTAATCTTTCCCCGCTGTGTGTCCTAGAGGTGGAGATAAGGGATTTCTCTGACATACCTGGTCTTACCGCAAGTCATAAGTCCTCCATCCTATGCAGAAGGAAGAAATGCTGTACCGAATAACCAAGGAGAATCTGAACAGACAGGTCTTTCTTAGTTTCCTCTCAGCGTCTTAGCATTAGGTCATCCTCTTTAATCATTTCTACATGTCTGTCCTTACTTCACTGAACTCAAGCAAAGAAATGAATAGTTCATTCTAGGTCTTGATTCTGAAGGCTTTTGTGCTTTGATTAAATACTTCTGTCTGCTTTTCTTTTTTTTAACCTGTCTTTTGTTACAGAAATTGGCCATGGCTCTTAATAGATTGGGTAAGAAAATGTATCCATCATTGTTCTCCTCTACAGTAGTTAAGGTTTTGTGTTTTTTTTTGTCTCTTTGAGACAGGGTCTCACTGTGCAGTTCAGGCTGGCCTTGAGCTCACTTTGTAGCACAGCCTGGTCTTGAACTCATCATGATCCTCCTGCCTCAGCCTCCCAAGTGCTGGGATTGTAGGCAGGAGTCACCACGCCTGGCTTATAGTAGTTAAGTTTTAACAGTGGTTCTGATCCATGAAAACAGTGTATGTTTTCACTTAATGGTGTCTCATTTCTTTCAGCCATGTTTTGTAGTAAATCTTGTACCCCATTGGTTCATTAAGTTTATTACTAAATATTTTATTCCTTTTGATGCTATTATAAATGTACTGTTTTCTTAAATGTCCTTTTGGATTATTCATTGTTTATGTAAACTATTTTTTTTGTTACTGGAGATGAAAACTAGAGCTTCACACGTGCTAGGCAAGCACTTTATCATTATGCTACATTTTTGTTAACAAGTTAATGCATAATATTACTATAAAGATATTTCTGTTTAAAGACACTTTATGTAATATGTACATTGTTCTGTGACTGCGCTAGGCCTGAGAGTTTCACAGACTTCATGCACCCTCCTGTAGCATTCTCGCTGACTCTTGTTGCAGAAAAAGTTTTTAGGACACATCAGAAAAAGGTACGAGGAGGGGTTACTAGCCACAGCTAGAGATCATAGGTCACACTTGAAAGAGAGGTGTGAGTACCTTAAGAAATGAAGCACGTTATAGTTTGGTGTTGAATATATTTATCATTGTTTTGAGGGGGTGGAAACCAAGGGATAAAGGGACCCATTCACTCATCCCCCTCTCAAAAGAATACCAACCCAGTGTGCCCAGTAGCACATGTCTATAATCCTAGCACTTGAGATGCTGAGGCAGCTGTGTCACTGTGAGCTCAAGGCCAGCCTGAACTGCATAGTGAGACTCTTCTCAAAAAACAAAAAATAAAAGAGTACCAACCCATTTATAGGCCTGGGCATTATTGTTTTTGTTTTGATAGATAATTTAAACTTTTTCTAGATTTACTCAGCCTTTTGCTTGTTTTTTTAATTAGGCCAATTTATGACCTGCAATGATGGCTCTGGTAGGGAAGGAGTGTAAATCCAGCTAAAGATTGTTAACACTGGGGCTCTTATTTATAATTGAGTCTTTTTTGGTCTAGCTGTCTCCTTGTTTGGGAGTTTGGGTGACTCACCAGAGTTATAGAATGTTTTAGAGGGGTCCCATTACATTTGGGGTGTTGGCTGCCTTTGGGCATTAAATACATTGATCAATTTGGGGAATACTGCCATATCAACAATATTTAGTCTTTCAAGTCATGAAGGTGAGAGGTCTTTCCATTTATTTAGGTGTCTTTTAATTTCTTTCAGCAATGGTTTGTAGGTTTTAGAATATAAAGTTTATGCTTCCTTTGTTAAATTTACTCCAAAGTATTTTATTCTGATAGGAGTGTAAATGGATTTTAAAATTTTATTTCCAAGGGGTTGGGGTTTTAGCTCAGTGGTACAAGTGCCTGCCTGGCAAGCACGAGATTGTGAGTTTGATCCCCAGACCAAAAAAAAAAATTATTTCCAAATTATTCATTACAAGAATAGAAATGACAGCTGATTTTTATGTATCCATCTTATACCCTACAACCTTGCTGAAAGATAAATAACTTTTAAATAGATAAAACAGTTTTAAACTTTTTATTTCTAAAAGTTAGCAATCATAATTTAACCTATATAACATCCAAGTGTGTATACCAACTGTGTCATAAGGCTTTTATTATTTGTTGATCCTTGTTTTTATCTCTGATACTTTTTCTTCAGCTTACTAAGAGTTTGTTTGGTTGGATGACCGGTTAATTCCTTCTGAAAGTTCTTCCTTTCATTCTTTTCTGCTTTTATTCTTGCATGCTTTTTTGTTTGTTTGCTTGATGCAATCAAGTCAAGATTGTAGAAGAAAAGAATAGATAAAAACATTAAAAGGATAATTTTGTCACTTTGTCGACTGCACTTTCTAGCAGGTTCATAAGTATCAGTCAGGAGTGGGTGCTGAATTCCAAGCTTCACTGGCCATTCATTCTGGAATAGATCAAGAAGAAAAAAAGAAAGAGGTATGTGATAATGTTGCTTTGAACAGTAGTATTACCACAGTGATGATACACGTGACATTGCAAAGTTTTCCGTGCCTTAACGGATTAAGAGGTAACTGCCAACTCTACTGGAGTTGTTACAATTCAAGATGTGATCAAAAACTATGGTGAATGTTTAAATTAAAAACGTTTTCACAGTAAATGACACGTTGCCATTAATCACAACTGGAGTACCCCCTCCTGCTTCCAACACGCTTACCCCACCTTTCTTGCCACTCTCGGAAGCAGTTCTGGAAGTCGTTTCTTCAGTGCCTTTAGTTGCGCCGTTGGACGGCGGCTTCTATCTAATACATTGATTCAAAATGTTTAGCTTTCATGGTCTTTTTTTTTTTTAAGAGAAGGCAAAGTTTATTTTAGAGGAGTAAAAATAGAATTTATCTGTTGTCTAAACTGAGATAGATTCGTCTTGACCCAGAGATGATGTTGACAATTTCCAAACCGTGGTTTTCCCCTCCAGTCTCCCTCACTAAAACACCCCTTTTAAGGTGTAAATGTTGTTGACGGTAAATGTTACCACCGTTATCCTAGTGGAAACCCCCATTGGTTTCCATTGCAGAACAGTAAAATGTGTGCTACTCAGCTTCACATCCAAGGTCTTCGGTTATTCGTCCGTGCCTTTTTTGGGCTCTTCTCAAACTTCTCACTTCCTGTTTCTAACATAGCAGGCATAGCATTCAAGGTCCTGTAGACTCTGTGGAGAGCCAGGAGTCACACAAGCGGCCGAGGACACTCCAGTGTTTTTACCCCCTTTCTGCCTTTTTGTTGGATGGCACTGCGCACTGGGAAGCAGCATTCTCTGTATCTTTGGCCAGACTTTGTGAAGACCCTCATGACAGAGAACTTTCGGAGCTGCTTTAAAAAGTGGCAAGAATGATGGCTTAAGCACGAGTGAAATGACGGGAAGTATTTTGAGTAGGTTAATGGCAATATGTCTTTTATTGTAACAATTTTTAAAATTTAAACATTTACAATATTTTGATCATACTGCATGTGTTGAACTTTTCTTCTAAGCTTTTATGGTTTAGGGTGCATTAATGTGAAATTAAAGATCTGATCTAAGTGAATTTCTCCAACTAGAAGGTATTTGCCACTATAACTTAATTAAAGGAAAATTTATATTTACATCTCCTTTTTTCTTACTTCCTTTGCAGTTTAAAATTAGTTTAAACTAAGAGTTTTTAACTCTGACCATGTACCAGAAGCAGACATGGAGCTTTTTTCAAAATGCAAATTCCTACACCCAAACCAGATATAGTGAATCAGTACCTGATTCAGTGCCTTAATGGATTAGTAGGTTGGTAGCAATGGTGTTACTTAAAAATACCACTGGTGATTCTGACACAACCTCAGTATTAGAAACTGTTTTGACTTTTAACAATTTTTTACCAAAAAGCTATAGAATGCCCTTATATTAGCACAGAGGCTTTAGCCTTTTGAGTACCCTATGTCCTTAAAAAGGAATTAATTCAGAGGCGTGAACAGATTACACACAGTATACTAGCACTTGCTTTTATTGTACTGGCCCCATGTATGAGTATTATAGTCTGATAAACTTTGATTATTCTCCTGTCCTTCCTGGCATGTTAGGCTAGGCCCAGGATATGCTTTTGTGGTATGATTCTAAGTTAGAAAATTTAAGGGATGTTCTGTTATAAAATACCTCCCACTTTCTTTCTGTGGCCCTGGGTTTTGATACTACCTACTGCTTGGGAACACAAATATGTATCTTACTGTATCAAATGTAGTCATTTTCTTTAGTACTAGTGATGAGACCATACTAAGGGCAAACTAAATTAGGACTTTTTTCTATAGTTTGTTTTAATATATAATAGCTATATAATTAAAAATACAAGATTCTTATTGTATGTGTTATTATCGTGAGTCATCAGAGACAGAAGGAAATTAAGGACTCAGTTCCGTGTTACTTCTGTATTTTTTTCACTTTAAAGTTTCTCTTATTGGTATATGTTTGTGATACATAACCAATACATTCATTGTGGGGTATTGTTACATGTAAATGTTACACCTTCATCCTCTTTACTTCTCTTTTCCCTTCCCACTGTGCTGTCTCCCCAGATCCTCAGATTCTCTTCGCACATCCACATAGTCTGTCTCCCTGTTTCTTATCATCGGTCTTTTATTTTCCTGTTTAAATTATTTGTGTTTGTGCTTTCTCATGTAAGAGAAGCCATGTGATATTTGAACTTCTCTGTTGGATTTACTTCACTCAGCATTATGGTCTCAACATGCATCCTTTTCCTACAGATGACTGAAATGTATGGTTGAGTAGTACACCATTGTTTGTATATACCACATTTTGTTTACTGATTCGTCTGTTGATGGACATATAGGTAGCTTCCAAGATCAGCTACTGTGAGTTGTGCTGCTATAGAAATGGGTATGCACGTATCACTGTGATATGATGCCTTCAGCTCTTTTGGGAAGATGTCTAGAAGAGGTATACTTGGGTTGAATGAAATTTCTAATTTTAACGTTCTGAAGAATCCCTATACTAACTTCCATAGTGGTTATACTAGTTTACATTCTCACTATGTAGAAGACTTCCTTTTCCCCCATAGCCTCACCAGCGTTTGTTATTACTTGATTTCTTGATGATAGCTATTCTTTCTGGAGTAAGGTGAGATCTCAGCATTTTCTTAATTTGCATTTCTCTCTACTGACCAGAGATGTTGAACATTTTTTCATGTATTTATCGACCATTTGTACTTCTTTTGAAAAGTATCCATTTCAGTTGCCCATTTTTTGATTGACTCTTATTTTTCAGTCATTCACTCATTCACTGCAGAAATGTGAAGGAGCTTTGGCATTTTGTTGTTGTTTTTTGAACTCATGACCTGGTGCTTGCTAGGCAGGCACTTATGTTAGTGAGCTAAATCCCTGGCCGACTCTCTTATTTTTAAAAAAATTTTGTTACATTATTAAAGCACTGAGTTTATTTCACATGTATATTTTTGTTTTTCCGCTATCTTCATGTCTGACCACTGCTACTACTGTCCCATCATAACATTCCATATATACATAAAACCAAGTAAAGGGCAGAGTTCCATCTTTAAAATTTAAACAGGCACTTTGGCTACATATATTTGGCAATGGAACCTGGACAACATTTATCAATTGTGGTAGGGAAAGTTCTCACTTTGCATTATAAAAAGGATAGCCAAGTATCAGCAGTTACAGAAATTTAATAAGCCAGTAACTTTTAATAGCTGTTTTCTTAAAGAGACTTCCTCCACTGCCAGAAATTCTTTTATTTCTGGGGGAGTACTGGGAATTGAACTCATGACTTTGCACTTGCCAGGCAGGTGCTATGCTGCTGAGCTGTATCCTTGGCCTCAGAAATCTTGAAGAGCCTTCTCGTCAGTCTTTTGGAAGCAATTCACATAATTGATGGATTTGACTTCCATTTGGGGGCAAAAAGCCACCTTTTTCTATGCTTGCTTGCATTTTTGCTTTAATGTCTTATATGGAACTAAGTCCGTTGAGTGTTTTAGTTTTTTCCTGTGTTCTGAAGTATTCTTGGCCTTTTGATTTCATGTTGATGGTTTAGAGAATTTTCCATTCTGGTTTGATTTTTGTGTATTTTTGGCTGAATCTATGTAGATTTATGAAAGATTTGGCTGAAATCTATGTAGATTTCTTCACTGGAACTTTCTTTTTAGTTTCCCCATCACCAAAATCATCACCATCAACATCATCTTTGTCATTATCATCTTCAGCAGCTAGTTTTACTTTTTTCTGTGGGACCTTGCTACCCCTTCTTGGGACAGATCGCTTTCCAAATATACTTAAGAGTTTTATGTCCTCTTCATCGTCTGACTTTGCATGTTCTTCCATGACTCCTAAGTGTTGGAAGCTGAAACGCACAGACACAGAACCACACTTCAACCTTAACACCACACACAGGTGGTGTAATTTTAAAGCCCCTGGGGGGAAACCATTGGCTGTGCAGACATTTTCAAAGTGGCAAGTGTTACTTTAGTTGGACTGCCTTTAGAATTCATTGCCTCTGTTTGACAGTGTGTGGTTCGTTTGCACTAGCCCTGAAACCTACTGTTCTTTACGATAACTGGTGCTCATTTTCATCACTGTCCACCTTAAAGTGATCATTTTTATTGGCCTCCAGTTTACAATTTATAGAGCGCCAGCTAGAGTCAAGGGTGTCCGTTAAAATTTATTTGAATTTTGTGCAACATTTGTTAGCTCACTTCACCAGTATGTCATCTGAAACATGAAGCAAATTCCATTGAAGATAGTTCAAGAAGCTGAGAGCGCATGTTTGTGCCCATTGAATCTTTATTTTTTTTTTAATTTTATTTAAAGAGAAAACAAAACAAAACAGAAAAAAGGGTAGCAACAATACAGAATTCCAAGGAAAAAAAGAAAAGAACAAAAAAACACTTAAAAAATCATTACTTGATAACTTACATACTGTCATCTAGGAAATAGTTGTTCAAATTACAAATTTAAAACATACAAAGTAGACATTCAAACAATGAGACTATTAACAGTTCTGCTCCACGATCAAACAAAAAGAGTAATATGGTCATTCATCTTACACACTTAACCATACATGGAATTATATCCTTTAGAGTGTTTTCTTTTCCTCTCTTTTCCTCTCTTTTTTACAGTATTACTTTTTACTCTCCTCTCCTTTATTTTCCTCTCTTTTTTACAGTACCAATTACACATTTCTTATTACTTTTTACACTAGAGACACAATGCAATATTTATAAATATAATTCTTATTTATTTCAATTTTTTTTCTTTCTTTTTTTTTTTTGTTTTTTTTTTGGTACCAGGGATCGAACTCATGCCCTCATGATTGCCAGGCAGGCGTTTATGCTGCTGAGCTAAATCCCCAGCCCCAAAATACTCCCTGCATCTCGGTTTTTTTTGGTGCTGGGATCGAACTCACGACCTCAAGTTTGCCAAGCAGGCACTTGTGCCGCTGAGCTAAACTCCCAGCCCCCATTGAATCTTTTGTAGGGTGGTGGTGTGCGCTTAGGTGGGAGAGAGGGCAAAGGGCGATAAAGAACTAGTGCTCTGGCTCTTTTATTTTGGAGGGAGGAAGTCTGATACTTTCTTAGTTCTTCATATGTTCTAGGTATCTGTGCAAGGAATAGTTGGCAAAAATTTTTTCCTATTTCGTAGATTGTGTCTTCATTCTGTTGGTGTCCTTCACTGTGTGGAACTTTTTTAATGTGACATGATCCCATTTGTTGATTCTTGACGTTATTTCTCTTCCAACTGGGGCTGTGTTCAGAAAGTCCAGCCCCAGTTGTTTATGCTGCTGTCTTCAGGCATCTTAACCTACTTTATCTTCTATCAGATTGTTTCTGCTTCAATATTTAGATCTTTGATCCATTTTGATTTTATTTTAGTGCGTGGTGAGTAACATGGGTTTAGATTCAATCTTTCATGGTACACAGCCTGTTTTCCCAGCACCATTTGTTAAAGAGGCTCTTTTCCTCAAGCGGTCAGCTTTTGGCCCTTTCATCTAGGATCAGATGACTGAAGGTGCCTGAGGTTGTTACTCGGTCCTCAGTTTTGTACTGTTGACCCACATGTCTGTTTTGTGCTTGTACCATGCTGTTCTTATCATGTGGTTTTGTAATGTAATTTGAAATTCACAATTGTGTATTTCTGCTTTCCTCTCCTTGTCCAAGATTATTTTTGAAGGACTGGGGATATAGCTCTGTGGCACATTGCCTACCTGGCAAGTGCAAGGTCATGACTTCAATTCCTGGTTCAAAAAAAAAAGAAAGAAAAGAAATCTAAGATTTTTTTTTTTCTATTCTGGATCTTTTCTGGTTCCATATAAATTTCAGGCTATTTTTTTCTAGCTCTATGAGGAATGCTGTTGGTGCTTTGATTGAAATTGTATTAAGTCTATATATCATTTTGGTAAAATGGCCATTTTGACAATATTGGTCTGTTTATCCAGTAACAGGGGATTTGTTTCCATTTTCTTATGTCCTGTTTGATCTCTTTTTTTTTTTCAGAGTACTGTTTTTTTTCAATAGAGGTCTTTCACTTCCTTGCTTAGAATCATTCCTAAGTATTTAGTTATTTGAAGCAATTACAAATGTGTACTTACATATTATATAGTCTTACTGTCTGTAGCCCAGGTCTGTAACCTTAAGACCCTAGGAACAGGGCTGCTCAGCAAGTGGCAAATGGCAGGTGAGCTGGGAAGCTTCATCTGTATTTACACACCTGTGATGGGCTTGAACCATTCTGAAATCATACATTTCCACCCCCACCTTCAAGCACCTGTCAGTGGAAAAATTATCTTTCAGAAACCAGTCCCTGGTGCCAACAAGGTTGGGGATTGCTAGTCTATATCATAAGAATAGTTTCCTTCCTTAGGAAGTCTTCTGAGAACAGAATTTTAATGATTTAACTACTTTACTTTAGCGTCAAAAACAATACCTGAGACACAGAAGACTTTTTATGGATATTGAAAGAGAACAAGTAAAAGAACAAAAACGGCAAAAGGCACAGCAAAAGAAGAAAATTGAAAAGTAAGTTTTTGATCCTCATTCTGAAATTTAAATTAGCAGTTAAGATGTTTTCGTAAGTCAGATCTAAGAAACAACCCAGCGAGTGCCGGGAGCGTAGGTCAGTGTACAGCCTGTGGTTAGCACGAGCATGCACAGGGCCCGGACTTCGCTCTCCAGCTACCTTCCTCCCTCAAGGGGAAAAAACAGAAAAGGAAATAATCCAGCAATGGTTTTGTCTTCTGATATAAACTGGTAACAACTATTGTTGAACTGACTATTGAAGATGGTTAACAATTATATTTTTTCAGTGGTTTCTTTTTTTTGTTGTTGTTTAATATCTTATTTTTTAGAGTAGTTTTAGGTTCACAGCAAAAGTGAACAGAAATAGAGAGTTCCCATATACTTCCTTTCTACACACGTGGCCTCTGGTACACTTCGTTACACTTGATGAATCTGTATGTGCCACATTATTACTCAGAATCCATCGGATTCACTCTTGATGTTATATATTATATAGGTTTTGATAAATACTGTATCTAATGACGTGTGTCCATACATGTACCATACAGAGTAGTTTCACCAACCTAAAAATCGTATGTGCTCTCCCCGTTCATCTCTCCCTAACCCTGGGCACTGTCTCCATAGTTTTCATTTTCCAGAATGTTATGTAGTTAAAATCATATAGTTTGTATGTATGTAACCTTTTCAAAATGGTTTCCTATACTTCCTGTTAGCCCTAAACAGAGTCAGGGTGAAAGAAATAATAGTATTATTTCTGCAAAATTTTATAATTTACAAGCATCTTTATATATTATTTTGTTTGGTGCTTTTCAACAATAAAGAACATTCTACATGCCAGCCACCATATTATATGCCAAGAATATAAAGACTGAATGTGTAATAGTATGCAGTTCAGGCTGGCCTTGAACTCACTTTGTACTTCAGGGTGGCCTCAAACTCACAGCAATCCTCCTGCCTCAACCTCCCAAGTGCTGGGATTATAGGTGTGCACCATCTCGCCTGGCTGTATTACTTATTGAATATGTAATTTTCAGCCTCAATGTCTTTAATTATAAAGTTGGGATTATAATAACTGTCTTTCAGTGTGTAATAGAATTAAGGGCTTAGCATTGCATTTGGAATTTGATAAATACAGTAAAAGCACATGTAGCTACTATGATGATGTTGTGATGGTGGTGATTAATAGGATGAGCAACAAAAGAAAACAGATAAATGGAGAGAAAAGGAGACAAAAAAATAATCATTATAATGTTGGAAAGGGCAGAGATCATAAAACCAGATCAAAAGGGTGGACTAGAGTTTGCCAGATGGCTGAGTTATTATGAAAGCATAAGCTATGTTTGAGAAAAGATGGACCACCTAAACTTTGGTGAAAATGAAGTGGCAGAGGAGCTATAACAAAGCTATATTTAAGGCAGAAGCCTTATGGTCTGATGTGTATTCTCTTATAGCAGAGTAACAGTATGAAAATACGAAAGTAAGACTTGGTACGCAGTTACTGCAGTAATTGCAGTGTGGGAACACAGATTGACTTATTCAAAAGTATTTTAAAAATCTATACACATGATGAGTAGTTGGATATTTTCATTGGTTTGGTTGAGGTTGTTTGTTTCTGAGACAGAATCTCGATATTCCAAGCTGGCCTTAAGCTCACTATGAAGCCTAGGCTGGTTTCAAACTCAGAGCAGTCCTCCTGCCCCCGACCCCCACGCCCTCAGCATGGGTATTATAGGTGTGCCCCACCTCCCCTGGCTGACTCGTTGGGTTTAATGTTAAGAGAGGATTAAAAAAAAAAAAAAAAAAAGAGAGAGGATTCAAAAGCAGATTGTAACTGTTTCCTCAAATAATTGAATGAATGACAATATCATTAACTTAGACAAGACCCCAAGAACAGATTAAAAGTAAGCTGGTCAGTTTACTTTGGTGGAGCCACAGTTTGAGGAGCCTGTGGAACATCTCTGGCTGACTTAATGGACATTTGAAAATAACTAGAGTTCTGGAAACAGTGGGAACCAAGGATTCCTCTTCGGTTTTCACTGTACAGTTCAACATGGATTTGTACTGGGTGCAGGGCTACTGCTGGGCAACAAAGAAACGTGCAGGATGTTTGGTGCTCTTAAGGGATGGAAGTGCAAAATTAAAGACTTATGTCTTACATGCTTGACCAGTTTTCTCTTCAAGACATTTGCTAAAGTTGAAGATTCAAAGAATAAAGGGAAACCCTTATCTGGAAATGAACTAAGTATCTGTGAGAGTGTGGTGCTGAGGAAATGCAGAGTTCAGAGCCTGTGGGGTTAGCAGAGGGGAGAAAGGCCAAGTACATGTACCATTCTTGCAGTTGAAAGCCCTGGAGAGTATATATGAAGATTTGCTCCACTGGTTATAGAATAAGCCTTACAAAACTGCAACACACCCTTGATTTTTTTTGACTTCTTGACTCGTAAAGATGATGAAGTCTATACTGTCTGCCTTGCAGGGAAAAGACTGAACTCTCTTTGGCCATAGATAGCATCATTTAGAGCCTCTAAACTTTTAAAAAAACAATATTCAGCATGCAGTCAAAATTTTCAAAGTAAAAGACTTTTTTCAAAAGTCAAAAGACAGGACCAGTCTCCAAAAGCCAAGAGAAAGAATAAACAACACAAGCAGTCATAGGTGACCCAGATATTGGTATTCACAGACAAGAAATTTAAAATTATTTAATACGCTCAAGTAAATAGAAGAAGCAATAGAGAAAAGATGAAAATTGGGAAACTTTAATAGAGAATTGGAACCTATAAAATAAAAAATCTGGAATTGAAAAAAATAAAATGAGTACTCAGTATACATACAATGAGATACCTCTTAAGACTTAATAGAATAATGAGGAGGAAAAGACAATAAACTTAATAGAACCAGATATTTGCAAGGATAGAATAACTGTCGCTCTTGCATTGTTGGTATAATTAGAAAAAGGGCATAACCTATTTGGTAACCTGTTTTAATTATATTATGCAGTAAAGCATAGGCCTACCCCATGACCCAAAGACTGTACTCCTAGATTTTCCTCTAAAAAGAGGCAAAAACATATTTGTAAAGATACTCAGTGATGACAATATATTACTTTTAAATGATCACTGAATAATTTCCAAAAGTGACAGTATTCTGGGTTATTTCAGAATATTTTCTCTGACAATAGTTATTAAGCTACAAATCATGAAGCAGTACATTTCTAAAGACTTCTTGGTGAAGATAAAATTACAGTACAAATTAGGAAGTACTTTGAAGAGAATAATAATGATAAATATATCAAAACTTGTCAGACGCAGTTAACATAGTGCTGACAGAATAATAGAGCCTTAATTGCAATTATTAGATGAGCAAACTAAAAAAAAATCAGTGTTTTAACCTTCTGTCTTAAGAGGCTTAGAAATATTGCAAATCAAATGAGGAAAGAAACCATAAGGAAAAGAGCAGAAAGTAATAAATACAAAGCAAATAGTAGAGAAAATCAATGAAGCCCAGTTATTTCTTTGCAAGTAAGTACATTTTTCCAGGAACATACTATGTTTATTAATCAATAAAAGGAAAAGAGAAAGCATGATTTTTCAATATGGAATGGAGAAGGAACCATTACCACAGGACCTACAGACGTTAAATGACAATATAAGGGTATTATGGACAACTTTACACTAAAAAAATTTGACAATTTTGTTGAAATGGACATGTCTCTTAAAAAGAAAGCTAAACTGTATGCAAGAAGAAATAGAAAACAGTAATTCCATTTAAATCAAAAGAAAAAGAAAAATTCCCAAAAGCAGAAATCCAGATTCATTCTCCACTGAAGAATTTTTTTCAAATATATCACAGGAAAAAATAACATCAGGTTTTACATAAACTCTTCCAGAGAATAGAAAACAGGTAATATTTCCCAAATAATTGAAGAGATCAGCATAACCTTTGGATGATGAATCATTTCTTCCTATCCTGTATGTATATGTTAGTTTTCAAACCATTGCATTACTTTGTTGGCCTTTAGAAGCTAAGGCAATATCTGCATTGTAGGAGGCCCTTTACTCCTGAATATCTTGTTTATTTTGTAGTAGAAGGTATGAGGATCCTGGTGAGGATGGTTTTCCTGTGAGTTATTGAATAATTCTTTTGTATATATTTTATCCTCATGTGATATCCCCTTTGAGATGTGAAATAACATAATTGTCTAAAAGCCACACAACAAAACTGCTGCAATGAAAAATGTGTGTGTGTGTGTGTGTGTGTGTGTGTGTGTGCTGGACAATGTGGGAGGCTTGGAAAAAATCTTTGTATACAGTAGCCTTTAGGTTTAATTCTATTTAAATATTTTAAATACCTTTTATATTATTAGAAATATATAATTTTATACTATAATTTTTTTGTATAACAATTTCAGAATCTAAGGATGTTTGCCTTTAAGAATTAATCTTTGTCTAAGCCAGATTATATTTGTCTTGCTGTAATTTAATCTTTTAGTGATAATGTAATCCAATCTGCCTGCCCTCCCAAAAAGTCTTTTGATTCCGTAGTGCCTGTATATAAGCATTTTATAGGTTTATCAGGTTAAAGACTAAACAGAAATTTAGTTCAGTTCATTTAACTGAAGCCAGTATAACCATGCTGAGGATATTTTGTGCCTAGCTTAAATCTTCTTGACATGTCTATCACATGGTAGAGAAATTAAGTCATTTATGCCTTTTTTGCATTGATGTTGTGTGTTTAAACTTGAAAACAGAAACTAATTTAACAGCATCCTAAAACAACTGTATATCTGCTTTATAAATAGGAATTAATAACTTCTTACCCACTTGTTAGATTAAATGTTATTCCATTCAAATTTAGCAGCTGTTCATGCAGCTTCTATTAATTGGTAGATATGCTAAATTTAGGGTATGAGAAATCTAAAAGACATGATCCCAAGCCTCAAGGAACCTACCAGACAGATTTGATTTTTGGGGAAGCAGATAAATAAAAAGATCATTACAATACCTTATACTAAGTTTTATAAGACAGTGCAGTATGAAGTTAAATATTTGAGTACCAGCCCTGCTTTCTATCAGCTGTGTGACTTTGAGAAAATGATATCTGTAATCCTGAGTTTTTGGTTTCTAAAATAAGAACAATAGCACTGTGTACCTCATAAAGTTACTGAGAAAAGGAAATATGCCAATATGTAAATGTCTTTAACATGTAATCTGGTACACAGTCTTTACTCAATAAATGTTAGTTGTTTTAGCATTAGAAAGACAAAAGAGTAGGATATGTGGGAGAGCAATTGGTTTTTTCCATGTCAGTACCTAAATTGTCTGGGGGAGAGGATCATAAACAATACTGTGGCTCACTCTCAGGGAACCAGGCACTGGGCCAAAGAATTTATAAATGCTAATACAACAAAACAAAACAACAAGCAAACAAACAAAAAAGGAAATATGAAAAGACAAAGCAAAAAAGTACCTCCAAAAACTCTCAACTTCCCCAAAATCAGTACAGAGGCATTGAGGCTGAGTAAATCATGAACCACAAAGCAGATAAGTCTGAAAGGGTAACAGTGGAGATAAGACAGTTTTATAATGTGCTTGGTGACATTAAAGAAGATATAACTAATCACACAACAACCATAATGAAACAAATGATCAACAAGTCTAGACAAGACACTAATAAACAACTAGTGGACCTAAGGAAATAGATGCAAAACACGAATGCCCAGCATAAACAAGCAGTTTATAAGAAAACTCCAAGCAGCAATCCTCGAGATTAAAAACATGACTGAAGGTATAGGTTAGCAGAAGCAATCAGTGTGAAGACCTATAGGTCAGGGCTGTGGTTGGTGATCGGTTAAGGAGAGATACCTTAAAGACAACAAGGGAACATGAAAATTGGATCCAACAGCTTCTGCATGACTCAAAGAAGAATAAAAGAGTAATTGGAGTTAGAAAAAATAAAAGCACGAAGGGCATTAAAAAAACCCATTTTCAAAAGTAATAGCAGAAAACTTTCCAGATTTAGAAAAAGATTTTAACATACAGATAAAGCATATTGAACCCTAAATAACAATGATCAGAAAAATACCACTCCACTCCTCATCATATAATCAATAAAATATCAGAAATACAGCACATAAATAGAATCTTAAAGATTGCTAGAGAAAAGCAACCAATCACCCATAAAGGAAAACCTATTAAAATTACGACACATTTCTCAATACAAACCTTAAAGGCAATGAAAGTATGAGATGAAATGTTTCAAGCTCTTAAAGAAAATAACTTTCAACGCAGACTGTTTTATCCTGCAAATTTACCTTTTAAAATGGGTGGAGAAATAAGATTACTTCAGTGATATGGAAAACCTAAAAAATTGATGACCACCAAACTAACACTTAAAAAAATTCTCAAGGACATCCTAGGAGACAATGAAAGCTAACAACAAAAGATCCAATAAAGTGAATACATCCAGCAGGGCTAGCAATTAAGTCGGGAAAGAAAGCAAAGCAACAACAGGAAATTAATACAGTAACAGGAGTAAGTCAATACTTTTCAATTATAACTATCAATGTAACTGAACTCAAATTGCCAATCGAAAGACACTGAGTAGCAGAATGAATCAAGAAAGAAAATCCAAAGGTGTGCAAGAATATCATTTAACACAGTGAGAAGTGCATAGACTAAAGATCAAAGGGTGAAAAATAATGTTTCATTTAACAGGAACCTGAAAACAAGCAGTAGTGATCATATTTTCAGACAAAGTAGATTTCAAGCCATAGCTGATCAAAAGGGGCAAAAAAGGACATTACATGCTATTGGTTAACACAACTACTCAACAAGAATAGGTAACAATTATAAACATATATGCACCACAGTGCACCCAACTTCATAAAACAAATTCTTTTTTTTTTTTTTTGGTACCGGGGATCAAACTCACGAGCTCGTGCTTGCCTGGCAGGCGCTTAAGCCACTGAGCTAAATCCCCAGCCCTCATAAAACAAATTCTGATGGACATAAAAGATAATAAATATAATACCATTAGGGTGGGGACACACCATCACAAATAGATCAACTAAACAGAAAATTAATAAATGTGAGCATTGAACCATATCTTTTAACAAATGGACCCAGTAGATATATACAGAGTGTATACATCCACAATGGAATATATGCTTTTTTGACTTGCTTATGGTACGTTCTCTGAAACAGAATACATATTAGTGAAAAAGCATGTTCAAGCAAAATGGCAAAAGAGCAAAATTTTACCATGCATATTATCACATCACAATGCAGTTAACCTAGAAATCAGTAGCAAAAGAACCACATGCAAACATATGGGAATTAAATAACGTACCCTTTAATAACCAAAGAATCACAGGAAATTAAGAAATGAAACAGTTCCTGCAATTAAGTAATAATATCAATGCAGCATACCAGTATTTATAGGACATGGTGAAGTAGGCTTAGGAGGGAAGTTTATAGCACTAAATTCCACATCAGAAACAGAATGAGCCCAAATAAATAACATAGTGATGCATCTCAGAGTCTTAGAATAACTCAACCCCAGAAATTGTACAAGGATGGAAATTAAATCATCACAGCAGAGATTAATGAAATAGATTACAAAAAAATACAAAGAATAAATCAAGCTGGTTCTTTACAAGAAGAGGCAACCACTCTTATAAAACACACACACAGAGTTAATGCAATTAGAAATGAAAAAAGTGAAATAACAAAAGGCACTCTTGAAATTCAGAAAATTACTAGCAACTATTTCACAAACACGTGTGCCAAACAGTTGGAAAATTCAAAATAGAGAGATTTCTAGGTACATATGAATTGCCAAAATTGAACTAAGGAGACTTAAAAATCTTGAACAGTAGACAATGAAATCAAAACAGTAATTAAAAAAAAAAATAAGCAAGCCCAAGATCTGAAAGAGTTACATCTGAATTCTACAAGAAAGTCATCAAATTCTACAAGATCTAGCACTAGTGCTTCTCAAACTCTATAGACACTGAAAGGAAAGGATTATTTCCAAAATCATTCTCAGAAGCTAATGTTGTCTTCATCCCCAACCAGACAAGAATCCAACCTCCCTCCCCCCAAAAAAACTATAGGCCAATTCTTTAATGACCATAGATGCAACAGTTTTTAACAAGATACTGATAAACAGAATGTGACAACTCATCAAAAAGATCATACACCATAACCAGGTAGGCTTCATCCTAGGAATGCAAAGATAGTTCAACACAGGTGCACAATAAATTTCTCCATTACATAAGTAGATCTGATAGTCTATCTGTACCTTCATTCAATTTGTTGCATATACTTTCAATGGGGATTTTAATTTCCTGGACTTCTGATGAATCTGTTTTGTGGATTCCATTTCTTTCCTATGTTGGGCATTCATGGTTTCCCTAATTTTCCTAAATGCGTCTATTTTTCTTAATCTATATCTGCTCTAATATCTTTCACTCTGATTGTCATTTCTTTTTGTACTTGAGAGATTACTTTTTCTGTAGTCTCATGCATTTGTTTTTTCGCTTCTGCTGCTATCATTTCAGAAAGTTCCAGTGCTTGGCTTCTGATTTACTCTATCTCATCATACTCCAGACTTGTCCTAGGTGGGCTGGGGGTCTGGGGTTGCATTTTGCTTCTGTGTTTTGTCATTTTCTATTTTTTATTTTGTTTTGTTTTCTGTGTTGATGCTTGCTGATTTCTTATGGTAGATATCTTTATCACTAGTATTGAGGCTTCTTTCCATAGGAAATGTCTGTTCCTCAGTATGTCTGCTAGATGTAGGTGGTTCTTGATTTTATATCTGTCCAAAGAACCTATCTTCCAATATATTAAGCATGAGAAGTTGCTATCTATTTGGTTTAGCACCCAGTCCTTTGCTACTGGACTGTGGTGATGGTTATGGCCCCATACAATCATACTGTTATCATACAAGGGAAAAAAACTGATTATAACATGTATGATATCATAGTTAAAGTAGTACAGTTAGCAATAATCATAACATAAAGTACAGCCTAGCTACTGACAAAGTGTGGTAACTATTAACCTGATACCTTTAACCATAGGAGCAAATTCTACAGTTATTTAACAAAATCTAACATATACCAGGAACTTGCATGCAATGATTTGCTCCTTAGCGGAGTGATTTTGCCCTGTTGCAGGGAGTGGAGGGGAGAGGGATAGCAAACAAAGAGATAGGGATAATGGAAGTCACGTATAGTAGAAGCAAGGCTGGAGGGCAAAGGATGATTACTCAAGTTTTGGGAAACTGAGGACACAGAAGAGAAAGAATGAAAAAGAAAGCTAACTAGTATGGAAGTGAACCAGAAAGAAAAGAAACAATGTTCATAGAATCAAGAGATGGTTGAGGAAAGAGGGAAAAAAGACGAGTAGAAGAAAACCAAAAGAAAGGAAGAAACCTAAATAGTGAAAAAAAAAAAAAACCCAAAAACAATCTCAAAAAACAAAACAAACCAACAAAAAGAAATCCCCAATTAGACAGAAAGAGGATAATCAAAGCAACAAAGAAAACCAGAAATAGTAAAATTCCTCCGCTGTCCACAGCTCTGTGCAGTGTCCAGGTCGGATCCCGAAAACGAGCCCAGTGCTCCCACCAAGCTTGGGTGGGATCTGCCCTGGATATGGGGCAGAGGCTGGTCTCTGGCTGCGCGGCTGAGACTGGTCTGCTGTTGCTGCGGTTCTCCCAGAGCCCCGTGATTCCGAACGGGGCCCCTCCTGCTTCCCTTTCAGGTGTCATGTGCTTGGTCCATATTCTCATTGCTGCTTTGGACTTTTTTCCACGCCGCGGGTCCTGCCTGGGCTGGTGTGTGCACCCACGCCAGGCAGAAGCAAGGACAAGAATCACGTCATCATCTTATAGATGCAGAAAAAGCCTTTGTCAAAGCCCAACATCCATTCATGAAAAAATCCTGAAGACAGAAGTATAGGCAAGGACTTTCTGAACAGTGGCACAAGAAATAATACTGAGAATCAATGACTGGGATTATATCAAAGTAAAGAGCTCTGCACAGCAAAGGAAGCAACTAAGAGAGTGCAGATATCTATGGAATGGGGACAGATTTTTTTTGTCAGCTGTATCATGGACAGAGGACTAACATTAAAAACATAAAGAAACTGAAAAAAATTAGACCCCCCCCAAAAAAATAAAAGGTTCAATCAAAAACGGGCAACTGAAACAGAATCTTTTCAGAAAAAGTAAAAATGGTCAGTAAAGGTGGGGGATTTAGCTCAGCGGCATAAGCACCTGCCTGGCAAGCGCAAGGTTGTGAGTTTGATCCCCGGTACCCCACCCCCAAAAGGCCAATAAATACACTTTAGAACTTTTCCTCATCGCTGACCATCAGAGAAATGCAAATTAAAACTATCCCAAGATAGAGTTCAGTTAGAAGCATTTCAGGAGTAGATGAGACTGAGTGTTAGGAGGTTATTGAAGTAATGCACTTAGAGAAGGGAGTGAGAGCAATTTAAATATATATGTATTATGCCCTTATTATGTGTTGAGTGTTTTATACCAGTTATTATCTCATTGAATTGTTAAAACAATCTTGCAGGTGTTTCATTGAATGTTTACAGTGTGTTAAGCATAATGTCGAGTGCTTTAGAGACATTAGTTTGTTTCCTTACTCCTTATAAGGAAGATTATTTTTCTTGGCAGTGCTGGGACTTAGACTCAGGGTGTTGTACATGCTAGGTAAGTACCCTGCCATTGAACTACACCTCCAGCTCTACTACTGTTTTCATTTTAAAGATAAGAAAATGAGCCCTGGAAAGGTTAAATAATTTCCCTGGTTTAAAAAAAAAAAAAAAAAGATGCACTTAGATAGGAAATGGATTTAATCCCATATTTTACCCTGTTCTCTAACCTTTTGACGTCTACAACCTGGCCCATCACATGCAACAAGGGCAAGGTGGGATAGAGTAGGAGGCACTTTTAAGAGCTTTTAAGTGAACTGATAGGACCTTGTCAGAGGATGAATTTAAGGAAAAGTCCTAGGGAACCAGCTGAATGGGGTGCTATGACACAGTGTTAGATTGAGGCATAATGGGTTTGAGGTGCTTAAAGAACACCTTGGTAGAGTCCAGTAGGAAATGTTAGATTACCCTTAGTGGTGATTTCTGAAATCACTAAGGAGTAAGACTAAAAGCACAAGGGAATGGGGAGACAGAAACGAGCTGAACAGAAAAACAAGATCAAACAAAGATTTAGACTCCACAGTATGAGATTAACCTTAATCCTGTTGTGTAGAGAGGCCGATTTATCCCACGTCCCTGAGAAGCTATTTGTTGAACAGAGCACCTTTTTCACTACAGAAATGACAAACCGGTTTCTTTAGAATCAGAATTTCTTTTATTGAAATATTGGTATTGGCAAATTTTATGATTTGGAAGAAAGAACACATGGAATCAAAATATAGTCCTCATGTTTGAGTCTAGGTCTCTATTTAGTTTACCCTTGTAAAGGTTGGTGGTACAACCTTATGATATGGCAGAGCACTGAGTAAACAGTTTTTCATTTTTATTGAAATTATAGAAGTATTTTTATATTCTCTTATATAGCTTCTCATTTACCAGTTTTGGTTTTTTTTAGGGTTCTCTTCAAAAGTGTAAATATTGATGTCTACTTGTTTTAGTTGTACAAATACGCACTATATAAGTTTATAAGCCATTTTACAGTCTCTCATTCTTACCTTCCCTCTTAGCAAAAATGTGATCCTGGTTTCAGAATACCTTTTAGCATAACCAGAGGACTGTTCCAGTAGTATTCACATCATTGCCCTGGGAAAAGCAGATGTATTGACATGTTGATTCTGACCTAATCCAGCTCTGTTGTGTATCAGGAAAAGGTTTATTTACTTAAGAGGACTTGAAGACATTGAAGATGAATAGAAACTTATTTGTAGAGTAATTGTTTATAATTTTTTTGAGGTACAAAGGATTGAACCCAGGGGCTTAGTTCGTTAGTTAGTTAGTCAGTTAGTTAGTTTTGAACCAAAGGTCTTTGCACGGAGCTGTATCTTACTCAGCCCTTTTTATGTCTTATTTTGAGATTGGGTCTTGCTGAGTCACAGAGTTGCCCAGGCTGTGTTCAAGTCCTGTCTCAGGCTCCCATGTGTGTGCTACTCAACATCGTTACTTAGCCACTGTCATTGTCAATTGTATGAATCCTTCTGAAACTACCATGTGAAGGTGATTCTTAACTTGAGAATCTGACCAAAGCTTTTTTTCCCCCCCAAAATGCCTTGAGACCTTAAGGAGACCTGTCAGATAGACACGGTATTAAACAGGGACTGAGCTGTGACAGCTGTGTCGCTGTGAGTTTGGCATAGTGACTGAACCTCGGGTACCCATCAAATCACTAGGGTGAAAATACAATGGGAGAAGAGGAGAATGCTTCGCTTTGGGCTGTGAGGAGATGGGCTTCCCCAGGAGACCTGGAGTTACACAGGGAAATGCTGGGAAGTTGCAGTGTCACAGAGGCTGAGGCAAAAAGAATTTTAACAAGGAGGAGAGTTACTCATTCGAGTAGAATGAGGACTGATAGGTGCTCCTTCAGAGTCTGTCAGTCTTTTCTTCCTTATGGTTCCGTACAGAGCCTTTTAAAACATTTTTCCAATTGCCTCCCTAAAATTTTAATGTGTATGTATTATGTATTTCTGTTTATGTCCTGTAGCTTCTTGGAGGACCACAAACTGTTGTAATATCTTACAATTCTTCTGTTTTGGGACTGCGTTTCCCTTGTTGAGAATGCACTGAGAAATGGGGTAAGTGACTCATAGGCCACCATGGACTTAGAACTGTTTGGTGGAGTGGTGAGTCTTAGAGCTATTTTGGGATATGTGAGGAAGTATGGAACTAAAGACAGAAAGTCTAGAAAATCCTGTCTTGTGATATTTAATTATTAGGAAGAGACAAGTAGCTGAGGAGAGGAGGAGGACTGATTCCATCCTTTCTAGTCACTGTTCTGTTCCAAGACCTACGGTGTCAGCCCTTGAGAACAGTGATGTTTCCTTAGCTCTTCGTGCGCTGGTGTAGAGAATATTGGTATAGAGGATTACTTTAGGAAGTAATAACTTCATATGAAATTGTTTATGCTACTACTCGTAGAGTTCAAATTAACATATGCCTTAAATTTGATGTTTATCTTTTGTTTCGTTCATCTCCATTTTCATTTCCTCATTGAAAACATCAATTTAATTAATTATTTTTTTCCTTAAAAAATGGGAGTTGTTGAATTAACAAGTATGAATTTTCCTCAAAATATGTTTGCTGTACTTTGTTTGGAGTAGAAACGCTGTGTTTGTAGATACCCAGCCAATAGCACGTGTGATAATTAGCCTCATCTTTTAAAGTTTGTACTTTTAGGCGTAGCTGCTCACTCTCCAGCTTTTTCTAAGAGAGCAAGGTATTTGCAAGTCAGTGGAGATAGGTGTATGGGCCCGCGCTGGCCTTTGCCCAGATTGCCTTTCTCACATTGCTAACTACACTGCCTTAATATCCCTTTAAATCTTGATGTTCACAGGTATAAAAATATATCCCTTTGCCCAGGTTACAAGAATGAGGTTTCTTACCTCTACTCTATTTATTACAGCTTTATATTGCATTTGTTCTGTACTCTGAGAAATACTCAACTTGAGTTTACAGTTGTAATTCATGAAATACTAACAGATACAGAAGGCTGCTACTAAGAAAATCCTTTTTTAAAGTGACCTTGTCTCTTTTCTGGAAGTGGCCAGTGATTCACTGTCATGATGTGGATAAATTTGGTTCTATGACTACCATGTCCTGTTCTTCTGGTGCTGAATCTTTCAGCCTTTGTAGATTTTTAACTTATACCTTTATTAATCTAACAAAATAGAAAGGTATAATTCCCCTGCAGGTGATAGCCTGCCACAGTAGAAGTCCAGAATTTTCAGACCATGCTTTCTTGAAGAATATGAGTGTGAACTGACCGGATGCTACTGTTCAGAAAACAATAGGTCATTTGTTTCAAAGTGGTTTTTAGTGATTGGTCTCAACATGTGTTTATAAATTCTAGTCTTTCCATCTATCTCACCTTTCAATGTGCCTTCCTCATGAGGCGTAATCATTTCCAGCTTCTGATTTAAAGAGAGAGGTGTTTGTTCCTGTCACTTGAACACCTACCTAGAGGCCGTTGCTGGCCTAATTTTAGTGTCATGTTTCACAGAATAGAGAGGCTTGAGGAGAAGAAGAGAGGCAGGTATGTCCCGTTGGTGGAACAACTAGAACACATAACAACATTTATCAGTTTCATTCACCATCTTACATAGCTTAAGCAGTTATAATGTCAAAGGTGACTAATCCCATAATATACAGGGTAATGAGAAAGTTTGAAATCCTGCAAGAATTTCCAAAATGTGACAGACACAAAGTAAGCACATACTATTGGACAAATGACACTGATGAATTTGTTTTTTTTAAAAAAAGGCAATAATTATGAAGCATAGTAAAGCAAAACACAGTAAAACAAGATATGCTTGTCAGTGGAATCTTAAAGAGTGTACTCCTTTTGCCCTGCACCTCTTTCTTAGTTGGATTATCTCAGAAATTGTCCTTGTATGTATCAAGAATTTATTCCTTTTTGTTCCTGAATAGTATTCTGCTTTATGAATGTACCACAGTGTGTTTATCCATTTGCAGACTGATTTACATGTAGGTTGTTCCTAGTTTTTGGATCCCATGAAATTCCTGTGTAAATGTTTGTATGGGCCTGTAACCTTTTCTCTTGGGTAAATGCCTGAGTGTAGGATGGTTGGTAGATGTCTGCTTCAGATTTAAAAGAATCCATCAAACTGTTTTTGGACATAGTTGTACCATTTTAAATTCCTGTTGCAGTGTTTCTATACATTCTCACCAACACTTGTCACGATGTCTTTTTCACTGTAACTGTTTGAATAAGTAGGTGTGTGCTTTGTGGTTTCAGTTTGCATTTCCTGAATGATTAATGATGTTGAGCATCTTTTTATGTCTTTATTGGCTATCTATATGTTGTTTCGTTGGTTTATTGAAACTCAGATTTCAAAATTGGTTTCTTATTGCTGGGTTATGAGGTGCAAATCCCTTATCAGATACACGCTTTGCAAAGATTTTTCTCTTAGTCTGTGGCTCATTTCCTAGTCTTAGCATTTTCTTTTTTAAATGTCTTTTTAAAAGCAGGAGTTTTAAATTTTGAAGAAGTTCTGTTTTTCAGTATGTTCTTTTATAGACTGTGCTTCTGTTGTATCTTTTTTGTTTGTTTCTCAGTATGAGGGATTGAACCCAGGGCCTTCACATTGAGCAATATTCTCAGCCTATTTTTACTTTTTATTGTAAATTGCCCAGGCTGGGCTTGAACTTGCATTCTTTTTTGCCTCAGCCTTCTGGAATGCCGGGATTATAGGCGTATGCCTCCAGGCCAACCCAATCATAATTAACAAATCTTTGTCTAACTCAAGGTTACAGAGATTTTCTCCTGTGTTTTCTGGCAAAGTATTGTCACTTGAGGCTTTATATTCAGGTCTGAAATTCAATTTGATTTAATTTTTGTACATAGTACAATTTTTATTTTTGTATGTTGAAAGGCTATATTCCCTCTACTCTTTTTTTCACCTATATTTTGAGAGATTAATTTATATTTTCTTTGTCAGTTGTCTTTGTAAGGTTTTGGTTCAGGTTAATACTAGCCTCACAGAATGAACTGGGAAGTATTCACAACTCTTCTCTTTGTTTTGTTATTTTATTGGGTGTTGTAAGTATATAGTATATATATAACCTTAATTTTTTTCAGTCTACTTTCAAGTTATATATTACTTCATGTAGTGTAAGAATCTGTAATGCTGGGGCCAGGGATTTAGCTTAGTGGCTTAAGTGCCTGCCTGGCAAGCGTGAGGTCATGAGTTCAATCCCCGGTACCAAAAAAAAAAGAATCTGTAATGCTGTATTTTCATTTTTCCATCCTTCATAGTGGTGTCATGCATTTTATAAAAATATAAAATGTTATTATTTTGGTTTAGGCAGTTATTACTTAAAGATATTCAACTGAGAAAAATCACAAATATATAAAACTATAGTGTTATTGTCCTGTGCTGGGAGGATATCTCTGAACATTTCTGGTAATTATGAATCTATTAGAGATGAATGTTTTTCAGCTTTTACATATCTGAACTTGTTTCATCATTTTAATTCACTTGTTCATTTACTTATGTGACTTTTTAAAAAATTGTATCACATAAAATAGAATTTACACATATGTTTTATTAAAAGCTACTAAATTTAAGATTTATTAAAGGTAAAACTCAGCATCTTAGCCATTTTTAAGTGTTAGTGAAACAGATCTCTAGATCTTGCACATGTAAAATGAAGCCTGTTAAACAACTCTTTTGTTCTGACTTCCAGCTCCCAGAATCAACATTCTGTTTTCTATTTCTGTGAATTTTACTACCTTACATCTTCATGTAAATGACATCATATATGTCTTTCTGTGAGTCGCTTTCCTCACTTAGTGTAGTATCTTTAAGGTTTGCGCATGTTATTGCGTTTGACAGGATTTTCTCCTCTTTTAAGGCTGATAATGGCCCATTGTATCTGTAGACCACATTTTATTTTATGTTTATCTGTTGATGGACATTTAAGTTACTTCTACCTTTCAGCTACCATGAATTAGTGCTTCTATAAAAGAGAAGTACAAATGTCTTTTCGAGACCTTCCTTTTAATTGTTTAATTTTTTGGATATGCACACAAAACTTAAATTGTGGATCATTTTGTGGCTCTGGTTTAACTTCTGAAACCACCTTCATGTGGTTTTCCGGAGTGGGTCACCACTTTATCATCCCGTCAGGGTCCGAGGCCTCGTTCATGTATCGTCTCTGGTGAAGCGCCTGTTTAAATGCTTACCCATTTTTTTTCCCTGAGGGGTGTGTGTGTGTGTGTGTGTGTGGCTGGTTTTAGATGTTTTTTCCCCTTGTGGTTTTTAGATAATTTCTGTATGTTTTCACATGTGCTTTCTGTAACATATAATCTGCTGATAATCATAAATAGCAATGATGGTGAACCTTTTAGAAACTACGTGCCCCAACTGTAACCCAAAACCTACTTATTTGTCATGAAGTGCCAACACCATAATTCAACCTGAATACTGAGAGTTTGGTTTAGAAAAAAATAACTAATACATTAACATTTTTTGTGTTAAAAGAAAAACACAGTAATGTTTGTGCCATAGGCTCTCCACCACTGATATATAGTATATTTTTCATCGGTATCAGTTTCCTTTTTTATCTGGTATGGGGGTTGAACTCAGCCTTTGGACTGAGTTACAGCCATAGCTATTTATTTGTTTATTTATTTAGCTTGAGACAGGGTCTCCCTGAGGCCTGTAACTTGTCCTCCCCCTGAGTTCAAACTTACAGTCCTCCTGCCTCAGCCTTTCTGAGTTCTGGGATTGTAGCACATGCCACCATTTCCCTGGCAGAATTTATAATCGTAATAATTCTTTGACTGTTGTCTCCTAATTCTACCTCAGCAGTGTCAGTTCTAGTCAGTTGTTTTGACTCACTGACTGTTCTCTTCATTTTGAGTTGTTTCCTTTCCTTTTTGTATGCCTAGTAATCATTGACCGGATGTTAGACATTATGATTTTAGCTTGACTGTTGTTGGGTGAGTTAGTCAGCTTTCTGTCACTATAACAGATATGTGAGATAATAACTCATGAAGAGAAAAGGTTTATTTGGCTGTGGTTTCAGAGGTTCTGGTCTGTGACTAGTGGGAACCATTTCCTGTGTTGTACAAATGCCAGGCAGTGTCTCTTACTACTTTGGATGTTGTCTTCATGGGCTCAGACCATTTCCTTGCGTATGTGCACAGTCAGTACTTTGCTGTATGCCAGGAGGAAACTGTTTGTTTCTGGGGTTTTCTCTCCCTTTCGTCATTCTGTGTGGTGGCCCTAACTGTCCTTCTTTCTCTGCACTGTCTCAGCTCCATCTCCTTAACTCAGGGAGTCCAGCAGGCCGCACCTGAATTCTCCCTGTGCCACTCCCTGGGAACACTGGAGGCAGTGATGTCTGGCAGTTCCTGGGCTGGCCTTGTCTGTTTCCCATCTGTCAGGACCCCTTACTTTCTGTTAGCTTAGCCCTTGTGTCTTCAAAACCATTGTTCCTTGTATTTTGTCCAATTTACTTTATTACTCTTTAAGTTTCTTTGGTTCTCCAGGGTGGGAGGGCAAATCCAGCCCGTTATTCCATTTTTGGCCAGAAGCCGAAGTCCTGACTCCCGTGCTAAGATACTTACAGAAAACTTCCTCTCATTTCTCTTTGAGAGGCTGTGTATTTAGATGACTAGGATAAATTCAAATTAGCCAGCAGGAACTTGCAAAGCTCCTAAGGCATTAAACTAATTTCCTGACCCACTTATTTCTGAGAATTGCTTCATGTATTTGGATCCAGAAGCTAATTCTAACAACATTATGAAATTCCTGACCATGTTATGTTTTAGTCTCAGAATTAAGAAAAAGAAAGAGCAAACGTGTTTTGTTGAAGAGCAGAGGACCCTGAGACCGAGCTCTCGCGGGGCACCGTGTTCAGAGCAGAAGATGAGTGACCGCTTTGGCCAGCTACAGCTTGAAGAAATGAAAGGTGCCGGAGAGAAGCTGCAACAGAGAGAGAAAGAGTATGTCAGGTAACTCAACAAGTTCTGTTTGAAATTCTGGCTCTGGAGGAGACTTAGTAAGCAGTGGGTATTCTCATTTCCCGGAAGAGAGAATCGACTTCTGATACTTTTCCTCATTTAAGGGTACATAACATTATCGATATCTGGAAATAGCATGGTGTTTTTTTTCCTAGTGCTGTTTCTCAATGTACAGAGAGATCAAGGTCCAGAGACATGAAATAGCTTTTAGCTTTAACTTGCAGGTAAGGCAGGTTGTTATATCCAGATCCCTGCTTACTGTTTTCCTAACGTTCACTGTGCCCGATCCCCACTGTGTTTATAGGTATGTGGAAGCTTTGCGTGCCCAGGTCCGGGAGAAGATGAAGCTGTATAATATCACCTTACCTCCGCTGTGCTTCTGTGGTCCTGATTTTTGGGATGCTCACCCTGACACCTGCACCAACAATTGTATTTTCTATAAAAACCATCAAGGTCAGTGTCTTGAAGGAATAGTTGGAGCCTATTAGCAATTTTTTTAAAAAGCAAAAATAAAAAAACCCCAAAATGATAATAGTAATCTGCTGTTTGTTGAATGCTTACTGCATATGTGAGAGCATCATAACACCTTTTCCAAACAGCTCTGAGGTGATGAAAATAATTAGAGTGAGTTTTATATCTTTTTGAGATCTCTGCTACCTTTTGTCTTCATTTATAGTGAGGAAATACTTCCCCCTTATTCTACTCTACGGTCATTCTCATGTGGCTATGTAAGTGAGAAGTCTGTCCATCTGAATTCTCTGCTGTACACATACTTTTTATTTTTCTAAATAACTAGTTCCTTTATTTTCCCCATTCCTTTCCCACCTGTACACATACTTAATGGTTAGGTATCTGATACAGACTCACTACGTGTATCTCCATATTAGACTGCCATTTCTATCAGGGATACTGAGGAAAAATCAGGGATACTGAGGAAAACCCTCTATCAAGAGTCCCAGTTATATAAAATGAAGTTATTCCTGTTGTCACTAATGTTAGTTTCCCGTCCACCCTTAAGTACATTGATTTTGTATAGTGTAAACATTAGGTAGAACTCTTTTACACACTAAACATTCTCCCAGTACGGTATTTGTATTCCTAGGGTACCTTGTCTGTATATTGAGTTTCTTATCAGGGCTATGTGTTACAGTTTTAAAACACATACATGATAATTTATTCCCCTATTCTAAAATCTCTAGGAATCCCTATGACAGTACGAAATACATGGTATATTTTCTGTCTACCCGTAGACTATACTCTACTTGCTGTTTCTCATAAACTTGCTATTTTGAGTATCATGTGCTGCCTTTTCTTTACTTGTGCTAATCCTTCAAGACCACCTTAGAAAATACTGTTTCTGGAAGTCTTTCCAATCCGCTTTAGATAGTTATTAATTTATTTCCCCGCTTCATTCTGTGTTGGCATTTTGTAAACGCCTCTGATTGGAAAGCACTATACTGCAGTTTCTTTATTTTTGGGATCTATCTTCGCTGTTCTCTTTTCTGTATCGAAATACTCAATAAGCATTTATTCCATGGGTAAAGTTAATGCCTACGGGACACTGGGTAGAGAAACAGTATGAGTGGGAAAGTGGGAAGGCCCGGTTTTTAGACTTTATTCCTTACTGTGGAACCTTTGTTTTGCAGCATATAGTCGAGCGCTGTGTTCAGTCATCAGCTCCTCTGATGTCTCTGAGGGACATTCCACTCTTCGAAACGCCATTCATAATTTTGCTTCTGCACACAGACGAATTTTGAAAAACATGTAAGGAGAATCTGAAATCAGCTGAATCAACTGGTAGTATGTCAGGGTTCATTTTTAAGTCAGCCCCGAGAAATTATTTAGGAAAAGCTGTTAAAGTATATAAGATGTATTAGCTGGAAAGAAATAGTAGCCCACATAAACAACCTCTGTAATTAGAATTCTGCCTCAAGACTGAAGTTGACTTCCAAAACTTGTCTCTTCTTTATTATGAATCATTTAGAGCCTGTTATTTTTAAAACTGATCAGACAAGTATGGTTTGCTATAGTTTGTTCTGCTCTGATCACAGTAGCTCATGAGAAATCTTTGAGATGATCTCATTGTCATCTTTCTAAAACTGCACTTTTGAGTCTTAACACTATCTAAAATGTTCAGATAAAGCAGAAAGGGAAGTGATAAAACAGGTTTCTGAGTATCAGTAGCCATCTGTATTGCCATTAGGTTTTCTAGTTGGGTATAATGATTAAAGATGAGAAGAATCTGAATTTGATACATGTTTTCTTCTCAAAATACTGACTCTCCTGGATTTTTTTTTTATTAACTCCTTCCCCAGTCAGTGACATTGGACATAAGGTTTTTTTTTAATTTTGTAATTTTTTATTGCAAAAAGTCAGATAGACCCTCTATCTTTTGAATATCTTCTGTGTAAAATAATTGTGAGTCACACTTCAAAGAGTGAACCTGAAGTAAAAGTGAAAGAAGTCTTGTATTATTTCCCTATCTTTAAAAAATTCTGACGAATGACATGCCTAGAATAAATGAAATAAAAATTGTGAGAGTTGAGGTGGATTTGTTATTTTTTCACACTATTCCTGATACAAACTGTAAAAAAAAGTTTAAAATTATGAATTAAGGTCATATACCGACAGTTTATCCTTCCTTTCTGTGATGTGCATTACTGAGGAAGCACTTAAATTATGTCTCAAAAAGTGCCTAAACTAGCCAGGCCACTGAAAGTAAAAATAAAAATTACTCAAATGACAAAATTGATTCCTTATTTAACTGAATTATCTTTGTAGTAATTATATACTTAATTCAGTCTTTAAGAGTTTTATTTTTATGGTCTATTGAGAAGTAATTCACATATCATACACAGTTTACACAGTTTTAAATTATATAATTCAGTGATTTTTAGTACATTCACAGGGTTGTATAACCATTATTACCATTACATTTTAGAACATTTTCATCACTAAAATGAAGCTCTCGTGACCTAGCAATCCCTCTTCCGGATATGTAGCTAAAAGATTTGAAAGTAAGATTTGAAATGGGTGTTCATGCACTAATATTCACAGCAGCCAAGGAGTGGAAGCAGCCCAAGTGTCCACCAATGAGCGAATGGATAAACAGAGTGTGGTGCATACTTAGAAGAGTATTCAGGCTTCAAAAGAAAGGACATTACATCACAAGTTGAAATATTATGTTAAGTGAAATCAGGCAGTCACAAAAGACAAATACTATATAATTCCACCAAATGTGGTCCAAAATAGTCTACCTTGTGCTTACCAAGCAGGTGCTTGAGCCACTGAGCTAAATCCCCAGCCCAAAAGAGTCAGATTTATAGAGACAGTCTCTGGCAGCTATCAAAAACGAGTTAAAAGGAAGGAAATGATACTTCATTTAATAGGTATAGCATTTCATTGATTCATTGATTCATTCATTCATTCATTCATTCATTCATTTAATTTGGTTTTTTGCTACAGGATCTCTTCTCTGTAGTCCAAACTGGCATTGAACTCACCATGTAGCTCAGCCTGGCCTCGCAGTGATCCTCCTGTCCCAGCCTCCCTGGTGCTGGGATTTCAGTCCTGCAGCAGCACGTCTGACAGGCATAGGATTTAAGTTTTGCTGGGTGGAAAAGTTCTAGACAGCTACAGAACTGTACACTGAAGAATGGTAATAGTGATAATTTTAGGATCTTTGTGTTTTTTTTTTTTTACCAGTTAAAACATTTTAAATTAAAAATAAAAAACATCTCCCATAATCATTAGCAGTCACACTTATCCCCCAAACTCGCCTCCAACCCTGTACAATTACATAGACATAGTGTTAGGCTATGGGCCATACAGAACCACTAATCTGTTTTCTGTCGATATAGATTGTTCTAATCTCAGCTTTTCTCATAAGTGGAGTATATATGATCTTTTGTTACCGAATTTTCTTCATTTAGCATAAAGTTTTTAAGATTTCATCCACATTGTAGTGTGTATCAGTCCTGCCTTAATTTTGTTGCTGGATGATATTCCATTCAACGGGGAAACCACTTTTTATCCATCCATCGGTTGAATTGTTCCTACTTACTGGCTAGAATACTGCTATGAAAAATTGTGTATAGGTTTTTCTGTAGATACATGTCTTCATTTCACCTGAGTATTTATCTAGGAGTTGAATTGCTGGTCCTATGGTAGCACTACGTTTAACATTTTGAGAAACTGCAAAAGGGCTTCCCATTTTCTATTCCCAACAATGCATCAAGATTCAGATGTCTTCACGTCTTCACCAGCACTCCTCATTCTGTAGCACTCCTCATTCTGATCGTTATGGTTTGTGTACGCCTTTTCCTGATGGCTATTGATGTTGAGCATTTTTTCATATATTTATTGGCCATTATTTCAATCTCTCAGAGAACTTTTTATTAGGGTACTTTGGAGGTATCCCTAATTCCTGTTCTATGTGTAGGTTCCCTTATCAGGTATATGATTTGCAAACATTTTGTCTTTTTTCACTTTCTTGACGGTGTCCTTCACAGCACAAACTTGTAATTTTGATGAAGTTCAGTTTATCAATGTTTTTCTCCTATGGTTTGTGCTTTTATTATAACCTAAGAAGTCATTACCTAATCTAGGGTCATGAAGATTTACTCATGTGTTGTCAAAGCCCTACTAATGTTAGGTCTATTAGGCCTGTGATGCATTTTGTGTAGAGTTTTGCATATGTTTTAAGTAAGTGTGCAGCGTCATTCTTTTATGTGTTGGGTAACTGGTATTGCAGCATCATTTCTTAATGGGACTATTTTTTGCCGCGTGGCACTGGTCATTAAATGTAAGAGTACATTTCTGAACTTTTAATTCTGTTCACCTGATGATAGTATGATCGGTCTGAAATAGTACAGTATTGTGGTAAGTGCCAAAGTTTGCAGTGTGAGTTCTCCAACTTCATTCTTTCTCAGAATTGTTTTGCTTTCTGAGTTCCTTGAATTTTCACATAACTTTGAAGATCACCCTTCTAGCTGGGCATAAGGTTCAAAGAGGTAATTTTACTTATTTGCAACTCACCTCTTTTTTTTTTCTTCCTTTAATTGCTGTGGCTAGAACATCCAATACAAAGTTATATGAAATGGCAAAGTGGACATCCATGTCCTGTTTCTGATGTCAGGGAAAAAGTATTTAGTTTTTATGCCCTTTATCACATTAATAGAGTCCCTTACATTACTTGTTTGTTGAGTGTCTTTATCCTGGGAAGGTGTTAGATTTTACCCTTTTTCCTACCTATAATACTGAGAGTATCCTGTATGCTTTGTCCTTTTTTTTATTAATAGAATTATCATATTAATTATTTTTCAGATGTTAAACCAATTTTGCTTTCCTAGGGTAAGTTATTTTTGCTTTTATGTATTTGTTTCTTTGGTCTTAGCTAAGTGTTTTGCTTGTTCTGTTCTAAAGTTTTGGTTCCCCCCCCCCCAACACAGGTGACTCAGCTTGTCTGATGTCAGATTAACAGGAGGAGGAGGAGGATGGGACCTTGCTGTACAGGATTAAGAAACCTTCAGGTCTTCTAGTTTCAGTCTATGAATGTAAATTTTAACTAACAATGAGTATGTTCTTACGCTGTTGTTTGGTCATATGTGAACAGCGTCTAATGACTTATCTTTGTGGGGTTAGAGAGTACTGAGACAGCTGGCATCTATCAAAGGGAAAACCTGACTACCGTGATGGCAGCCTGGCCAGTCGTGTTTGAGGCGGATGAAGGTAGTTGTAAACGAGCCTGAAGTCTAAGAAGCTGCCTGAATTAGAGGCTTGTAACATCAGAATTGTAAGGATAAATTCTACTGGTTTTTTACATTAGCGGAGACTTTTAAGGAAGAAAAGCCTAAAGAAAAGAACTGAGTTAGCTGAGGTAAATTTTGATACGTAGAGCAGGGGTGAAGGATGGGGGGAACGAGGTTAAATTTGGGCCTAGAATTTCAAATAAGAATAAACAGTTTCCTAGAAAACCATTTCTTTCTTCTTTCTTTCTTTCTGCTGGGAATCGAACTCACTACCTCGTGCTTACCAGGCAGGTGTTGTGCCACTGAGCTGTGTCCCTGCCCAACCATTTCCTTAGTCAGTTCACATTTGCTTTAGGCTTTTTTCTATCCTCACTCAGTTGGTTGATGATGCTTCTTTTATCACTGAAAAAGAAAATCAGTCAAAAGGGAACTTAAGTGAGTCCCCGCCATGTCTGCCCACCCACCTGCATCTGGGTAGTCCTGTTAATGTGGAGGAACTGTTTGTTCTCCTGTCCTCGGCCTGCCTTGACTTGTGGCTAGATCCACTTCCCGCCCACCTGCATTGCCTCAGCATTTCATTTCTGCATCATTAACTTTTCTCTAACTACTAGAGTCTTCCTCTCAGCATACAAACCTGTTGTAACTTTTTCCCATCTTACAAGCCAATCAACTAAAACAAAAAAGAAAAAGACAAAAAATTTCTTTACTCCTTGAGTCACCTGTACTTCCTGTCTCTTTTCTTCCCTTCACATTCTCTATTTACTACATTTTAGTAATATTATTTGCTGTTACATCTGTAGTTGAAAATACTCTTCAAAGATACCAATGACTTCCACATTGCTAAATCCAGTGGTGATTCTCAGACCTCATCTTACTTGACTTACCAACAATTAAAATTTTTAACCCATCTTTCTTTTTTGTACATACGTACCTAATCATCTGGCTTCCACACCATCAAAGCTTTTAGTTCTTTTTTCCAGCTTCATCTGGCCATGGCTTTTTAGTTTCCATCTGTTTTATTTCCCCATCTCCTATCTCTTCCTAGTAGAGTATCCCAAGGCCACACATTTGACTTCTTTTCTGTCTTTCGTTTCCCTTGCTATTTTGGCCATCATTTCTAGTCTCCTGGCTTTCAATATCATCTGTGTACTGATACCAAAATTTATTTGTCTGGCCCTGACCTGTCCTCGAAATACCAGATTTATAACCCTGACTGCTTACTGCTTAGTAGATAGAAGTCATTGACTCCTCTTTTTATCTTTTATCATTCCATTAGCAAATCACGTCAGCTTTACCTTCAGTGTATATATATATATATATATATATATATATATATATCACATTATTTCCACTACCAGTTCCCTAGTGCAAACGGTCGTCATCTGCCCCATGGATTACTGTTTCTGTGTAATCTCCCTGCACACCTTGTGTTTCCTCAGTACAGCTTAATACACACCAGAGCCATCTCTACCTGCTACACCCAAACACCGAGCAAATGAATCAACAAAAAGTATTTCTTAGTATAGGCTTCTCGTCTCAGTTAATGATAACTCCGTCTTCTATTCCTTTTGGGCCAAGACATACGGAGTCGGTCTCACTTTTCTCTCTTGTGCAGCCCACACCCAGTATATATGTTGGCTGTACCTTGAAAATAGTCTCAAAACACAACTGTTGCTCAGTGCTTTTCCCGGTATAGCCCTGGTCCAAGCTGCCATCCCGTCTTACCTGAGTTATGAAATAGCCTCCTAGTTGATTTTCTTGCTTCTCTAACTCATCCCTTAGAGATTGTTTTTAGCACAGCAGCCCTGGGGGTGGTTTTCAGTAGGTAAGCTCCTGCCTGGCCAGGCTCAAAGATTCCTGTGGCTACTAATTTTACCCCCTGCTATGGTTGATACATTGTGTCAACTTGAGTCTAAGTTTAACTAAGACTCAGCAGGGAGCCAGGATCCTTCCTGCATAAATGTCCCCGGCCTAGGCAAGAGGAGGGCACAGAGGTGATGTGAGTGCCATGCCCTCCCTGGGTGGCCGAGAGAAGGCTGCTTACAATATAATGGAGGAGAAGAGGCTTATTTCCCCACCACCACCACCACCCTTTTTGCACTGGCTGCTTTTGCTGACTGCTGCCTTGAGGTGCTGCCCGGTGCCACCCTGCCTTGGAGCCAGCTGATTGTGGGCTGAAATCTCCACAGCAAGCTAACTAAACCTTTCTGTCCTTCATTTTGGGTGTTCGATATTTTGTCCCAGCAACAAGAGAAAAGTAACCAAGATACCCAGGAAAGGCTAGAGCCTACAGTCACATACAAAGCCCTGCAAAATCCAATTCCAGTCACTCCAGAGGCCTTATCCCCTCCTGCGTTTCTGCTTGCACACCCGCTCACCCTCGTGGATGTTGTTTTTCCTGGGACATCCTGGGGATGCTTCTGGGTCAGGCGTTCCAGTTCATGGTTTGCTGTGAGTGGACACGCTTCTTCCGTGGGTGACCGTGGCCTCCTTCCATGAAGTCTGCTCTAACCCACTTTATCAGAAGCGCTCCCCTGACCAGCCTGTCGCCTACGCCTGTGCCGGGTACTCCCTGACCCCTTTCCTTATAACTGTGTGACATTCAGTTTTACATTTTGTTTTTCTCCACAGCTGATTGTACAGTCCATGGGGAAAGCAATTTTTGTGTGTTTAATCTATACCCTCAATTCTTAAGGGTAGGCCTAACAATCTCTCAGCAAAAATTTATTAAATGAATAAAGAAACTTATTTTTTTGTGGGTCCTATTTTTTTTTTTGCAAAAGAATGGCCAATAATAGAACATAATTGAAATAATCATGTGAAAGGGGAGCTAGCGTTTTAGTACAAGTGGGAGACATGATTATTTTGTTGAAAATAAATACTTAAACACAAGTCCTACAAACGTCTGAACTTCAGTTTTCATAGTAAAGCTGCCTGACCTCTGGGCCCACACCGATGTCATGATGACCCCACCCCCAGGCCCCAGTATCCAGGTGCCAACTGTTGAATGCGATTACAGTGAGCCTCTTTTCTAGAGCCTTCCCCCGCCTTCTGTGGATCTTACCTGTCCAGGACAAAGATAATGGACTTTCTCAAAGGTCTATAATAGTGAAGTATTCTACATGGCTCTCTGTTACCATGAACAGATTTGTCATTAAAATAATTCTAAATATTTCTGCACCATTAGTAGTGTCACCATAAGCTGAGTTCTTTTGGTCAGTTTGGCTAGAAATTACGAATTGGCAGAGTGTGGTCAGTAGTGATGTCAGCAGCTCCAGGCTTTGAGTGCCGGTGACTTTCAGCCTTAGTGTTACAGGTCTGAGCATTCGTATCATGGTTCCTAGTGACCACCAGTGGCCCCTGTCTGCTTCCCATCAGCCAGGCTCAAAGCTCCCTTGGCATCTTTCTGGACCCCTTCTGGAAATTTCCACTGACATCCTGAGACTCCACTGATCTCTTTTGGGCTTGACTCTGCTGCTTTGCCACTTTCTGGAGCTTGTCAGGGTCAGTAACCCTTTCGTTACCAGCTCTTTTTAGTGCAATCTGCTCATCCCACTTTACCTGCAATAGGAATCATGCGTGAACCACAGGACCACCCAGTGAGGGTTTTGTCAGCCCGGTGTTGTAGCACAGGGGTGATGTACTGGCCCGAGGCTCCCTCACCTGACTGGAGGTGTAGGAGGAAGCCCTCCTTTTATAGAGGCGGTTAGGGACCTATTTAGGGGCTTTAGAAGCAGTGTCAGGGTGGGAGGACAGGGCTGTCTGAAGGTTGCAGGATGGAGCCATCCAGCGTAGCTGCAGTTCAGGATCTCTGGGATAAGTCCCTGTTTGAAGGCTGCTGCAGCCAACACGAATATGTCCCAGAGCAGCAGTAGGACATCGAGGGCAGCCTGTGCCTTCGTGATGACAGCTCGTCAGGCTGCCCCAGAAGCTGCTGCTTGATGGGTAGCTCCCACTGTTTCAGTGAAAATGACAGGACCGAAATTGCCACTGCCTGCTTTCCAGGACTTTCCAGGAGGCGCGGCAGTGTGGACCATGCCTACTGAGGTTTGGGGATTTCAGGGATATCAGCAGTTGGCCCAGTCACTCCTGATCTTCACCCTGGTGGGCACAGTCCTCCACCATCTCAAATCCGGAACCCCTCGAGCGGCTAGAGCTTGCAGGCAGCCAAGCCCCAATTGCTGTCAGGGCTGCACGAGTGAGTCTGGCCTAGAAGACAACTGACTGCCGAGGCAAGAGGTGACAAGAAGATGCTGGGGCTCATTGCCTCGGGCCACTCTCTGGGCAGTGGGCAGGAGGGTCCTCAGGGCCATCCGTGAGATCATGCCCCCCTGGCTGTCGGTATAAAAGGCTCATTATTTCTCCTGTCCCTGGTTTTTACTTCATGTTTGTAATACTCAGGAAAGTCCTTAGTCATCATTTTGCTTTGTTTTTCATTTCCTCATTGCCACTAGGATTTGGGGCAAATATTTCTCTTGGAATAGTTCAGTAAAACGAGGGGATTGTGTCAAATGACCTCTCTTTCCCCTGTAGTCCTAACATTCTATGACGCAGTTATGGTTTGTACTCTTCACCTCACTCACAAATTTTCCAGTTTATTTGTTCTTCCTGAAGTATGGACTGACGGTAGGTTTTTCTTGTGGATGATGAAGTTAGGGTGCCACAAGTTTATTCTCCTCTACTGTGGTTCCAGCACTGATTTTACTGTCAGGATAGATGCAGGTTGGCTTGGTCAAAGTAGAACAGGAAAGAAGAGCAGAGCAGAAAGATGTAAGAGAGTATAGACATGACTCCAGCAACATGGACACAGCCCCATAAAAGCTTAGCTCTAGCTCTTACTCAGACCTTTATTAATTTCCAGAATCTATCCAAGAGATAATACTGTGTTTGCAGTAGTGCTAAATTCAGTAGCATGGTAGTTTCCGGGTGTTCATGTACCAGTTTTCTTATGATAACAGCCATCAGAAGCATGTGCAACACATTTTCCTAGCCAGTCCAACCTGAATCAACTTGCTCCAGTTGTTTCCATTTAGGAAATTTCTGTGTCCTCTCCCTTGTATTGTTTAAGTATACTACGTGATTATCTAGGCCTCACCCGTACCTGTTTAGCCCTTTTATGATAGGCAGGAATCAAACTGTCAACAACTTTATTGATCACCCATGGGTGCAGAGGCTAGAAACGGTTGTCTTCTAAGCATTTAAAGCATGGTAAAGGAGGTATTTTCTGTAGGCACTGACTTATATTCTCTATTTGGGAGCAAACTATTTCTGGTAGTTTCTCCCGAGTGTAGTGAGCATACTTAGTGTTTAATGTGGAGCTTTTTTTTATGCTTCTCAGACTAAAATGCACTAATTTGGAAGTAGTGTACAGGAAGACAAAAGCAAACATCCTCCAAGCATCCTGAGCCATTTCAGCTGGATGAAGAACTTTAAATATGTCGACTTAGTTTTTAAAGCTCTCGTAAAGTGGAAATGAATGGTCCATTTCCAGTCACGTCAGTATTGCTGAACAGTATTAGAAGGGCATGCCAAGGAGAAATCACACGAATTCTTTTTGCTTAGAGCTATTTGGTGTTGTACCACATGAGTCATCTCTCCTAAGCCCCAAGACAAGATCACTTTGGGTAGAAGTTACCCTTTGAGTCTTCTTTAGGAGCACCCCATGTTCTCCTCTCAGGTTCGAAATCTGCGGTAATCATTCATGGGTGAACCTGTTAGGCAAGGGCATCATCTGAACCCACGAATCCACCTTAGCATCACTAAAAGAAGGAAACCTTGCGTGCCCCTGATGTGATGCAATATGAAGTACACAAAGCCTCCAATAGTGTTTTTGCAAAGAAAAAGAAAAGACTGTAACTTAACATAGTTAAATCTTTCAGCCTTTCTTATCTGAGTTCTGGAATAAGGTTAAACACTAATGCTCTGAGGTATCCGTTATGTCACAGATGAACTTCTCTCCTGATCATCAAGAATAGGATTGTTATGTACTGTCTTTGAGGGGCTCGATCGAGTCAGGTCATTTTCTGATTTAGACAATGGCAGTATACAAGGAGAAAACCTTGAGGGTTCCATTTATAGGACAGAGAAAAAGAAACCAATTGTACTGTGATGAAGCAGAAATCTAGAACACGGGTCATTCTTTAGGAAAACTGACCTCATTTCTTCAGCAAGCTATTGGCACAGTTGATGTGGCATGGTGCGCGTAGTGGTTAATACTGTGGACTCCAGATTCTACCAGGTATCGGCTCTGCAACCCAAATCCAATTACTGAGACTCTCCAGACCTCAGTTGTATCATCTGCAAAGTGGGAATAATAATACTGCTTCATAGTGTGAGAATTCTTTTTTGGGGGGTGCTTTTTGAGACAGAGTCTCTATGCAGTTCTAGCTAGTCTTCAACTCACTTTGTAGTCCAGGCTGGTCTCAAACTCACAGTGATCCTCTGCCTCAGCCTCCCAAGTGCTGGGATTACAGGCATGCGCCACCACATCCCACTCATAGTGTGAGAATTTAGTGAGATAGGGTAGGTGCAGTGGTTAGCATAGCATCTGGCACATGCTAAGTATGGTAAATGTTAGAGGCTAATATAAGAATTACCGTCTCCATCATTGTCATCATCACCCTCACTACCACGTGTCCTCTGCTTTATATATCTGAAGAGTCCTACTCATCATTCTCTGTAGTGGTTCTCTAACAAGTCAAGAGGCCAGGCCTTCCCTTACGCTGCCTGCACATGGAATCCTTAATGGCTGAGGTATTTTAACTGGGAATGAGATAGCTAGTCACGGGAACACAAGTACATCCAGCGTAGCCTTTCATGTCACTCCCGAAGTAAAGAAACTTTCTGTATCACTAGCTTATGACTGCATAGCATTTGATAATTTGATTTTTTCATTGTTCCATCCTACACTGAGCCTATTTATCACTAAAACTGGAGTTTTTTTCTTTTAACTTGAGCAACAAGGGATGTAGTTTGCCGTGTAGTTCAGGCTGGCCTTGAACTCATTATATAGCCTACACTGGCATTGAGCTCACAGCGATTCTGTCTCCCGAGTGCTAGAATTATAAATGTGTGCCATCCCACCTGACTAAAAATGTATTTTTTTGAAGGTGGAAGATGAAGGTTTGAGACAGTTTGCCAAATTGATTGGGTGTGCCATTTAATACAAATCAGCAAGCCATCTTTCTTGCTTAGTCTGTGTTTAAATTCTTCCTGGTTCAAAGCTGTAGGTCCTCTTATATGACAAAATCCACCCACCTTATCCTACTGCCGGCACTGAGATAGGACTCAGCCTGAGAAGACGTGCCTGTCCTGTTCTCCCAGGTGGCTGCAGTGTTCAACCCATTTGCTGTACAGGTAGCCAGTGCCCCCCCTTCTGTTGCTCAGTAGGATTTTATGTCCTGCACGTAAAACATGAGGTGATATGGTTATCTTTTGGGGTCGGGAGTCAAGATAGTCTTTTTTCAGGCTGGGGATTTAGCTCAGTGGCTTAAGCACCTGCCTGGCAAGTGTGAGGTCGAGAGTTCCATCCTCAGTACCAAAAAAAAAAAAAGACTTTTTCTATGCAGCCCCTTGTTCTTACCTTGTATGTAACTTCAGTGAGGAAACCGTAGATGAAGGGGGACCAGAAACATCTGAGACTGAGAGGAGACTGGAGCTTGAACCAGCACAACAGGTGGAAATTAGCAGTTCAGCTCAACGTGAGTCTCCGGACATTTGGTTTATTAGTCCAGTGGATTTACGCATATTGGCTTAGACTGGGAAATCCACTCATCAAGTAATAAGGTCTGACATAGGTAAACAGCAATAGCTGGACACTTAGCTAACGCTCTGCAAATGTATTTTCCTGTTTTCTGTCTCACTTATCCCTTACCTGCTTCTTCCTCTTGATCACTGGCAAAATGGAAATACACAGATGAAAAGCTGCTAATGGAACTTACTTGGACTCCACAGGTAAGATGCACTGGGATCCGTATCACTGTATCATGCCTACTGAGGCAGCAGGGATAGGGCATTTGTTTAAGCGTGATCTAATGGGTGTGTCATGCAGGAGATAAGCTGTGGTTCCCATTCCAGGACACTGGTTTGAACCGATGAGGCCCTCATCCCAGGTACTATAACCCTAAATGCTTCAGTGTTTCCCTGGATCCCTTACTCAGCTGGGTAGTTGGGGCTGTGACGCCAGGTAGAAACTGGTACAGGGAGAGTCACGGCAGTTTGTTCCAGGTTGGCTATTGCTTTTACCTGTGTCTCTGGGATGGAGTCTGCCTTCTGCTTGGTGCTCTAGGGAGCTGGCTGCTGGCTCATAGCACCTAAGTCAGTTGGCAGGAGTGTCCCTGAGGGTTGCCAAACCTTTTGTTTGTGTCACACTTAAGGCAAACTACTGCTGTCACCAGCTCTATGAAAATTTAACCTAATTTCTCTCCATCAGAAGTAATTACTCCTATCCCAGCACTCAAGAGGCTGAGGCAGGAGAACCATAGCAAGTTCAAGACCAGCCTGGGCTACAAAGCGAGTCCAAGGCCAGCTTGAACTGCATAGTGAAACCCTGTGTCAAAAAGACAAAAAAAAAAAAAAGCCAAAAAAAGGAATAATTACTCCTGTCCAACTCTAGTATTCTGTTTATAACTACTTAGCACAAGGTTTTCTGCATGATAACTGTTTATAAATATTAAAAGGCAATTTTCAGAAAAAGGTAAAATCATGACAGTACAAATGTTTTAAGGGGCTGGGGATTTAGCTCAGTGACATAAGCACCTGCCTTGCAAGTGCGTGGTTGTGAGTTCAATCCCCAGTACCGATATAAACAAAAGAATATTTGGAGTCCAAAAATGTTTTAAAATATATTTTTAAAGACTCTTTAATTCATGAGAAAATAAACATATAACTGATAATTTTTTAAAAGTAAAAAGAAAAATACACAAACTTATGTGTGTAAGAGAATTTTGAATTGAAAGTAAAAATTGGAGACAAAACTGACCTCCATAATTTTTTATAATTTGCAGATTTAATAGTTCAAAGAGAAGTATAGGATAAAATCATAATTTTGGAGGGGTGCCCTCTAGACAGTGCATGATTATCTATCAAAACCTGAAACTTTTTCCTCCAGCCTCCCCTGTTTTGATCAGAAATAGTCTCAAGGAAAGACTTCTTAAGGTTTTTTTTTTTTTGTTTGTGCCGGGGATCAAACTCACAACCTTGTGTTTGCCAAGCAGGCAGTTACACCGCTGAGCTAAACGCCCCAGCCCAAGACTTCTTGATTACAAAGTAAAGATCCCTCATTAGATTGGATCTGATTACTTGAGTAGGTGTAGAAAGCGTTGCTTTGCTGGAAGTCAGCATAAAGAACCCCAACTTTGACTTATAAAATTAACTCATTGATTAATGACTGTGTGTTCATTCACAGTTCATCTGGTTCCAGCCTGATTGGATCTTTAAATTTTGAGGGGTGTGTATCTTGAATCATACCCTGTGCAGCAGACAAGGCCTTCATAAAACAGGCTAAGAAGCTGAATGAAAGTGTTGTTCTTTCAGATTTTTATAAGCTCTGTTATGATAACTGGAAAGGACCCACTCCAGTTCATTACTGTTAACTTTTTTTTTTTTTTTTAAATCGGTACTGGGGATCGAACTCACTACCGTACGCTTGCAAGGCAGGCGCTTATGCCGCTGGGCTAAATCCCCAGTCCCATCCAGTTCATTACTAAGAACTGGGTGAGGAGAGATTTAGTGAAAGTGCTTAGAAAATACAAATGACAGGGGCACGCTTTGGACACAGTGAAATTGGGATTGAATTTAATTCTAAAGAAACGAACATTTAGGCTTGAGATTAAGACATTCTAAGCAGGTAGATCTAGAATGAGGACTCTTGGTCCCAGGAATTTCAGTCCTTAATTCCAGCGCTCAGCTTAGTTCCCGAGTTTTGTAACCTGTCCTTAATATATTTTACAGCAAGGAATGCAGTTTGTGCTACCGCATGCCTCGTCTCTCAAGACAAGTGCTAAAGAATTTTTTGGAAAAATTTTAGGGTGAAGGATTCGCTGGGTCAAAGGCAATGAAGAACTCAGAGTTTCCCCAGATCTAGGGCCTGCCGATGCTACCATAGAGGTCTAGGGGATATCTTTAGTTTTATTATGAAAGGCTGATTCATGTATTTAGACCTTGAGTTTTACTAATAAACCCTTTCTTGGAAGTCCTTCCCTGTGAAAAGCTTCAGAGTTGTTTGAAGTCAGATGTTTCTGATTTCTAAACCCAGCTTTCCAATTTTGACTTGTGCAGTCTTTCTCCGTTTCCTTCTCTTTTTCTCAGCAACATTACAGTTAGAATGCATTTTCAATTGCAGAGTCTTGACGGGGCCTCTTTGGTCACAGTAATGAGTTCATTCCAAGTGCTAAAAAGGAATCTAATCTTACACATGTCTGGGCCCTTGAAGAAGGCTGATACCTTCTCTTTCCATCACCAGCTCTGTGTGCTCTGAGGGGCCTGTTTTCCTCTGCTTGTTAAATGACCTTATCCAAGGAATGGGGAGTAGTATTATCTACCAGTCCCTAGCAAGTGCAGAGGAAAGTGTTAAAAAAGAGTAACGTGAAATCTAAGACCGTGCTATATGGTGTCAGTGTAAAGTAAGTGTACATCCACAGGGAGTTACAAGAAATAGTTTGGAGAAGAACTGGGCATCCTTCAACCCAGTTCCCCCATTAGTTATATTTGATATAACTGTGGTATGATAGCAAAACCAGAAAATGGCGTTGGCTCAGCTTATAACTGTAGTTCTGTGTGTGCCCGCCTATCACATGTATTGACTGGTATCAACTCCCCACAACACAGGTGCAGAACCGTGGTCTCCCTTAGGTGGGGGCTGGGTGCTTATTACTACCAGAAAGGGGTGATAGTACTGGCTTCCCACCTGGAGTTCACTAACTCCACCCCAGGGCTGAGGGGTGAGGCGGCGTCTCATTGCATCCAGGGGCAAGTAGACGTCTAGGTTTTTCACTTGGCCTGATCCTATAGGGTTGTAGTGGGGTGGTAATTGCTAGGCTCCCATGCTAAGTGAAGCCATTTTATTACGGCTTGCCCTCCTCCCTCCCCTCCACTCTACAGCCCTCTCCTTCCCTCCCCTTCCCTTCTTTCCTTGGCTTGGCTTGGCTTGGTTTGCTGTGTTTCTGGGTTATGGATTTCTCCAGTGCCCATTCTAGGATATGTGAAACAAAAACCCAGACAACTCACTATTGTGTCCTTCCATCTCAACATCTCTAGCTAATCTGCTTTTTCTCCACCTTTTAGGCTTATATTGGTTGTATAAATAATGCTCAGGGTTTTGGAGAGTACTTAGCAAGAAGAATTGGGAGAAACTTACCTATTCGTCTTCATCTGGAACTAGAAGTCCTACCATGGCTTTCAAATGTTTATTTCTCCTCTAAAGACATTAATTCTCACCTGATATAGTAGCACACACCTGCAATGCCAGTGCTTGGGAGGCTGGTACAGGAAGATTGGCCAGTTTGGGCTGCATAGTGAGGTCAAGGCCATGCTAGACTACATAGTGAGACCCTGTCTCAAAAAACAAACAAACGTAATATATGTATGATCATATCTCTACTTCCTTAAGACACTCTTGTCATAGCTTCTACTGTACAAAGGATAAAACTCCAACCCCAGAACACAAACACTTACAGCTCTTTACAGTCTCTCCACCAGAACCACCACCATATTTTCCACATTTCTCTAGCACTCACGTGGGCTCACCAGCTAGCAGAATGGCCCCTGTATGGTTCTTCAGTGCCACGCCTTTCCATTTGCCTGTTGTTTGGCACATGCTGTGCGTATGCTCTGATGGCACCCACCTTTCTCCTCTTCTGTGCTTGGCATGCACCTAGCTAGTCTTCTAAGATTCTTACACTACCTACTTCCAGCCTGGTGCTACTCCCAGACCCATTTATGCCTTCTCAGTGCCACCATAGCAGTATGAGCATTCCTCTTCCCCCCTGCACTTTGAGATGGAATGTGTCTTCGCACATCTTGGTCCCATCCGACTGTAAATTCTTTGAGATCAGGAACTACACCTGTCTCATCCGTCAGTGTGTCGTCAGCACTAGTACCGTGGCTTAGCACAGAGCTGACACCCAACAAATGTTTACTGCCTGAGTAAATGAATGAGTTATTGCTTTCAGGTGCAAGAACAACCAGAAAGTCCCAGCTTGTGTAACCAGGCTACCTGTGGCTACCTTGCATTCATGTATTTCTTTTTATTTTTTTGCTAAACAAAGTGACTCTGGGAAATTAGAATCATTTAAAACATTGTTCTACATCCTCTGCCTCCATTCCTCAAGGACTGCCTGCTTTCAGGTTGTCCTCTTATACAGCTGCTGCTGATACCTTAAGCGGGCAGAACAGCCAAGAGTAGGGCTGCCCTGGTGATTGGTCTTTAACACGCCCTGGTGAGAGGTCTCTAACATGCATTCTTCAGGCTATTATTCAGTCTCCTATCAATTTAGCCTCCCATAGGTCAAAGCCGCTATTTTTGACTAGTTATATCAATGCTGGGACGCTCTTTGCCAAACATTGCAGAATTCTAACTTTTAAGACAAAACCCTTTTGGATATATGGTCACCTTGTTTATCTTTTGGCTATGTCGGCTGGGAGAAATTTAACAGTAACTCTTCTTAATGACTTCAGCATTTGACATTTAAGACAATAAAGCCTCTTTCATTTTCCTGATTCTTAACCCACACATACATCCTTATCAAGACCAAATTATTCATCATGTGTTATTACAGTGTTTATAGTAATCAGTTAGGTTGTATACGCACACATAAACATGTGATATTAAGGATTTTGCCAATCAAACCTATTCTGTTATACCTATTAACTCTGTAGAAGGACGGTTATGCTTTGACCCCATACCTATTATACCCATTGACTTTTAAGGACTCGAATCCTTTGACTCTGTGTTTTGTTTTGATTTACTATGACCATTGATTTTTTTCAGTTATAGTCAATATCTGATCTTAATACTATATGCACATAAAATAATTGCTTTGCTTAGCAAACAAGCTTAATAAGACCAGGCACTTTTGCAATTTTTTCACATGCGTGAGTTTTACTTCTTACATCTACCTTGCAAGGCAGACGCTATTATCTACATTTTACAGACAAGAGAACCAAGGTTCAGAGAAATAGTCTCTGAGCCAGAACTGACTCTATTCATCTCAGTGCATGACTCTGCCTCTCAAAAAAGCCCTAATATCAAGTCGAATCTAAAATATTGAGTAACCCAGATTTCTCCTAATAGCACAACTCCTACCTCTTCAATTAAGGCTCTGGGTCTTTATCGCACATCAAAAATTCTGTTCTCTATTTTGTAAGGTGGAAAGGGAAAAAAGAAAATGTGCCCCAAGATTGACGCGTGTCTGTGCGGGGGGGAGTTTGGGTGTCTGCTGCCTACCAGCTCATTCTCGTGACATCGTTCTCATACACCTTCTCAAGCCTTCAGGTCCTTTTGTTCCTTCGTAAAAGCCAAGGAGGATGCTTGCTGCCGTGTCTAACAGGGCCCATGCAGCTCACAGAAAGTCCTGCCGTAGACAGTGAGACTTGTTAGCAGTAGGAACTGGTGTCTGAAAAGTAAAAAGGCCATTGGCTGCCAGCCTTCCTTCTCACATGTCTGGTTCTAATCTACCTGATAAGCATTACTGATAAATTACAGAGTGACCTTAAGACCTGAAGACCTCTCCCTTTAGTACCTGATTCACTAGCCCTTTCTTCCCTCCTCACTTCCCCCCAGTACCATCCGTATCCGCTGGAGTTTGAGAAGGTGGTGTGGTGGGATGCAAAATGAGAAGGTGAATTGGAGGTGGAAAGGCGCCATCAGGCACCTGGGCCATAATACACCTCCCGGTCCCCTGGAACTAAGAACTAAGTGTCAGTCCCTGTGGACACAGCACACGTTCCAGTGATGGAGTGAGCCACCACGAGCAATGCCCTGACCTTGCTGTTCCGCACTCTGCACTTCACACACCCTGGCACTTCTGCCTCCTCCTGTCCACTGCCTCGCTTCTTCCTCTTTTCCTTACCCCCGGCCTTGGCTTGTTGCCCTCTTTTTTCTGGCAGCAGACCCAACAGCTGAGATTAACTAAAGACTTTACAACACTGATTACCATGTTGTTATTGTTGTTAGTTTTTTTTTTTTTTTTTTTTTTTTTTTTTTTTTTTTTTTTTTTTTTTTTTTTTTTTTTCTGAATTCCAGGGCTGGTACCAGCCCAGCCCATTGCTAGGTCCTCACTTTTCGAGAAGCTATTGCTTCACTTTCCTGTCCTTGCTCTCAGGCCTGGGCACTCCTAGGAGCTAGGAACAGGGTGGGGTCAAGGCCAAAATCTATTTGAACAGATACATTCCTAGATGGCAGACTGCCAACCTGTTCACTCTCAGCCCCTCTGTCGTTTGCCCCTGTTTGCACGGACAAGAATCTCAGACGTCTTCGTATAAGTGGAATCCCACCCTGAAAGCTTCTCCTCGCTAGAGAAAGTCACTGTTCTCAGTACCCAGGTCCTTGCCTGGTACCCAGCTCCTCACCGCCGCCTGGCTGCGCGCCTCTGGAGGGAGAGCGCGGCCGGCTGCGGCGCTGGCCCTGGGGAGCAGGGTCCCGGGGCGGGATGACCCCGACTGGCCCTGGGGAGCAGGGTCCCGGGGCGGGATGACCCCGACTGGCCCTGGGGAGCAGGGTCCCGGGGCGGGATGACCCCGACTGGCTCAGTAAGTTGTTTGGGTCAGAGCGCGGCAGGACGCTTAACCCTGGAGATGGGTTTGTGGCCGTATATTTTCCCTGCCTGCAAATCCTCTTGGGCTCCCACCGGGCGCCGGCGTTCGGATCAGTGAAGTGTGGGGGCCCCTGGATGTCACCTGTCCGCCCGCAGCGCGCCGCGTGTGCGGCCGCCACTCCCCGGGGTGGGAAGGGCTGCGGGCGCAGGCGGCCCGCGGGACGTCACAAAGACGGGATAGCGCCGGGGATCGCCGTTTTCGCTTCCGCTGCGGACGGCAGGAAAATGCCTGCCCTAACGAGGAGCCCCGGAAACTGGAGGCTGTCGGCTGTCGGCTGTCGGCCGCCGGCGCGGGCAGGCTGGGCGCGCGGGAGAGGCGGGCGCGGGCGAGCGCGCTCAGCCGTGGCCGGCGGCTCGCGCCGATCCGACCCAGGGCGGTCAGGTGCCGGCGGGCGGGGCCGGGCCGCGGGGGCGCGGGCGGGGCGCGGGGCGCGGGGCATTTAAACCCGGGCGCGCAGGCCCCGCGCTCTCCCTGCTCGTCTGGGCTTCGGGCGCCAACTCGGCAAGATGCGATCTTCCCTGGCTCCGGGCGTCTGGTTCCTGCGCACCTTCTCCAGGGACAGCTGGTGAGCAGGGCCAGGAGGGAGGACGCGCGTGCGGGGCGCGGGCCAGAGCGGGCCGGTGTCCCGGCGCTGCGGGGCGCCCCCTGGCTCCTGGGGGGCACCGGCCGGGAAGGCTGCTAACTGACACAGGCCTTGCCTGCCTCGGCGTTCCCCTGCACTTGGCGGCCTCCTCCGGTGGAGAGCAGGCTGCCTGGGAGTCGCCACCTTGGCTTGTGCCATCCTCATCTCCGAACGCCGGGATGCGCAGAGCGCCTCCCTCCTACCCCTGAGCGCCTGGAGATCGAGACTGGCGGGGTGGAGGGAGTGAGGCCGGGGTCCCCTAAGATGTAACCTCATCACTTACCGAGGTACAGGAGTGGTCGTTAACCAGCTAGTCACGTTAACTGCGTTGCCAGAAGTTTTCATAAGAAATCCTAGGTTGGGTTTTTAACGCCTTCTGTTATTTATTGTCCTGAGATTAGGAGCCAAGCTAATAAACCGGCTTCACCAGTTTTTACATGCCATATCTATAAATTTGGATAAATTCCTCTCCTCAAGGACCCCAAAATGTCCCCGGGTCCCTGGGCCAGCCAAAAATGAGTTACTTTTCACCTGTAAGTCTGGGAACCCAATAAGGAACTTTTATTGGGAGTGTTTTATCAGCGTTGGCTCCATACAGTGAACCTCAGTGCCCTCGGAGGAGCTGGTTATATCCTACTAAATGGGCATCCTTGTGAAATACAGCATTCCAGGCAAGGTTTTGGTTTCATAATCACTTTTTCTAATTATGCCCCTGGGGGAGAGAAGACAGGTTTTTATTGAACCTTTGCAAATAACCATATTGGCATGAAAAGCAAGAAGATTTAATAAGAGTTTTGAAGTGTTTCTACTAAATTGTTATGGGTTACAGATCACCTAAGAAGAAGGTGACCTTATAACAAAATATAACAATGTTCCAGCATTTCAGGCTTACACGACAGTCACCTCTCCCCTACCAGTTCATTCAGTCCTACGCCATTAATTCTGTTCCACTGCATCAAGGGTTTCCAATCATACATATCTATCCATGGGTTTGCCAAAGAGCCCTGGAACTCCGAACCCAGCCCACCAGGATATTCGTAAAGTTGTCCTTCTGGTACCACCAAAAGCCTGTACCCAAGAATGAATGCTTGGTGTGGTGCTTTTTGGGGCAGTCCTTAACGATGAAACTTTCTGACCTGCTGTTTATCACAGAACTGTTAAGAAGCATCAGAACAAAACAAAGTCTGTAGATACCAGAAGCTTAAACACCTCTGGTTAACATATTATTAATCTGGGGGAGAACCAGGAACCCAAGCCATCCTCCCCCACCCTCAACCAGCAGAAGTTGCCTAGGGTTGGAGTAAGGGGTGTAACAAACTAAAAAGCATTTTTGATGGTTTTCAGAAGCAAATGGTCTGATGAGAACTCATGACAAGAGTAATGCAACTAAGTAGGAAATCTCTTTGCTCCTATAGTAGGCAAAACAAGAAGCCAGTTCAAACAGCAGCAAAAAAACCTAGGTAGGGTCTAAAAATGTCACAAGGCTAATTTTAAAGAAGATAAGGAACATTACATCAACTGAGGAAAATGAGCGGACATAATTTTTACAGAGAAAAAAATCTCTGTAAAATCCTGAAATCTAATTTACCTAATATATTAAGAATATCAACTAAAGAGATTCAGTAGGTTTGGGGTAAATCATTAATAAAACTCTGTAGGAAAGTCTGATACACATTTGCAGAGAAAAACCAAGAGCTTGGAAGACAGTAGATCCAAATTATGGAAGTAAATACGTAGCCCAGGTAACATTTTAAATCATACCTGAAACCATGCCTGGGACATGTAGGTGTCATCAGACACAGTACCTCTAGGATGCTGATAAATAGAAACACTGGTCCAGAAGGGCACGGGGACATCTGCAGAACTTGTTACACAGCAGATGCTGAAATTTCTGAGACAGTTACATAAATGGTAATATTTTATCTAGGTTTAAGTTAGAGACAGCGGAGCATTTCTTCTGATCTGACAGCTATATCCATGTGATTGAGGGACAGCAACACGGCAAATAAACCTCAGTATATTTAGCACGCTTTTTTTCTAAAGGTGAAAGAATCACTCTGCGATTTTCCGGGAGCCCTCTTTCTGAAAACAATGGAATAAACTCACCACAATTGAGTCAGCTTTAGTAAAATTTTAACACGGAATTGTTGCTTTACAGATTCATGACTTGCACCTACCACAATTCAAGGCAAATCAAATTCCCATTCCACGCAGACGTCTACAAATTTATCCATGCTGAGTTTGCCCTCCACTGCCCTCTGTGGAACTCTACAGTCATTTTACTTTAGAATAAAACTTCTTTTTTCCCCCTTAAAAACACATCTCATTACCATTTATATGGATTGTACCTCTGCTACTACTATTCTAGTAAAGCCTTATTCATGAGTATTAGTTATATCATTTAACCAAAATAACTTACATCTCAGATAAAATTAAGAGTGTGGAGAATGAATCATTCTAAACAACCTGTCCTATACAATCATTTTAGAAGAATACTGTATACAGCTTTCTACAGCCACACATGTGACTTGAACATCTCAAGGGATGAATTCAACCGCTGTGTTCAACAGCTCTGAGATTTAAGACAGATCTGGGTTGGAATCTTTTCACCAGTGTGTGCTTTGAGTAGTTAATTTTGCAGAGCCTCAGTTTCTTCATGAGTAAAAAGCAAGAGTTTTGGAGGATAAATGTGGTAGCTTATATGAACACTCTTCACCTCTCCTGGCTAGTGGGAAGCACTTGATTAGTGTTTTCTGCCTTCCTTCATTCCATGAGCATGGCTTTGGATCTGCTCAACCACAAAATGTAGCAGGTCGAATTGTTGTGCTGACGTCTGAAGCCTGTGGAGACACACGGACCTATCTGCTTGGAACTAAGGTAGAGTTCAAAAGGGGTATGTACCCATCAATCAGCAGGGCAGTTATCTAAGTTTATTTTATTACTCCTTTTGCATGTGTGACACTGAGGATCAAACCCAGAGCCTCATGCATGCCGGGCAGGCATGTGCCGTGCCACTGAGCTGCATCCCCAGCCCTAGTCCGCAGGTTAGAAAGCACTGCTGTAGGTACTAAACCCCAAGGGATAATGTTTCATAGGCACTGTGTCTTTTAGAGGTCAGTTGATTTGATTTTGAAGAACGCTGCCTCTTCCAGCTTGTCTAACAATAAGATGTTCTTGATTATCAGGTTAGCGATTATCAGCTTGAAACACAGGAAGCATGCGATAAATGATGTCTCTTACTATCATTATTACTGATGATATCATTATGGGAAGATATTAAGCCAATTCATTTCTCCCACACTAAACAAAATACAGGCTGGGGTAGACATGAACAAGATAAAGACTTCTATGCTGAAATAAAATTAGAAATGAAGTCTGTCAAATTTACTGTTAATGAAAATAGAAACGAAGAAAACAATAACTAGCTGAAGAGTGGATTGGCCCTGGGCCCTGGACTCCTCATCTGTGGAAACAGGATAGCAGCAATATACTTCATAAGGTTATCGTGAGGTTTTGTGAAGTACTACGTGCAAAGTGTTTGGATTGGTGCCGGGCTTATATTGAGCAGAGAGGAAGCATTAATTATTGGCTGTTACTCTATTCACTTTTCTTACTGTTTTGTGCCAGACATCATTAATTTGTGTTTTTATAGAATTGCAGGGTGTTAGTTTCCCCATGGAACACGTGGGAAAAATGAGGTACAGAGAAGTTACGCGGCGTGACCAGCATCACCTAGCTGGTAGATGACTGAACTGGGGTTTGAATCCAGGGTAGTTTTACCTCTAAGTCCGTGGTTTTCCCACTGTTCTTAAGTGTGGCATGGAAAAAGGTCACATGGCCATTCGGCCTTAGACGAATCACTTAATATGTAGCATTTACAGCTCCATTTTAACTATAAAAGGGAGATAACTGTGAACCTATAGCACAGGACTTGGGTGAAGTTAAAGGAGAAACTATGCAAAACTCTTAGCCTAGTGCCTGACATAACTGCTGTTTGCTGGGTGCTGGTGAATTTCTGGGGAGGGAGAACCCATTCCCACTGGAAGGGGAAGCTGAGCTGCGACTCGGTGGATGTGGCAGGTTTTGTCTGCACACTGACAAGCCGGCAGGAGCTTGGCACGCCAGGAAAGGTTCCTAGAGATGAGACTCAGGTGGCCCTAGATTTGTTGTCCACTACAATTCAAGGCTACGAAGCTTCCAACCCTCAGCGGCTCCTCCTCCCCTCAGGACGGGTGTGAACAGCTTGTTCATGACATTTCTGAGCTACCAGATGCCCAGAAGTTGCCCAGCTCTGGGCCTGGCTGGTGCCCTGCCTTCTGGGCCAGTGTCTGTGTGGGCATGTCTTGGGACAGCTGGCAACATGGGCACCTTTCCAGAGAAATGACTGTGGCTGCTGCTTATGGGGTGGGCCCATTTCCCGGGCCGTGAGGAGGAACAGCTCAGGACGTGGAGGAGGGAGGCTGGTGCGAGGAACAACGGGGTGACACACGAGCTGGATGAGCAGGAATGGGTGTGGAGGGGGAGGTGGATTGGACAGGCAGGAGGAGCAGGAGCTGTGAACTCCCACACTGCCTGTGTTCCCCACACCGGTCTTTCCAAGGGGGCTGGACAAGGCCAAAGCTGGGCTGGCGGCTTCCGCTCAGTTGAATGCCCTGTGGAATTAGGTAGGAGGACCCAGGAGCAACGTATGCAAATACATACAGAGACGCAGCCGCCAGATACTTGGTATCTGTTAAGTCTCACCGAATCCTTACAGTAATCTTGTGCCGCGGTTTATTCTCTTATTTAAAAAAGACAGAACCAAAACTTAAAGAGGCTCAAAGAAGCCAGAGGTCATAGCAAGTAGCAGAACCAGAAGTGAAAATCGAGTCTCCCGTGGTTTTAAGTCTGATGTCTCCTGCTTTGAAGTCCGAGTCCTTTTCCCGGTTCCGCGGTGGCCCCAGGCCTCTCCAGGCCCCAGAGGCTGCCTGCCTCGCTTTCCTTTGTCATGTTTTCCGATTCCTGTGGAGTGGCACTGGGGAGGCAGCAGTAGCGCTGCCGGAGAGGAGCCAGGAGGGAAGGGGGCTGGGGAGGCCGGGCCGCCGGCCCAGAGAATGCTGCCCACAACCCCGGCGGAGCATGTGACTGCCGGAGCCCTTCCCCCACCCCTCGTGACTGTGTCTTCTCTGCAGCTACTTTCTGCTCTTCCTCTTGCACCCTGCTGTTTCCTCTTTCCCTCCTTACAGGGCAGACTCGGGTGCAGCTCACGGCTTGAGTGGGGTCATCACTCAGGCTGTGTGGATTGGCCTACAAGGGGACTGGGAGTCTAGAATATTCTATGTGGTTGGCCAAAACCTCGTTTCTTCAGTCAGCTCTACCAACTGGCACTAAGGATGGAGCTGAACAGCCCCCAAATAAGCACACAAGCAATGACAGACACCCGGGGAGAGCCGTCTCTGAAGCCCGCCCCCCCCCAGTTGTCACTGGGCTGGCGTGTATGGGGCAGGTGGGCACCGTCACTGCTCTCCTTTTGACCTCTAGTTCCTGCCTGGTGCCCAGGGTCTTTCGTGTGGGTGAGGGTGACGTGTGGGCTGGCTTGCAGAGCACCCTGAAGGCGAGGCCACGGTTTTATCCCTGGGCAGGGCGGCAGCTCCGCCATCATCCTGCTCTGTCTGGGCTGTCCATACAGCTTGTCTTCAGCAGGGAGTGGAGCTTACACTTGTTGACCTCCTCTTCTAAACCCTATAAACCCTATAAACTTACACTCTCACTTGAGCAAACCTCATACTGCACCATAAAGCCCCGTCTTTATCCTGTCTGAGGTCACAGGGTTCCTTCCCCTCCTTGGCTTCCTTCTCAAAGCAGAATGCTCTACATTTTCCTCTTTCCTAAACAAGCTCATTATCATAGTCACTAATTTCTTCCAGAAAGTTTGGACTCCTGTGGCTACTGGCCAGTGGCTCCTTCTCTGGAAGGAAACCAGAGAAACCAGCTCTGGGGCCAACCCCTGTATCCATCCATCCCATCCAAGTCCCAGCTAGAGGACGGGCGCAAGAAGCTTGGGATTCATTGGCATGGCTTCCTGTCCCCCTAAAGCTTTGTGTCCTCCCCCCGACCTGTCCTTGGCCAGTCTTGTATGCCAAAGGCCTGGCTCAGGACTCTGCCCCCATGGTATCTGTTCCAGGAGGGCCTTTCTCAGTGTCTGTAGAGGCCTTGGGTGTGAGGGTGGTGGCAGCCTCACCACTGACCCTGGTTCTTATTGTGCCCAGCCCTCTATCATCTCACATCTGCTGACCCCAGGACAGGCACACCCAAGAACATACCACAGAGTTCACTTCCTTGGGGAAAGCGCCAAGGCTGCCCGTAATCACAGCCACACAGCCTGTCATGGGGCCTCCTGGGCAGCCCCACAGGCCCAATAATGCCCCCTGGCTGAGGCAGAGCAGGCAGCGGGATCCTCACCGAGGGGCTTAAGTCCCCAGTGGCTTTATGTGGTGATTGGGAGCTGTTGGCGAGCAAGAAAGGAGAGTGCAGATAACTGGGGTGACTGGTGGCCACCAGGGAGAGGGTACTGTTTCCCGTTCCCTCCAGAGTCAGACCCCCTGCTGGTTTGGTGGTGGTGAGGTTTTTCATGGTGCTGGCAGTGGAACCCAGGGCCTTCTGCATGCTGAGCAGGTGCCACCGCTAAGCTGCATCCCAAGCCTGGCGCTGGTTCTTGTCCTTTGGCTGTCACAGTGTTGGCGGTGATAGGTCCTTTGGGGGTGGGTTGGTTTGTTTGTTTTTATCTATTGCTACTTTAAAACATACCGTTCCCTGTTCCCAGTGCAGAGGCACTCTCAGTGCAAAGTCTTACCAAGGTCGATAAAGTTTTTTATCACATTCCTTTGCAAGAATAAGGGGCCATCAGCTAATAGTTCAGAGATAGTCCCTGTATCAGCCTTGGTTATTCAGTAACCAGGATGTGGTGTGGGACACTCAGCAGTGACACTTTAGCAAAGGAAGTCACCGGGCAGTGGCTCCAACTGGAATAGTCTGGGGGCCTTGCCCTTGGTGTCCCTTGGTCCTTGGCTTCCTTGCCCAACTCAGCGCTGCCCTGGGCCTGCATCCCTCCCTCACAGCTGTGCGTATTTTCTAGGGCCTCTTTGGTTCTCTAGGGAAGGGCTTGTGAGAGGAGAAGTGAAACCTGTGGGTTCGTCCTGCCTCTGGCCTCTGAGCCTGTGACATCGGCAGCCTCAGCCTAGCTAGTCTCAGCCTAGCCCAGCCCTTACGCTGAGCCATGGCACCAAGCCCCTTTGGTTTACTGTTTTGTTATCTTATTGAATTTTTTTTGTACCGGGAATCGAACTCAGGACCTCACGCTTGCCAGGCAGGCACTGCACCAGCCCTGTTTTTTACTTATTAATTTTACAAAATATTGGATTTCAGTGTTAGGTTTCCCTCCCTGCACCATGTGAATCAAGCCCAAGGTCTTTTCAAGGAGCTACGTTCCCAGTGCTTCTTGAGTTTTGAGACAGGGTGTTGCTGCTAAGTCACTAAGCCTCCCAGATTGGGCTCCACCTTGCAGTCCTCCTGCCCAAGCTTCCCAAAGCGCCAGGATTACAGACTCCGGCCGACACACCCAGCTTCAGTGTGCTATTTTCACACATCTGTATATTTTAATTGTATTTATCTTTCCTTTACTCATGTCCCCGTTACCTTTATTCCCTTCCTCTTGTCTAATAATAGTTTCCCTCCACTCTTCATGTCATCTTTCTTGGATTCCACCTGCTGTGGAGAACATGCTACCCTTGTCAGAATCTGGCTTATTTCACCTCACATGATGGTCTCTGGTTCCGTCCACTTTTCTGCAGGTGATACAATATCATTCTTTTAAAATAATACTCCATTTTGTACATATACCAGGCTCTCTTTATCCATGCATCTGTTGATGGGCACCTGGGCTATCAGAATTGGACCAATAAATACGGACATGCAGATAACCCCATGGCACACTGGCTCTAATTCCTTCGGGAATACATGCTGTGATCAAAAAATACAGGGATGGGTCCTTTTTTTTTTTTTTTTTAAAGATTTCTACAGTGAAAGATACATTGCTGTTTATCACTCTCAGAACAGTCCTCCTGTTTCAAACACTTCTCCCATTGTTTTGGCTCTTTCTGAAGCTCTTCTGGAAATCCTCTTCTGTGAGTGTCTTAGTTATACTGTTGTAGCTGCCTTGATGTCCTGAATTCATTCAAAACATTTATTTTTCATGGTCGCTTTGACTTTACGGAAGAGCCAGAAGTTGCACAGTGGCAGATAATGACATAAGTGATATTTTGATAAGTTTGCCTTCCCTCTGAATGCCAATTAGGAGCAGTGCTCACCGTATTTTTTATCAAAGCTCATAAAGATAATCACAAAGAGGACTTCTAGAACTGCTTTTGAAGGTGGCAAGCATGATGAGATAAGTATGTTGCGAATAAGTGGAAGTCCTGGGGGTGGTGAGTGTGCAGGTATCTTTTACTGTAATAAACTTACTTAAACACTCTCTGTGTGTCTATCTTGTTCACCCATTGTATACTAAGGAATGGTAAAGCCGGTAGCTCTCTTTCTAGTTTTTTGAGGAACCTCCACATGACTTGCATAGTGGTTATACTAATTTACATACCCACCAGCCGTGCAGAAAGGTTCCTTTTCCTTCAGTTTCACCAACCTTTATTTGCTTACTTGTTTGGTATTCTTGTTGATAACCATTCTGACTTGGGTGAGATGGCATCTCAGCGCAATTTCACTGCAATGATGGCACCTGGGTCCTCTCCCCAGAAGTCCTGCCGAAGTGTCATAGAAAGAGCACAGGACTTGGAGGAGACCCGGCCCCAGACACATTGAGCCCAGCCATGTTGCGATGCTGGGCTCATCTCTCCATCCCTCTGGAGTCCAGAGAGGAAGGCTCAGAGAAAGCCAGGGCCAGCCTAGCACCACATAGCACAGCTGAGGACTCCCAGGCACCTTACTTTCCTGCCGATGTGGGAGTTTTCTTTCTTTCTTTCTTTCTTTCTTTCTTTCTTTCTTTCTTTCTTTCTTTCTTTCTTTCTTTCTCTCTCTCTCTCTCTCTCTCTCTCTCTCTCTCTCTCTCTCTCTCTCTCTCTCTCTCTTAATTTTAAAAAGAATAAAACAGAACAGTAAAATGAAAAAATCCAATACAGTGATAGGACATTAGGAAATCCACAATTGTTACTATATTGCATAGTGTTATGTTCTAGATAGTTGCTCAGACTACCTGACCCAGGCTTGTGAAGTCAATCAACATATATGTCAGGTTGCTTTCTGACTTCGGTTATCATCATCTCAGCTTGTGTTGCATGCAGTTGCTTGGCAGGGGTTGCGGGGGAGCAGGAGGCAGAGGTGGCTTCCTGGCTGCCTCTCCCGGCCTCCACCCATACACACAGGGTGGGGGCTTCGTGACTTCCTTGCTGTTTCTCCCTGGCCGGCAGGGCCACTGCCCCTGGTTTCCTTATGTTTGCTGGATTCCTGAATTAGCTCTCTCTGTGGGCTTCAAGTCTCAGTTCAGATCCTTCCTGTGTGCACGGGACCCACCTCTCCTCTCCTCTTCCTCATGTTGCTGTATTCCAGGGTCTGGACTTCAAAACTTGGAGAGGTTCTTTCTCTGCTGCTCGCCACTCCGCCCTCTTCCCGAAGTCTGGAGTTGGGTTTTCTGTTGGAGGTTGTGGTCTATACTGGGCAGACCCCAGAGGAGGGCGGTCATTCGTGATGCCGATGTGGACCCTTGCTGACCCTTCTGTCTGCCCCTCGGGGGCACTGGAGAGGCCCAGCAGGCCAGAGTCATTTCTCTGTACCACAGAAGGCACCCCAGGACTAGGCTGTAGCAGCTTCAGATCTCTGTGCCTCTTGGGGAGCTGGGCTGGGGAGCATGCTGGTCTCCGAATGTCCCTAGGCCTGGGGAATCCAGGGCCTGGATCACTCACAGTCCGGAAGAGTTTGGTGCTATTCTTGGTTCTAGCAACAGAGAAAAAAGGGCTGCCTCAACTCCTCTGCTCTTCTTCATCATCTGCAAATCAAGAACAAGCATAGCTGCATTTTTAAGTGTCCACTGGATGTCAGGAATGCTATAGGACCTGTTATAGTCATCATCTCACTCGCCTGTTGGTCACTCTGTGAGCAAGGTGATAAACTGCTTTCAGAGACACAAACAGGTTAAAGGAATGCAACTAGCTTCTGCCTGATTCCTAAGCCCTTACTCTTTTCTCTTTAGACGTTGCCTCCTTGGAATACACCACCTAGGGACCCCATGAGGCTGCCATGTGCTGGGGAACAGCTGGCAGAATGCTGAACGCCCAGAGAATGGCCGCTGCCCAGCAGTGAGGAAGGCCAGCTGGGGCTTCCTCCCAGAATCAGCAGGGTAGAGCCCTGGGTCTTTGTGAGGCTGGTGGTGTGCCGAGCACCCTGGGACACCTCAACCCTTCCAGTGACTTCATGTCATCCTAAAGAGACGGCCCAAACCCCACCCCTTGGCACCCAAGGCCTTGCCTAGCTCGAGCTCTGCCTCCTCCCAGTCACTCCTCCTCCTGTGCTTGGCTCAGTCCCACCTTCCAGGTATCCTGGACTGTGCAGAGTTCCACAAACAGGCAGTGTTATTTCACGCCCCTGCACTTGTGCATGCGCTGCTTCCTGTGTCTGACACATCTTCCTGTACAGCCCTGGCTGGCCTGGCCACCACCTGGTTTTTGAAGGTGCAACTGAAACCTCTCCTCCAGGATTCCTCTCCTGCCCCTGCCCCCACCACTTGGGCTAGGTGTCCCTTCTTGCTGCTCCTTGTCATGCAAGGCTTCCCTTTTACAGAGCAGGGTTACACCAACTTTGTCCACCTCCCCACTGACCCGTGAGCTCCAGGAGGGCAGAGGTGCCTCTGGTGACTTTTCTTGCTGTCACTGGATCACTAGCACTGTACCTGGGACATGTGGGTCCATGGATGGACGGGAGAGCAGCTGTCTTTCTGCCAAAAGAACCAGGATATTAGCCATGGACAGTGGACTGTTTGTCCTCTGACATGGCCCCTCCTACTCACAGTTGGGAGGGGCAGGACTGCAGGTGAAAGGGGAATGGAACAGATATGGAAGAATACCTGGGACCAAAGGCAGGAGGGAGGCAGAGAAGTCAGGGCTGATGGGCTGAGGCCTTCCTCCATGGGTGCCTTCTAGCGCGTGGGGGTGGAGCAGTGTGCAGAGGTCAGGTAGCAGGGGAAAGGTTGTTGGCAGCTGGGTGACCCTTCTATGTCCTCTTTGGCTTTGCCCGGCACCTGATAGGGCTCTGCAGGTCTCAGTCAGCACCAGGCTCTGTTGAGCCTGTCGAGAACCCCAGTGGGCCGTCCAGAAGGGTCTGATTTTCGCTCCGCTCAGTGGCCCCATATCCTGATAAGGTCAGGCAAGGTAGGCCTAGCTGAAGCTTGGGAGTCTTAAAGGTGGCATCACCAGGGTCCCAGGATGGGGGTGAGAGTGAGATTGTGTTCTCTGTTTTGAGACAGATGGGGTTGATGCTACCCTATCCATGTACAAATGAGGAGGAAAACAGACAGGAAAGTCTTATGCAACAGACAAAGACTATCACTCAAAGCTTGCTGCTTTTCTCCTGCACCAGGCAACACCCACGGCAGGCACAGGGTTGGTGTGATCTACAGGCTGCCAGTTTTTTGCATCAGTTGTTCTTTACACAAAGCCAGCAAGGTACATTCTCTAAATTCTCTTCTAAAGTCCTAACTAGGAGTTGCAAGCCATATAGCAATTGGTGGAACCTGGAAAACTTTGTGTGTCAGCACATGGGGTGCCTCCATGCACGTGGGGTGGCCCAGCTGCCTTTTAGAACTCAGGGGCTCAGAAGACCTCTCTGGCCATATCGATCCCTTTGAGAACAAGTAGTCAGGGAGGTCGGGTTGTGGAAATCCAGACCTCATAGCCAGAACTGCATGCCTCGTAGAATAGAAAGAAACAGAACAATTAAAGCCAAGCAATGAAGAGACGCACGGGTAAGCTCATTCTCTCTGGGAGGTAAACTCTGGGGCAGTGGAGAGAACAGAGACAGAGACTTGAGCTCGGAAGCTTGAAACCAGGTGCAGAGTGAGAGGGAGCCCAGGCAGCCCAGCCCAGATTCCGGCTTGGCGGAAACACCCTTTCTTTCACAAGCGGTGTCCTGTGTTGCTTCATGGGATGTTTGGGGGAAGTGAGTTTGGGGTTTGGAGGCAGAATCTCAGCCAGGGTAGTGTGAGCAGATAGTGTCTGCCCTGAGGCTCATGGAGCCAAGATGTCTGACCAAAGGGCCAGGTCCTGTTCCGCTTTCGAATGGTACCTTTAATGAGCAAAGGCTGCTAGGTCTTTCTCAATGCCCAGCTCTTTCTCCCAGGAAGTTGTTCTTTTGGTTTTTGGTCTTGGGTTTTTTTGGTAGTTCTGGGGATCAAATCCAGGGCCTTGGGTGTGCTAAGCATGTGATATACCATTCAGCTGCATCCCCAGGTCCTGTTCTGAAGTCTGTTTTCCATATACTTTCCGACCTCTGGTGGCTGACTCAGCTCAGCTGATGCCCTGCTGGGGGAAGCAGATGGTGACTCAGGCAGGCACTGCAGCTCAGACCCTCAGGACAGGGGAGGGGACTGGAAACTGTGAGGGGGACCTGCCTGGACTGTCCTTTCCATCCCCATGCGTGGAACATGTGAGCACAGAGGGGAAAAAGATCTTTCCGTCCAAGCGAATGGGAGCAGTGCGAGACCTAGCAGAGAGAGAGCGCTCGAGCTGTGTCACTAACTGTCACTAGCTGGCCTCGCTGACTCACCCCCAGCTGTGGCCTGGGCTCCCGTCTGCCATCTGCTAAGTTTAAGGGGAATGCTGACCTAGTGTTGAAGGTGGACCCTTTTCCCCCCTCGGGTCTCTCCAAAATCCCATCACTTCTGACGTTTGGAAAATTACCCCGCTCCTCCTTGCCATCATCTAAGTAACACATACGGTGTCATAGAGGCACCCTTGTCTTGGTGAGACCCAGAGAAACAGAGGGGGAGGAGGAGGCGGGCGCCTCTCCCTGTGTTTGAGTGTCCAGCTAAGCAGCTTCTAGAAGGCTCAGAGGCGGACCAGGGAGACTGGTGCCCCCAGCAGCCTGGCCTCTGGGTGTTGTGCCGGGCCTTCCCTGACCTCTACCCTGAAGAACTTGTGTCTGGAAGGGGCCTGAAGGTAGAGTCCTTGGCACCTGGCTTCCTGCTGATCTGGGTGTCTGTCTTCCCTTGCAGGTTCCGTGGCTTTATCCTGCTGCTCACCTTCCTCATTTACACCTGTTATCACATGTCACGGAAGCCCATCAGCGTTGTCAAGGTAAGGCTGGGTGGTGAGAGAGAATGCAGGACCCAGGAGACTGCACTGAGGTAGAAGGATCTGGGCCTCAGGCCATTGTCCTCCCCAGTCCCTCGCCCTGCTCGCCATGGCTCCTCCCCATGCAGTGCAGGCCCGCTGTTAGTAGGGCTCCTCCCCGGCAGTGGTTCCCTAGGGGCTCCCTGTGAGTCTGTTCACTGAGACAGCAGTGCCAGTGGGTGTGGATGAGGTGAAAGGCAGAGTCCTGGGATGTAAGGGCTCTGCTCCTTTGCCTGATGGGCTGCCTTCCCACCCCAGCACAGGAGGTGCCGGCAGGAGGGAGCAGAAGTGGTGTGGTTGGTTGGGGTCGGAGGTGTTCTTTTCCTCTCCGGAGGGTTCTGGGATGATGGGAGACCCCTGACCCATGCTTCCCGTTGCCTCTCAGAGCCGTCTGCATCAGAATTGCTCAGAGCTGATCAACCCCATCAATGACACCCACAGTCTCAATGACACCACGTGGTGCAGCTGGAGTCCGTTTGGTACGACCAGGGCACATTGCCCTTCCCCGCTTTCTCTCTTCCTCAAGACGAGGCTGTCCAAGGCTGCAAAGGATTTCTTGCATGGACAGCCAGGCAGCCTGCTTTCTGTCTCTGTTGTCTACTTTCAGACAAAGATGACTACAATGTGTTACTGGGGGCTGTGGACAATGCCTTTCTCGTGGCCTACGCTATCGGCATGTTTATCAGGTACAGAGAGGCCTGCGGAGCCCATGCCCAGCCACAGGGAGACAGTTCAGAGCGACCAAGCGGGGTGCAGCGGGCTGAAGTGAGCACGCGAACAGCTCCCCTGGGTGGGAAGGGCCCTCGACCAGTCTCCTTTCCTCTCCATGGGTGGCCTCCCAGATTGCTCCTTCGCCTGGCAGACTCCACTGTCAGCAGCCCCTTTACCCGAACGCTCTATTCGAGTATACACTGAGAGAGCCATGCAGTGGGTATGGACCAGGATCCTCTAACAGCAGCCTTGGTCGTGGAGACGCTGGGAAGATCCTGTCACCAGCCGTGTCCAGAGTGGCAGAGGCAATGAGGAATTTTATCCCAGACCTACATTTTGGATAGGTCACTCTGGGAGGGGGGTGTGCAGAGGTAGATTTGAGGAAAGGCGAGCGCAGTCACACCAAGGGAACAATTTGGTAGCAGCCCAGGTTGCTGAGCTTAGGAGTTTGGGTCACTTGTGGTTGAAGAGGGCGGGAGGGGTAGGCACACTGGGGAATCCCCGAAGGGGTGGGGCAGGGGCTGGCAGTGTAACTCAGCGCTAGAGGGTTTTGCCTCATGTGGAAGGCCCTGGGTTTGATCCCCTGCACTGGAAAAAGGAAAGGGGAAAGGAGATGCAGGGGCCTTGAGGACTGACTGTGAGGGGCAGAAAGAGAGGCAGAGCCCGAGGCAGCTGCCGTGGACTGTCGAGAGTGGCCAGCTGGACGGAGGTGGCCTTTACTTCACTTGGAGTGCGGGCTGGGCCTGGCTGGTAGAAGGAGGAAGAGGAATTTAGAGTGCTGGGCTTTAAATACTTTGGGGACCTCCAAGTAAAGATCCCAAAGGCATCTGGATAGGATCCCGAAGTTCTGGACGTAGGTCAGGGGTGACACAGTGCAGATGGCTCCAGTTAGCAGAGGGTTGGTGCTAAAAGCCTTAGGAGTAACTGCAGGCAGCAGGTCCCAGAGAACAGGAAGTGCTGAGGAGTGGGCAGCCAGGGGGAGGGAGTGAGCACTTGCACCCTCCCAGGCAGCGGCTCAAAAAAACCAGAGGTCCAGGAAGTGGAGGCCCAGGCTGACGTAAACATACCTCAGCACAGGGGTCATCAGGAGACATCTTGGCCGGAGGGGCCTCAGCACCGTGGGGTAGGGGAAGAAATCGATGGTAGAATGGACAGAGAAGAGATTAACCAAAGCAAAACAAAACAAAAAAAGGCGCTAACCATAAATCCAACTGCCCCTTCTTCTCCAGCGGGATTTTTGGGGAGCGGCTCCCCCTCCGTTACTACCTTTCCGCCGGGATGTTGCTCAGTGGCCTCTTCACCTCCCTCTTCGGCCTGGGATATTTCTGGAACATCCACGTGCTCTGGTACTTCGTGCTCATTCAGGTAAGACACAAAGTCGTGTCCTCAAGACGTCATTCAGTGGCCCCTAGAGGCCGCTGCTTCTCCCCAGCCACCTGCGGGTACAGCTGTTGAGGACCTGGATTCCCTGCTGGTCGTCCAGGGCTCCATCTGCCTCCGCGTAGGTCCTGTTTCCCAACCCCGAGTTATGGCCGTGGGACGTCCGCCTTGAACGCTAGGCTGAGGCCACTTCTGATGCGGAGGCCTGTGCTCCAGTAATCATTTTTTTAAAATTTTATTTTAAAGAGAGTAAAATTAAACAGAACAAAACAGATCATAAGCAAACAGTGTAAGAGGCACAGATTTAGCTAGAGGAGAAAGCAGCTTGTGACGCTGTGCTAGGGTAGGGATGCACAAGCCTGTAAGTGACAGGCCAGGTTTGCAGTGTGGAGCATGGGGACAATGACACTGAACCTCCTCCTCACGGACGGTCACACAGGGCATGCGGCCCAGGCCTGTTTTCACCCCCAGCTCTTTCCTTGCAGATCTGCAACGGACTTGTCCAGACCACCGGCTGGCCCTCCGTCGTGGCCTGCGTCGGCAACTGGTTCGGGAAGGGGAAGTGAGTGTGACGAGGAGGAGGAAGAGTAGGGAGGACCAAGGAGGGCTGGGGGCCCCGAGGCGGCCGTTCGTGGTCCTCCGCTCTGGTGCGCATTCGGGGGAGAGATGGGACCGTGCCTCTGTCCGGCTGGTTTCCCAGCTGAGGTGGGAAATGTTTGTACATTTGCTACACAGCAGCGCCGGCTGTCTTGCTAATGAGACTTTGACCTTTATGCAGGCAGCCTTAGTTATATTTTGTCTCATAACTGTTTCTGCTTTCCTGAGCCGGATTTTGTCTGAGACAAGTTGCTTCTGAGCAAGGATTTGGTGCTGTTGATGTTTTGAACTGTCCTACACGTTGTAGGTGTTTAGTGGGCTCCTGGGCACCCCAGGAGAGGTTAGTGGCAAACTCTGGGTTGTAACCCAAATCTCCTTGATTGTGATGTTTGTGAGGGTACGATTGTCCTCAGCTTTAGACCATGGCTTTAGAGTGACACTGAGGGCCAAAAGAAAAGAGAGAGTGGGGGCTCTGCACCCTTTGTGTGGTGATCTCCCAACTGTGTTTGCTCAGGACACTGACCAGGGGGAGGGCACCCCGATACTGCTGCCACCTGCTTGACACCAGCCAAAGCCCATCACTGACGGTGTCTTTGGGGCCTTGGGAGCCCCGTCTTGGGTGTGTCCTGGAGGCCGGAGCAGAGACTCTGAGCGGCTCTTTTCTCCTTCCCTCCCCTCCCCCCCAGGCGGGGGTTCATCATGGGTATCTGGAATTCCCACACTTCCGTGGGCAACATCGTGGGCTCCCTGATCGCCGGCGTCTGGGTGAACAGTGACTGGGGCCTGTCGTTCATCGTGCCTGGCATTATCACCGCTGTTGTGGGCGTCTTCACCTTCTTCTTCCTCATCGAGTGTGAGTAGCCCCTCCCTCCCCAAGGACTGCACGAGTGGGAGGGAGCGGCTGGAGATGCAGAGGGCACGGCTGGTCGTGGGGTTGGGGCGCCCCCTGTGTGACCTGGAGCCTCAGTTTTGTCATTTGCAAAGAAGGAATATCGATGCCCTAGGGTCTCTGAAGGTCCATGTGAGACAGTGTCCAGTGCTTGCCCCATAGTGGGTGCCCAGGCGGCACTGGCTGGGTCTGGGAGGGGCGGGATGTAGCGGATGTAACGGGAGCACCTGATCCTTGACATCCTGTGCAGATGGCTCTTGTCCGTACTCTTGGACAGTGGGACTTCGGTTGGGGAGGCCAAGTGTTAGAGCCACTTTGTGTCAGAGAGGAGTAGTGACAGTCAGTGGTCAGAACAGCCAGACCCGGAATCCTGGCCTCCCGAGCCCCGGTGCCCGATGCTTCATGCTGGGAGGCGGTGGGCAGCTCGCTGGCACCAGCTGAGACCCGGTGTGAGGCGAGCGAGCACCCCGCCTCTTGGGAAGCTTCTCAGAGATGCCTTCTACTTTTCAGACCCGGAAGATGTGGACTGCTCTCCTCCTCAGCACCACGTGAGTGGGAGCCCTCTTAGTGTTGGTGCAGCCCCCAGGGAGGACGGGAACCCAGAGCCAGAGTCAGGCCTTGGCCTTGGGTCCCCAGCAACCTGATAGGCCTGGCCTGGGCCCTGCAGGCTGGGAGCCCAAGTCGCTCCAGCTTGGGGAGGTGGCACATGGTGGATGTCCCCACAGCGAGGGCCTCGATCTTCTGCTCAGGGCGGGCCGGGTGAGAACCTGGACAACCCCGAGGACCCCGGGAGCAGTTCCTACCCGCGCCGGGAGAGCGGTATAGAGGCTGCGGCTAGCTGCTCCAAGGAGCCGTGCCCTGAACCTGCAGCCATCAGTTTCCTGGGGGCCCTCAAGATCCCGGTAGGACATCTGGGGAGCGGAGGGAAGAGAGGGGCTCTCTGGCGGGTGTTGGGGTGCTGGGAATGACTGATGGTTTCCTAGGAGAGCGGCTGCTTGGGGGGGCAGTGTGGGAGGGCACAGCAGGCCCGGTTCCCTCATTGGGGTTGCCTTCTGTGGGGTGGTAGACAGACCTAGGGTGGTGCTGAGCTGCCCCCTGGGGCCGCCACTGGACCAGGGATCTTGGATCCCTTTCCACTGTGACTTTCGCTCTGCCTCCCAGGGTGTGATCGAGTTCTCTTTGTGTCTGCTCTTCGCCAAGCTGGTCAGCTACACCTTCCTCTACTGGCTGCCCCTCTACATCTTCAACGTGGGTAAGTCCAGGGGGAGAAGCGCTGAGAGGGCGGGGCCTCAGGATGCCGGGGAGGAAGGCATGGCGTTGCTGCACACGATTCCAGTGTACAGGCAGGATTTCTAACACCCGAGTTTGCTCGGTGATTTGTTTACGTGGGAAGCTCAGCCCTGTGCAGCAGCACACAGCTGTCCTGAGTCCCTGTCTTCTCCTCCCGCCTGAGTGCAGGACAAATCCTTTGGGGCTCTTGGCTCACAGGTATGGGGGCCGGAAGTGCTAGGAAAGGTCTGTGAGTGCTCCTTCCAGCCTGGGAAGAGGCCTGGGGAGCCGTCCCACTGCGTGGAGGTGACCTTGGTGCCTTCTGCCAAGGGGACCTTGTGGACCAATGCCTTTGTGTTAGGTGTGCTAGGCTGCCCTGGGGGAGCCCCCCTGCCTGGTGGACTACTCTCCTCTGCCCCTGCCTCTGCCCGAGGATGTATAAATGAGGAAGTTGACTTTTGTGGTTGAAAAGGTTTCATGTGGTTTCATGTCCACCTGGCCTGGGTTTCTGCTTTTCCATAGGTGAGGGGGCTCCACTAGGGGGTGGGCCGAGCCACCTTCCCATCCCCCAGGGGCCTCAGATGCCACCTCTCACCCAGAACCGCTCACACAAGGCTGTTGCACCCCCTGCCAACCTTGGAAGGGACGGGGCTGCCCTGCCACTCACATGCTTGCTCCACACATGCTGGGACCATGGGAATTGGTCCCAGCTGGGTCCCAGGCTGTAGCTCGCCCACCACTCTACGTGAGGGGCCCCTCTCTGTGACAGTGGTAGACTGTGGGGGGGATTTCATGGACACTGTGACTTTTGTGGCCTTGGTGCTGACTTCAGACTGAGTCAACCTTGGAGGTGTGGCTTCAAGTCAAACTTCTGGACACTCAGCAGGGACATGAGGTCCTTCTTTTCCTGCAAGTCTCCTCCTGGCTCTGGGCACTAGCAGAAACCTAAGGTGACTGGGAGGACCTCCTCGAGGGGCCTGCTGCGAGGTCAGGAGCCGAGCAGAGAGAGCGCATGGCGGGCTGAAGCTTGGTGAGAGCAATTGTGCTCCAGAGGAAGGATGGCCCCCTGGGGCAGGGTGTTCAGGGGTCAGGTCCCAGGCTGGCAGGAGAGGGGCTGTTCTGAGAGGCCAGGGTCATCCTGCAGGGAAGCCTGGGGTCCGGAACAGGCCCGTCTCAAAGCGCTGCAGACTCACTGCAGCCCTAGCCAACCTGCACCCCGGCTGCCCCTCTGAGGAGGTGGTTGGGCTGGGGGAGTGTCCTGTAGGATTCCTTCTGGCTGTGGCACTTGGGATGTTTGCCAGGTACCAGTGCTTGCATCTGAGCGTATGTTTATATTTTCCACAGCTCATTTTGATGCCAAGGAGGCTGGGGACCTGTCTACACTCTTTGATGTTGGTGGCATCATAGGTGAGGCTCTGACCTGCTCTGCAGGAGGCTGCCTTCCCTGCTTCTCTGTAGTCAGGCAGAAGGAGCAGGCCCAGCAGGCCACGGGCTCCAGAGAAGAAAGCTGTCTTGAGTGTTTTCTCATTTCTGCTCCTGCCCTGTCTAAGAAAGATGGCCTTTGTGTTTGGCTCCCTACAGCGATGGGCACAAAGGAGGGAGAAGCTCTGTTGGTTCTCAGTGGCAGGCCCAGGCCAGGGCTGGGCAGCAGGCACGGGGCGGTGTGGTCCTGTCCAGGGCCGTGTGTGAGTAGGTGTGTGTTGCAGGTGGCATCCTGGCCGGGCTCATCTCTGACTACACCAATGGCAGGGCCACCACTTGCTGCGTCATGCTGATCTTGGCTGCCCCCGTGGTATGTATGATCTCCAGGGTGAAGCACAGGGACCTGACAGTGTGCCCTTCTTTGCATCTGCGCACACAACTGTCCTGTGTGCGTGTGCACATGCACTTCTGTGCACCTGTCAGGGGGAAGAAAGAGTCCGCAGAACAGCAGGAAAGTCCTCAAAAGAGACCAAGACTTGAGCTTTAGAACAGGGATCGGTGACTTTGCCTTTGGTGGAGAAGAGGAAGACCAGCTGCTAGACTTCTTGACCACAGGGAGGGAAAGAGCTTAGACACGAGAGAAAACTCTCAGGGAAAAAGGAAGCAACAGATGACCACGATTAGAACTTCCATCCCTGGGACACTTAAAGACTTTGAGGTCTGGGTGTAAGAGGGAGGAGGAGTGAGGTGACATGGGGTTCCAGGGCAGGGCAGGGTTGTTCTAAACTCAGAGCTTCCACCGAGCTGGGGCAGGGCTGAGCCGCAACCCCACCCTCTCCGCCTCCTCTCACAGATGTTTCTGTACAATTCTGTTGGCCAGAACGGGATCACCAGCTCCATAGGTAGGAAGACAAGTCCTGCAGGCGCACAGGAAAGACATCACCTTGGGGACACTATGACCTGGACATGGGGCATCAGAGAGAGGGGCTTGGGAGGGCAGTAGCCTGGGGTGCCCTCTGTTCTGAGGCTGCGGGTGCCCTCTTGTCTAACTGTGACATCTCTGCTGCACCCCAGTGATGCTGATTATCTGTGGGGCCCTGGTCAATGGCCCGTATGCACTCATCACCACGGCGGTTTCCGCTGACCTGGTAAGTGACCCAGCCCTGAGGGCCCGGACACTGCTGTGGGGGTCTATTGAGGGCCTCTGAATCCCCACTCTTTCCCATTTCCTGTCCTGCAGGGGCGAGGTCCTCAAAGTCCTTCAGAACTCACCACAGGCCCCTCTTTCCTCTCCACCTCAAACCTAGTTTCTACCTTCCCTGAGTCAACCTCTCCCTCATCCTGTGGGTGCTGCTGCTCATCTGGGGCCCCCGCTCTGCTCTCTCCCCAGGGAACTCACCAGAGCCTGAGGGGCAATGCCAAGGCCCTCTCCACCGTCACGGCGATCATCGATGGCACTGGCTCCATAGGTCTGTGACGTTAGCTTTAGGGCCCGGCAGCTGAACCCAGGGCTCACTTGGCCCGACCCTTTGGGGTGTTGTTCTCTGGTGCGCAGGGAAGTGGGTGCCGTGACCCACATGGCCCTGGAGGTTCTGTGGGTGGAGGACTGTGAGAGGATGAGAAAATACAGAAGAGACAAAGCTGGGGTCAGATGGCGCCCTTACTCTCCAGATAGGAAAGGAACTGGACCCTCACTGCAGGGGCGTTTATTTATACACTTTAGCAACTTAGGGTCACATGACACCCTGTTGTCCTAGCAACCCACTGTTGGATTGTCCCGGGACTGGGTGTTCTCTGGGCTGAAGCAGCTTCTTCATGGTTGGGGGCTCTCTTTGTTTTTGGGACCGGCCACGCCCCAGACTTGCATGTGTGGTCAGTTTCCAGCTTCAAGGGCTCCCAACAAGCGGGGACCCCCACTCATCCGGTTGTGCTCCATACAGGTGCGGCCCTGGGGCCCCTGCTGGCAGGGCTCATCTCCCCCACAGGCTGGAACAACGTCTTCTACATGCTCATCGCTGCTGACATCCTGGCCTGCTTGGTAAGGGTTCTTGGGGTGCACATACGGGTACTGGGGTGCTCTGTCTCGCCATACTGAAGCTGGAGGTCCAAAGCACCAGGTCTTCTGGGACAACGAGAACAGCTGCCTCTTGCTCAGAACCACGTTGCTTCCCAGGGTGACCCCTACCCTGGAACCCTACAACCACTTTCTCTGCTGCCCCCGCCCCGGGAGCCCTGTGCTGAGGCTCACGGCGCCCTCCCTCCCGTGCCTTGGACTCCCCACAGCTCCTCTGCCGCTTGGTGTACAAGGAGATCCTGGCCTGGAAGGCAGCTCTGAGCAGAGTCCGAGGGTGAGTCCGCCTGCAGCTCAAGCCCTGTCTCCCCCAACCTCACTTCCTTTGGGAACCCACCCGGGGCTCAGCCACTTTCCACCTGCCCGGGCCTGGAGGACTCCGAGCCAACCCTCCCAGTGGGCACGGTGGACCCCACCCCATCCCAACCCAGCTAACCTGTCCTCTGTTGTCCCGTGTGTCTCCATAGCTCTAGTCTGGCCCTAACCCACCCGTGATAGTATTTTCAAGTCCCATGACTCTTGTGAGTATTTGTTTCAAGTCTGTGATGCATATGCCACTCGAACATAGGCTGTATGCAAATCTTCTCTCCTTGGCATGATTTTTTTCCAACTTTCTCTTTTTTCTTGGGAGCCAGGTCCGGAGACTCAACCTGGGCAGAGCATGGTACTTGGGAAGTGTTTCTCAAGGGGTCTGAGCAGTGTCTCCCTGAGGGACGCGGCAGAGCTTTGGTCATACCCTTGGGACAGAGGGGCCAGCGCGGGGAAGCGCACGTACCCCTGGCCCCTCTGCCCGGGGTGCGCAGAGAAAAGCCCCTACCAATCAGAGCCTCTAAAACAAAATTGGAAGCAGGTGTCTGTGGCTGGCTGGGTGCGCTGTCTGCCTGGTGTCCCGTGGTGGTAGCAGAGTGGCTGAGGCAGCGCTGGCCAGAGGCTGAACTGCTCGCTGGTGCTGGTGGCTGGGTGACTCTCTCTGCGGCCTTTCTGGCTTCTCTGAGCAGAACCTTTTCCCTCTGAGGAGCTGGCTGGAGCTTGGACCTGGACGGGATGGTGACGGCCAGAAGTACCCTCTGGGACAGTGGGGCCGAACCAATGTCATGCGTGCTACAGTGGGCTGTTGGTGTCCCTGAAGGGCTAGCGGGTTCGCCATCACTGCCCTGAGGGCATGGTATCAGTGGTATCCCGGGAAGCACTCCGCTTTTATTTTATTGGAGCCGGGAATTGAACTCACGACTTCACGTTTGCCAGGCAGGCGCTGTGCCACTGAGCTAGATCCCCGGCCCAGCGCTCCACTTCAGGAAGGTATCAGGTCAAGGGGAAAAATTGAAGCCAGGAAGCAAAACTATAAGCAGGAAACCTTTATGGCGTCTGTCCTGGCGGCGGGAACCAGGGAAATGGATGGCCTTTGTGGTTTTGTTTTCTTGTTTTAATGGTCCTAAGGATGGATTTGAGGCCCTTGCGTGTGCCAGGCAAGCACTCCACACAAATACCTCCAGCCTGTGACTGCACAGCTGAATTTACTTCCTTCTATTTGAGGGGTTCTGGGAGGGGAAGAAAAGACACAGAAAGGGAAGAGAAGAGTGTTTCGTGAGCCTTGCTCTCCATCTGGCATGGGGCAAAACAAAGCCTTCGATACCATAGCCCTGCTCCCAGCCTGGAGACGGGTGCTCTCCCTTTGAGGCCAGGGGCCAGTCCTGATCCCGCCTGTAGGGTGTGCAGGGTTTTGCTGGAGCAGAGGCACTGGCGGTGGCTCTGGAGCCCCGAAAGTCCTGGCTTCTCCGCTTTCAGCCCACGGGCACACACCCAGGTCCACTGCGCCCTTGTGCGCCACGGGGACACTTATCCCTCAGTACACGGCAGAGTTGACGGAGGCTAATGTGAGATGGAACATGTGAAATGGCTTTGTGAAGCTGCCGTACGTAGCATCAGCTTTTTAAAGATTTTTGTATTTTCATGGTTCATTGGTCCCTGCCCAAGAGGTAAAATCCAGCTCTAATTACAAGGAGCAGAGATGAATGGCAGAGCTTATTAAGTTACATCTCTCTTTTCCATCTTCTCTCTTCTTTGTGCAGCTATAAAGAAATATGAGGCCTCAGTTGGAAGTGAATCATGGATCCCCAAACAGCCCGCCATGAGAAGACAATAGAACCTTCCACTGAGGGGAGAAGAAAGACTCCTGGTCTAACCTCAGCCAGCCCAGCCCAACCATAGGCTTCTCAGGGTGCCGAAGACTCCTGTGGGAAGGGGACTGCCCTGCAAGAGGGGACGGAAGAGTCCTGGGGCTGCCCGCAGAGGGATGGGATCAGTACACAGGCGCAGACAGCGGCAGAGGCTCTAGGGTCGGAGGTGCACCTCTCCTTCCTGCCTTGATTTTAACCTCTGTAATCAGCCCTGTTTCTCAGGTACCCAACCTCTCTTTTTCCCTTTGCAGGGAGCCAGTCTTCTCTGTGCATCTCCCCAAATCTGACCCTCTTCTTGTTTTTGTTTTGTTTTTTGGTACTGGGAATTGAACTCACAACCTCACACTTAGCAGGCAGGTGCTTGTGCTGCTGGGCTATATCCCCAGCTCTGACCTGTTTATAACTCCGCCTGTGGCTTTGGTTAAAGCATTGTGACCATTCTTCCAGCGCTGAGACTAGGGTGGGGCAAAAGGGCTGGCTGGGGTGGCACCGGATGTGAGGGGCTCACCAGCTGGTGCAGGTACCCACCACCCAGTCCTTGCCCCACCCCAGTCCTTGGCTCTGCCGATGTCCCAGGTGCTGGTGAAATTAAGGTCCCTGCTGTGGGGTCTGACAGAGGTGAGCAGAACTGAAAACATCTGCGTACCTATGAAGCATTTTGAGAACGAAATGCAGTGGTTACTGAGTGTCCAGTGGGTGCCAGTGCTGCTGCAGGGATGAAGTGGACCATGGACAGAGGCCAAGGGCTTACGCCCTGAGCGCAGACACCAGGGTGACAAGACTGGCAGGAAACGAGGGTGCTGCCTGGTCCACTGAGTAGCTGCTCACGTGCAGTGCAGCAGGGTCCCCATGCGCGTGCTCCCTCTGCCCCGAGTCCTGGATTGTGACATGCCAGGCAGACTCCCCGTGTTTCCCCCTGACCTCTTCAGCCACTCGTCAGCACCAATCAATACACATTTCCTTTGCCAGCCGGGCCTGGGCTCATCCTTGGTAGGGCACAGCAGCGCCAAGTGGGGTTCGCATGGGTGCCCTGGGGCTGGTGAGGATCCTGCCACTGGTGACTCGTGGCGCACCCCGGGTCGAGGGAGATCCGGCCGTGGCGTGTATTAGGATGCCGCGCGGCAGGTGTGTGGGCTGAGGATGCCTTCTGAGTGGTGAAGTGGGTCTTACGCCGCGTGGTGGTGACAACTCGGCAACCTCATATGTGCGACGCTCACTTCCGCTCTGAAAGTACGAGTCCTCCAGCGACCTCTAAGCCCTCAGCGCCCCGAGGCGCAGGAGCTGTGCTGTGTGCCGTGGTGCTGGCTGTCTCAAGCCCAGAAGAACCATGACATCATCACTTAGGAAGGACCCACTAAGCATTAGCTGTGTTACTCCCTTGTGCCACTAGATGGCGACACAACCCCGTGTAAAACCCACCGAGGCCTCTGTTGCCGTCCTGCTTTGGGAAGGGAGATGGGAGAGGTGCCGCAGGCTAACTTTGTTCCATGAAGGTCAGGGTAGGAAGGATGACTTTTTTTAAAAGCTTCTCTTCCTGGGCTTCAGCAGTTACTACCTTTACACCTGTTTCCCCACCCAAACCTCACAGAATGGCAGTGCAGGGCGCTAAGGATTAGATTCACCGCCTGCCTCGAGGAGCAAGTCGTGTAGGGGACAGGGATGAGATGGGGAAAATGGAAATGTGTGTAAACCACCAAAGAAAAAGGGCAGCTATTGGCTCAGGTCGAGAGCTCTGCCGTCCGTGGGTCCAGCCCTGGATGCCTGATCTGATGAGGCAGAGGGGGGAATGAGAGGGGGGACGTGAGCACGAAGACTGGCCCTGCCCCGGGAAGTGACCAATGCAGATGGTCCCTGCCAGCTGAGAGGCTGGCACCTGAGAGATGAGAAGGGCCGTGGGGCTGAGAGCGCAGGCTCAGCAGTGAGGGCTCCGGCTGTGGGCAGGAGCTGGAAATGCCAGAGGCTGGGATCCCTGTGCAGTCGCTGCCTGCCCCGGGCTCCCGCCCCTCAGCTGGGCACTGAGCGCTCACCAGGGCCTGGTACCTGCCTTCTCTCCGGGCCTCCGCACTCACACGGGGGTAATGCAAGAGCATTACGTTAATTAGTTATTCATTTAATTTAACTTCACATTTGGTCTCAATTAAGCTTAAAATGTTCTTCCTTATAGATGCTACAATAGCACTTGTAATTAAAAAGCAATAACTCTTTGCGTTTCTCCTTTAGAGATCCACCGGGAGGTGGAGGGGCACTGGGGGAGGAGGAGTTGAGAAGCAACAGAAAGAATGGGAAAGAAGCTCCTGGTAAAGCTTAGCACCGGAAGGCCCCACTCAGACTGGGACTGGGAGGCAGGAACTCAGGATGGCCTGGGGTCTGGGCTGGGGGCGGGGAGAGCTGCTGGAGGAAACTGCAGGAAGCGGATCAAGTCACAGAGGCTGCACATACAGGTGTGGGGACAGGAAGGTGGCGGGTGGGGAGTGGAAGATGGGGCTGTCTGGTGTATGTGTTCTGCTGCTGCCCTCTCCAAGATGCCCACATCTTCCGTCCCACCACCAGCACCTTCACGTGGCGGGTGGGACTTGGCAGATGTGATGAAAGATCTCGAGATGGTGAGGCTGCCCTGGTTGTCAGGTGGACCTAGGAGAAATACAGGTTCTTTATAAATCACAGAGCAAGGCAGCAGCGTCAGGCTGGAAGGTGCCACACTGCACAGTGCCTCCGACACTCTGGAAAAGGCAGGGAAGTCTGCGAGACTCGTCTTTAGCCTCATAAAACCATAAAACCCGTTTCAAAGCTTTGATCTCCAGAACTCGAGGATACATTGGTGTTGTTCTAAATCACTCTGGTGGTTCTGTGTTACAGCAGGCATGGGAGGCTACCACACACGCTCAGGGTAAAACTGGGAGATGATCAATGTAATGACAGAACAGCAGTGAAATCCCCAAAGCTCAAAACCAAGTGGAGGGGACAGCCAGGTGGCACCCTTGATCCCCTCCTGGAAGACTTAGTCTGCCACGTAGCTGCTCAGTTGCTTGGTGCTATCAGGCTGAAGTCTAACAGAGACCTGCCAAAAGCACCGTTTCATCAGCGAGGCTGTCTCTGAGGTCCCACTTGTCTTTTAACTGCTTTGCCCCAGACTCTTAAAGCCCAAGTCCTAAGATTCTGGATTTTCCACCAGACTCAGCTGCTTCTCCTTGGTGTTTTTGTCAAGCTGATTTGCGCTGCGTGATCCTGGTCCCTTGTCCTGTTTCCATCTTATGTAGCACCATAGTCTAAGAGAGGGCAGTGAACATGGAGCAGACTTCCCGACCTCGAACGCTGCCCGCTGCGTCCCCTCGTAAGGCCGTCTGGAGGCACCCGGCTCCGCGGTCTGTGCCTGGCCCCTCCGTGAAGTGGGGGCCCCAGGGGACCTGCTGGGTGGGGGTGATGCTTGGGGACAGGAGTTACTGCTGACAGCCTGCTTACAAAAACGCCTGGCACATGTTTGGAAAATGTAATAAAAACTGTGATTTCAGCACGCGAAGTGCACTTATTTCCAAGTTTTGGGATGGATCTAGTGATTAGGGGTCGAACTCTATCAACTATAAAATCCTTTCCAATCCTCAGTTTTTTATGCTCCTATGAGGCTCATCAACACTTTGCCAGACTTTCCGTACAGTTCTGATTCCCACATCACATCTGGAAACTTGTTTCTTTATAACTACAGCCAAATACTTAAAGGTTTAAGCTAAGGAGTTAAAATGTGGTTTATTTGTACTATCAATGTTAATTAGAATTATTTAATGGAACTTTTTTAAACTTTTGGATATAACTTAGGTAAATGGGCAGGTATATTACCAAAAATGATCTGTAAACTAAGAAATGAGCTGTCGGGGATCCATTTGGGAGGCTGGGCTAATGTCACCTTTTGAGTGTCACTACCACCTAGCTAGGAAGCTTTTAAAATGCCTTTTCCTCCTTTTCTGTTTCTGCTCTGTAAAATAATGACAGCAGGTTTCTTTTTACACTGAGAATAAAATAGAAATGCTTCAGCTGTAGCAGCAATGAAATAGAGTCAATAAAAAAAGTTTATGTCTTGTCAGAACAAGAAACAGATTACTCTGTTAGAATAAAAACATGTTAAAGTAACTGGATGTCTCCATCCTGAGATGAGTTAGGAAGACAGGCCGGATGAACTGGTCCGGTGATTGGATGATCCAGCAGGGCCACTGCTCGTTTCCCCAACAGGCCCATGTCATTGATGTGTGTCACCAGTGTGCGTCAGGGTCAGCGTTAGGCATTTCCTGGTGCCTGAAGTCATATGGCACTTAGGATGTTTTTGTACCTTATACCCTGCATCAAAAAAGGGCAATTAAATGAGAAATTTAAGGAATTTATCAAAGAGTGGCTAAGTGCTTTGTTGGCCTCAGAGACTTTTAGAACAAAACAGCACCACCTGAAGAATTGGACAAGCATGGGGGGGGGGGTGGAGGTGGTGTCCTCTAAATTAGCTTGTCAGGAGACCAGTTTGGAAAGCTATGAAAGAAACTGTTTACACACAAGAGCCTGGATTTACTCCTCCTCCCAAATTTCTAAGCAGTGAGGATTACTAGTCTCTGGATTGGGAACAAGGAGCTGGGCGTGCTGGTGCACACTTGTAATCCCAGCATTCAGGAGGCTGAGGCAGGAGGAGCACTTGCAAGTTCAAGACCAGCTTGGGCTACAAAATGAGCTCAAGACCAGCCTGAACTGCATAGTGACACCCTTTTTACTCTCAAAAACACCAAAAAAAAAAAGAAAGAAAAAAGAGAGAATAGAATAGCCCAACCTACTCTGAGGCCAATTGACCACAAAATGGTAACACTAAAATAGGAAACACTATTTACTTAGAGGAGGGCTCCGAGCCCTATCTCCAGGGATGCAGTGACAGGGATGCCCCGTGACCAAGTCTGTGACATACACACTGTGTGTTCTCAGCCCTCCACTTCCGGGGCTAATCCCAGGAGGATTTTGTTCCAGGGTCACACACGAGCACCTGAAGATGCAGGACAAAATACTTCATTTTGTCACAGTAATTACAGACCCGGGAACTACAGAAGGCAGGCCTTCTTACAGTGCACTGTACGAAGTATATTTACTTAAAGCCAAATTTAGCACACAAGTCTGTCGGTCATATTAGGTTTAAAAGCCCACAACATTAGACAGTATTGTCTGAGAAAGAATTTAGTTTTTCCAACTCTAACACATTTTTCTCCATGAACAATCACCCAGGACCTCTCCGCTATTATTCAGTCGCTGGACACTTTTTTGGAGAAATAAAAAAGATAGATTCAAAAATGAATGAATAAAAGTGAATTCAAGATCAGGAAGCCACAAGAGCTTTCCCAGAGTTGCTTTTTCAGCAAGTCTCTCAGGAGAAGGTGCAGGGTCCCCTTGGTTTATTAGAAGGCCACATCCCACTACAGCCAGCTCAGCCTCTGCACAGAGGCCCGGACATCCGGAAGCTTCAGTGCGCATGCCAGGCACGAAGCCCTTGGTCCCTGGTCCGCCATGTTTTGTGTCCTCCCCTCTGTTTTGGTAAGTGTGGAGGGATGTGTCTTCTCTTATCTATGGGCCCTTGGTCAGCTTAAGCAACACTTTAATAAATGGACGCACCTCGAGACCATAATTGTAAGCGTAACAAATTTAGACACACAAGTTTAAATACTGCATTGTATAAGAAACCCAAAGAGTAAGTAAAGAGCAAAATGGAGGATAGTTACTGGAAAGTAGGAAGAACCTGTTCCAATGGGAAGACGGGCAAGGGAAAAGGGAGGGAGAAAAGCAAAGGGATTGTAAAAAAAAAAAAAAAATGGAAACTAAGCTTTTGTAAATGAGAAGGGGAAAAGGGGTTGAAGGCAGGAGAGGGGAGTGGGAAAATAAGGCATCATTACAAATTCCCCATGATGAATGTGAGTATTGTATGGCAAATATGTGCTAATAAAAAAACTAAAAAGAAATTTTTAAAAAGCTGGGGAAAAAATGATTTCCATTAAGACTTTCTGAATAAAGCATTCTCTGCAAACTTCCCAAACTGAGGCGATAAAGGAGACAGTTTAAGTAGAGGAACAAATCCACCTGACCCTCACCAAGCCGGGACTCTCATTAGTTACCAGCTCTTGCCTGTGTCATTTAGGGCTGAGCCCCTCCGGGGAGGCAGGACTGGAGGCCTCTCTGTCATGACAGCAGGATCCAGGACAGAAAGCAAGCGACAGCCTTAATCTCCCTCAAGCCCTCAATCAAAGTTCTACAGAGCTTAGTGGGTGTGATGGTCGATTGTGTCAGTTTGAGTAAATAATGTCCAACTAAATTGACTCAGCATAGTTCTGGATATAGAAGACTCATCCTAGGGAGGATTATTGTCAGAATAGTATAAAAGGGAAAGGAAGAAGCAAAGCTTGCTTCTGTTTCCTGCCTAGGAGCTCCAGGCTTTGCTTTCCCCTTGGATGTCATTTCTTGGCTTTCAGCATAGACTCTTTAGCCTCGACCCTTCAGCCTTTCAGTGGAGACTCACATGGGACACTACAGTGAGCTCTAGGCCTTTGGCAGCGCCCTTCCAATCCCCAGTGGACAGACAGACCTCTTGCACTCCCTTAGAAAGGAAAGATACTCAAATGCAAAAGTTATTTTAATGTGACAATTTGGAAGCCTTATACAGGTGTTACTATTGACCATTCTGCGTAGGATTCAATGGAACTCTGTAAAGGTAATAGCAGTCACTTCCCTCTTTAATAAAGCAATAAGCAATAACCCACAGCTGATTTGCAGGTCACACTCTTTGCCACAGCATTCTGAAGCTGGTATTTTTATATTTCAAGACCACTTCGGGATTAGAGAGAAGGTGTGTGAGTGGTGGGCATCTGTCTGGCTGCCATAAATCTGTTTTTCTTCTAGAATCTCTGGCCCCTGTGTACCTCATTTAATTAAGAGGAGTCCTTTTTGGGTTGTGATCTCTTCTTATCTTCACAGCCCTTTCTCCAAAGCTAGTTAGGAACGTACATTCTTGACATTAGATTCTAATACCTGTCTAATCTCCCAAACTCAGTGAAATTTGTCACTAAATGGAGAAACTCTGGTCCACTTCACATCAGAAATGTTATCCTGACTCCCAGAGCTACCTGAAGCTGGGTTTTCTGGCTTAAAATTCAGAATCAAAGGAACTAGTTGGAAAGTTTAAGTATATACTTCTAAGCCAACAGTATGCTAATTTCTTTTAAGTTTATTTAGTTTTTACCACAATCTATCTATTACAGGCCCTATTATAAAGTAGGAAAAAGTTGAATATCTTTTCTTTCTAAGTGAGTCCAACCTCATAACTAGTCATTTCACACACATCTGTAGTCCGAGTACTTGGGAGGCTGAGGCAGGAGGATGGCAGGTTCAAGTCCCACCTGGGCAATTTAGCAAGTCCATTCTCCAAAATAAATTTGAAAAATAAAAACAGGGCTGGGACTGTAGCTTACTGTGAAGGGTTTATTCCTCAGTATAAAAAAAAAAGTTACAAAAATTTACATACATACTATGTTATTAAAAAGATTCTTCTACTGACAGCAGAAGCCAAAGTACTCCAAAATCTACTTACTAATACCCACTGAAAATCTGCTCTAAGCAGATAATTACTATTTTCCTTTCCAAACGTGAAATCCCTGAAGTACGGAGAGCAAGATGACAACAATATTCCTTTCCAGTGGGTGTGACTATGTCCCCCAGACCATTTTGAAACCCTGGAGTCCGGGGCTCAGGACAGTTTCTGGAGTCCAGAGCTCAAGATAATTATCTTCGTGAGCATGGACAGTCCCTTACTCTTAAGGCACAAAGGCTGTAAAAACAGGGCTCTGAAGAGTGACTTTCTGCGCACTGGTGGCATCCACGTGAAGGACAGGTGGCCGCGGGTCTCCATTTCCCAAACACGTCAGCAGGACCGCAGTGGTTTGGCATAGACTGGCTCCAGAACGTGGTGCGTCAGGACCAAGAAGAGGCTTCCCAGGAAGACAGTGCTGAGGAAAGCCAGCAGGACATAGCGCCCGATGAAAAAGGTGTCCACAATCTGGGGAAAGAAGATGTCAAAATGAAATCCCTCTCACATCAGCATCCAGGCTGTATCCATCGGAAATCTGGGATGAACAGCTGAGTCTGTTCATTCATAGGTGTAACTTCCAGGAGCATCCCGCCCTGAGACTCCCCTGCAAACAGACAAGAAAGATTTTTTCCCCCTCAACTCCTTAAGTAGGAGATGTAAAGGGTTACCAAACGCAAGGAAGGAAGAGCTCAATTTAAGAGGTTCATCAATGCTCCTAAGTTCCTGAATGAATTCTTTTCATGTTCCGAAACCAGTTACCTGAAAGAGTTAATGCGAAGCTTATTTGGTCCTAGGAAACCTCATAAACATACATGAAGCTACCGTAATATAATAAACCCCCACGTACACAGGACCCAGCCCTAAAACCATCAACCGACCGCTGCTGTGAAGGGTTTGCTTTCGCAGTGAGATGGTGCCTCTTTATAACTGTCACCAGAAGAGTTCCGAATTCTGATGTTTGTTACCCAGCACCCTAACAAGGAGGGGACATGGCCATTTGCCTGAGATACTAAAATATTAAAAAGGACCAGGATTTTGCTCCATGATATAGTAAACCAGTCACACGTGATGCCTTTGCCGATGCAGTCCTGTAACTGGGGTTGGCTCTGCCCACTCGCCGGCTGTCCACCGCCAAAACCCCACTCGCCCCAGAGCCAAATAGTGGTGCTTAAATTTGGGCAGGAAAACACGATTTATGGCGCAGCAACACAAACCAAGGGACTGTGACGGGGTGACTGTACAGAAGCTTTGAAAACCCACAGCTAGAAGAGAATCCAAAATAGCTGAGAGGTGACTGTCACAGACAGAACAACATTGTCTAAAGTTGTCCACCTCCCAATCCCTAGAAACTGAGAAGGTATCAGATTACAAGACAAAAGGGAATTAAAATTACTAACCAGCTGTCCCTAAAATAGGAAGGTTAGCCTGGACTACCCAATCCAGGTGGACCTAGTGTCACCACGAGGGTCCTTACAAGTTACAGAATGAGATGTAAGGACAGGCCGGGAGCAGAGAGATGTGGCATTGCTGGCTAGAGACTCAGCAGCTGGATGGGTGAGGAAAGTCTCCCCTCTAGAATCTCCACAAGGAATGCCGCCTTCGCCAAACCCCTGATTTTAGCCCTGCGAGACTGTCTGGACTTCTGCAGAACCGCGTGGTTCTGCAGGATTTATTACTGCGACAATAGAAAACTACATCAGTGTTGACAAAGTGTTGGTAGAACCCAAGCACTGATAGCATCACTGAGCCCCACAGACTCTAAGAGGGCTACAGACACCCCGGGTCCTCGGGAGATTCCCCCACCGTCAACTTCCAGTTAAGGTCGGTTTTGTACAGCAGCCTTAACGTAACTTTGACCTTGGTTCCAGCACTGAACGTGTCTCTTGCGGGCTACATGTTTGTTCGGTCGACTGTTTCGCTTTTTAATTAGCCAATTAGCAGGCCTTGGGTGCGGAAGGCCCAGGTCATGTATTATTGATACAGTACTGAGCTGGGCTGCTGTAGGGCCGAGCTCTGGAAACCTGAAAATGAGGAGTCTGATTCTGTGGCCGTGCTAGCCAACATATTTTGCTCAGATTCAATTTCCTATGGAGTCTGAAGTCATGTGATGGAGGACAGAGTTTGATTTTAAAACCGTGCTTGCTTGGTGCCATCTTCCCTGTCACATCCACTCAGTGTGGAAATACACAGCTGATGTCACTTTCTCCCTTTAACTTAACACGAAGACAAGGACACTGAGGTGGGAATTTCTTCCTCGTTCGCACAGAGGTACAGAGTAGTTTCCAAATGCAAACAGAAAACCAACACCCATGGAAATAATTCCCTGAATTCCTGTGGCAGTATTTTCCGTGAGTTTTCAGAGCTAATTTCCTTCCTTTCTTCATGCTTTAGTCCGTAGGTAGAGTTGGAAGTGTGTGTCTGCCATACTCTAAGTTATATAATTGTGTGTATGATTCTTCAGTATCAAACTGGTGAGTTCTGTGGGGTGGCCCTCGCTATTCAAAGCCCCAGACAATGAGGACTGTTTTAAGACAGACCTCAGCTTGACTCCTTGCTGTCTCTTTGGTCAAGTTACCTTCATCTCTGACAGCCTCGGTATTGTTATCTGTAAAATGGGGAGGATAGAAGTGCCTACATGATACTACTTAGGGCTGTCCTGAGATTTGGATGAGATAATGCACACATTATTTATCATAGAACCCAGCATACAGCAATCCTTTCAGAAATGTTAGTTATTATCATTATCCTACTTTAAAGTGGAAGTAAAAAGGCTAACAGAAGGAGTAATGGGACAGATGGGATCAATACTTTTATCAGTATCCTATGGGTTTGACACACGCCATGCTTCTGAAGCCAGAGTACATGTCAGGGATAAGTCAGGACAGGCGGCGTGTCCAGAAAAGGATGAGAGGTGATAAAGACGTACTCACAGAGGTGGGAGCCGGCAGATACGGTCCTGAGGACCTAGGAGTTGGTAGTACTGACGGCAAACAGCAGTGACTGGGAACGTTTTAGAGCTGTCAATCACAAAATCAGCCCACATGCCGTAGGTTTGCCACCATCGATCTATAGCTTTTATTTCCCTTTTTGGACTACTGAGGATTGAACGTAGGGGTGCCCCACCACGGAGCGACATTCCCAGTCCTTTTAAAACTCTTTGTGTTTTGAAGGTTTCACTGAGTTGCTGAGGCTGGCCACAATCTTATGACCCTCCTGATTCAGCCTCCAAGCAGCTAGGATTACAGGTGTGCATTGCCACGCCTGGCTCAACCCACGGACATCTTTACCTTCTGCTTTCCGTGGAGATGTACCTCCTGCTCTGCTCCTCCTATCTACGGACAAAGTTCTGTACATAGCAAATGCAAGGATGTGCCGACGCGCTGAGGGCCGTCTAAGGGCCTGGGCTGAGGGCCGTCTAAGGGCCTGTAGGAATGGGAACCCCTCTTCAGGGGCAGGTCGGTCCCCATGCCTCGCTCCTTTTCTCTCTCTCTATCCTCACAGTAAGAGGTGGCCTTTCAACACATCGTTGTTAGCTTGATGCAAGCTGGAGATGAGACTGAATCAGACAAATCACTGCCTGTGGTGTTGCGGGTGGGAACTACAAGATTCCTTCCCTGGGTGATGAGAGGAGGGCCTTAAAACTCTCTGAGCTTCCCCCATGTTGTCTGAAAGGCACAATTCTAATACATCTTGGGTTGAAGGGCAGATGGAGGTTTTGGGTCTGATAGCACAATACCAAACCCAACAGTTTTACCTTCATTTCCTCTCCCAGGTCTGGAAATTCACTGGCTCGGGGGAAGAGTAACAAAACTACTGTGATGACCAGAGCAGCGAGGAATACAAAAACCACAGAGAACCTGGGGAGAGAAAGACGAGTGTTATGAGCACCGTTAAGTCTCTTCACCAATCGGCTAGGCCCAGACTAGCTCCACGCTCCTGCCCCTTACCAGCGTCCAGAGGCCTGCCGTCCACAACTCCCACCACCCCAAGCCCTCCCCTCCTGACCGGGCCCTGGCGTGGCCCTCCTGTTTCTTCTGGGAATACCAAAGTCTACCAAGGGGAGCCCACCATTTTTCTGTTCCACATAAAATCATAATCAGGAAAAATCAAAGTGGCCCCTCCTCACGTTCACCTCAGTTTTTAGCCCAGGGCACCTGAGTAAACGCTATAACTCTACTTCTGACTGACGCTGCCGTATTTTCAGGGCCAGCTTATGGCCTAACTGTTCTACAAAATCAGTCCCTGATATAAAACGCAGATCCAACCCACAGAATGCTTCTGTAGTTTCCCCTGGCCCAGGTCTAGAGCTCTAGGGAGCGACCAAGCATGTACATCATTAATCTGCACAATTAAGAAAATCTCCCACATACAACTCCAAGGAATTCAGTGGGCAGTGAAAGCATATTTTCTTGTCATCTCTTGTCACCCCCTATGTCCTCCACAGTAAGAACTGAAAAATACACTTCCCTTCTCCTCCCACCTCTGCTTTAGAGCATAAATAACACAGTTAGTGCTTATGATAAGAGGTTAAAATGCAACTCGCTCAAACTGCCAGTAATTACAAAAATGATCTTCTGAATTCTAAATGTTTAATGAGCGTCAGCGATTTCACCTCTAATTGCTTTTACCTAGGACTCCCGGCTGGAAAGATGCCTTACCTAGCTACCCCGGAGGCCCTGGAGAGCAGCGCACACAGCAGCAGCACCAACACCCAGAGCAGGGCTAGGATGAACACGCCGGCACCCACTCCCAGCACCGTGCCAGCCATCCTGGGGAAGAAGGTGGCGTCAGCTCCCGCCGGGCTGGGCCCCACCCGTGCCCACGCGTGGTCCTGAGACGGAAAGCCTGCACTCCGTGAGACGGGAGGTCTTCAGCTGGCAGCAGTGCCCCCCTCATCCTGGAAGCCCTGAATAGGGGCCCAGAGCCTTTCTTGCTGGTGGACACTGCGACATTACCCTCTGCTCGGTTGCGTCATTTAATTTAAATGTGGTCTCTGGGTTCCAGTGTGTCTTCTTCCCCCTGCCCACAGGGGAAGGCTGAACTCTGCCTGCTACGAACCCTCACGGGGGTTTAGAAGGGCTCGCAGCCCCCAGAAGGCGCCAGGGCTGCGAGCTTCCGCGCCGAAGCAGAAGCTGAAGCTCACAAGTTAAATTCACAGCATGGGCTCCAACTCACCAGGCGGTCCCAAGACAGGAATTCTCACTGGGCTGTCAGAGTTCTTATTCACAAAAGGGAGAAAACGGCCATCCTTAAAGAGGAGGAAGAACAGTCATCAAGACTTTTGGTCATTTATTATATGCTAAATACTTTATAAACATGTCATAAAACCATGGCAGGCAGCTCGTGAGGAAGGTGCTACTATGTCCACATCATGGGTGTCAGTGCAGCCTAACTGCGAAGGGCACAGGTTTGTTTCCTCCTTGGTGCCCTGTGACAACACAAACCCATTCTCTCACTGTCCAGATACAGACGTGGGCAGGGCGAGCTCTCCCAGGATCTAGGAGGACCTTGCTGGCCTCTTCCGCTCCTGGTGACTCCAGGTGCTCCTTGCTTTGTGACTCAAAACCCCAATCTGTCTCCATCTCCATCTCAGCCGCCTTCTCTGTCTCTGTTTTCTTCTTGTCTGTCCATTAAAAGCGTATTTTTCACTGGACTTAAGATCTACACAATAACCTGGTACGGTCTTACCACCAGATTCTTAATTACATCTGTAGAGACTCTTTTGCCAATGAAGGCCACATTCACAGATTCCAGACATTAGAATATGGACTTATCATTTGTTTTGCTACATTGTTGTAGGAACTTTTTAATTTTTTTTTTTTTTTTGAGACAGGGTCTTTCTAGGTAGTTCAAACTAGGTTTGAATTCAACACACAGCCCAGGCTGGCCACAAACTCACAATGATTCTCCTGCCTCAGCCTTCTGAGCGCTGGGATTATAGGCATGCATCACTACACTTGGCTTGCACTTATCTTTTGGGGAACCACCATTCAACTCACCACAGGGTAACTGCGACTACCTACAGTTCCTCCCTCAATTCTGCTTTTCTATGTCAGGGATGATTCTTAAGCAAACAAATTTTCTTAGGTTGCTGTTTTTCTTTACTTTAATGATTTAAATATCATGAAATTATCTGTGAGAAGGTCTGTTACAAAGTTACTGAAAAAAGAAGCTTTAAATGTCAACTGCTAAAAAAATAATTACATTTATTTGGTCATGTACATCCTGTACCCCCCACCCTCCTCCCCTAAAGCAGTGTGTGATGGGTCGGGACAGCAAAGGTAAACGTGTCCAGACAGAAGTGAGGGTGGGCTGGAGAAGGCTGTTCCATCAACCACCGTCCACCCCACACTCCGGGAAAAAGGGCCGCAGGAACCAAGACAGTTCTGTTTTGCAGCGCTGGACTGAGCTCAAGGTCTTACGCACGCCGGGCAGGTACTCTATCCCTGAGTGGCCTTAGCCCCTACTGTTAGTGTGTTTTATTCGTTTGCTGATGTTTTCTTTCTCTAAGACAATAAACTCACGAGGGCACAAATTTTGCATTTTCCTCACCCTGGTACGTATTCCCAGTTTGTAGCACAGAAATTATGTGCAATAAATACTTGTTGAATGAATAAAGGAGGCAGTGTCACCAAGTCTGCAAGTCGATCGAGGGAGTACCAAGGTCACATCAGGGCTCAGAGAGGTGACTCACTCCCGAGTAACGTGCTGGCCACTCCATGGAATTGACCATGGAGATGTTCAATAAAATAGAATTTAAACACTGAATACATGAAGACCAATGAAGGAAAATCCTAAAGTTACCTAAACAAACCTGTAACTCAGCCTGAGTATATGCAGGAGCTGAGCTCACGGCTGTGCAGGGGTCCTGGTGCCAGGCACATGCCCACCAGAAGGTCCAGGCCTGGCCAGAGGAGGCCTCAGGCCCAGAATGAGGAGAACTAGACTGCGGACAGTGTACCATGCTGGGCCACAAACGCTGACCTGGTTTTTGAAACAGAATCTGAAAAATTTGCTAAGGAGGTGGAAGAAAGCTGGCCAAGTGCTTCTGACCATGGGTGGAAAATTTTACAAACAAACAAAAACACTAACCCAAAAAAAATTTGAATCCTAAATTTGAATCACAGCCTAGTTTAGGGTTCTAATCATATTATCAAGGTGGTATTGAAATCCACTGACTAGCCGGAAAGAGAGAAACCCATGCTATTCCAGCAGAGATAAAACCAAAGCCTCTGTTAGGGTACCAATGCAGGTGGGCAGGAAGGAGTCCTTTAAGAGTAAGCATAAAAGAAAGATGAATTCAGACATACGAAGGCTGACATGGAATTTACTTCTCAATATCCCTTTCAAAGAGCTATTCAGAGATGTCCTTCAGCAAGAAGGAAAGTAAACCGATGGAGGGGTGTGAGATACAAGGAAGAGTGTAAGGGGACATTATACAAGCCAACGCTGTCTATGGAGATTTCTGTAATGACAGTAATGACTAATTGTTTTAGGGGTTAGCAAATAAGGAAGAACTAAAATATTACTCAACACTCACGTGGAAGAAGGGAAAGAACAGTTCAAAGTCAAAGCGGTCTACAATCCCTAGCTGTGGAAGAGGTGAGAAGTAATGATTACCTACCAGGGTTTTATTAAGCTGTGTATACATGTTGCTTTTTTTAATGTAGGTAAATATAAACAAAAGAAATAAAATGAATAACTTCCACACAAGTACAATGAATAAAAGTACCTGCTGTGATATATTTTGTACCAATTTCACCGCACTGTCTCAATTGGCTGTTTTGTTGTATATTACTACCTCCAAGTTAATAAAAATTAAATAAAAATAAAACAATAGAACATGAGAAAACAAGGTAACAAAATACCTCCAGAAACTCCCAACTCCACCAAAGGTGATCCATGTGACATGGATGAGGAAAAACTCAAAAACAAAACAACAGAATTATATAAGGTGATTAAAAAGGAAATAACAACAACAAAACAGATCAGTAAGGTACTAAGCAAGATGAAACATGATATAACTAAACAGATAATGTACTTAAAAAGCAAAAGGAGGAAAAGAAAAAGCTCTAAAGGATATAACTGCATGTATGTTTAAGTGTGTGGGATTGATAACTATATTACCAAGTTTTTGTTGGATCGTTGAACAGAACTGTTTGCAGCCTCACTGTTTGTTCACTTTGTATGCCTTAATTTTATAACATGAACAACTATTTCTAAGAGGAGAATATGTAATTTATCAAGTAGTGATTTCTTAATGTCTTTTTTGAAATTCTGTATTATTTCTACCCTTTCTTCTGTTTTGCTTTTTTTCTCTTTAAATAAAATTTAAAAAAAAAAGTAAAGGAAGAAAAGCAAAGGGGGAACTGGGGAAAAACAAAGCGAGGAAAATTAAAAATACAAAATAAGTTTGAAATATAAAGCCAAATACAACAATAGTTACAGTGAATGCAAACAGACTATAAAAAGGCTTTTTTAAAAAAATAAATAAATAAAAACAGCATTCTAGAAAAGGTACACAAAAAGCATAGTGAAAGAGTGAAAATAAAGTTTAAAAACACACAAAAACACATACTAATGAAGCAAATACCAGAGGAAGAAGGGAATAGAGAAATGTTCAATAGGTTCAGTTCTAGTTTTGTAAGATGAAAAAGTTTTGGATCTATTTTACAAAAATGTAAATATTCTTCCACTGAGCCACATCTTTAGTGAAAAATGTAAATATTCTTAACACTACTGACCTGAATACTTAAAATTGATTTGGATAATAAATTTTATATGTTTTTACTACAATTTAAAAAGTTAAAACAAAAACTGGTAAAGCAACATAAGTATTAAGAAAAATACATACAATTTTTAAGAATATTAATAAGAACTGTCACCAAAGATACAGCTTGAAACAAATATGAACCTAACAGTGAAGCCTTAAAATATTCAAAGCCAAAACTGGCTTAAGCATTACAATAGATGAACAGGTTCAGAACTTCAGTGGAAGATTTTTGTACACTTGCGTCAAAGTTGATAGTACAACAAATAAAAACAAGAACAACCAGGTGTGGTGGCACGTCCCTGTAGTCCCAGAACTAATGGAGGCGGAGGCAGGAGAATTACAAGTTTGAGCCCATTCTGGGTAATTTCGCAAGACCTTGTCTTGAAATAAAAAATAAGAGGGCTGGGGATACAGCTCAGCGGTAGAGCGCCCTAGGTTCAATCTCCAGTACTGAAAATGAGCGTGTAAAAAAAGCACAAATATTCACAAAGGAAACATCTGAATGATCTATATGTGAAATGCAGCTCAACTTAGTCATCAAAAAATTGCAAATAGAAACTGAAATTTAGTACCTTTACACACCCACCAAAATAGCTACAATGGATATGACAGACAACACCCAGGGTTAGCAATGACGAAGAATAAATAGAACTCCCATCCACCGCTGGTAAGAGTATCAACTGTTCCAAGTGCTGTGAAGACCTGGCAATATCTATTAGCTGAACATTCACACACCCTAGATCCACCTCTTCTCCCCCTAGGAGGATTCCCGGCAGAAATGCACAGACAAGTTTATCAAAAGATATGCACAGAAATTCACTGCTCCTTCCCATGTGAGAAAGATCTATCTCCCTCCTTCCTATCACCTATATTTTATTTTGCACTTTATATAGCATTCATATAAGAGAAACCATGCAATTGTTAAACATATATGTCAACTCATTTCACTTAACGTGATGGCCTCAAAGTTCATCCATTTTCCTATAAATGACTAAGTTTACCTTTCTTTATGGCAGAGCAGTACTCACTTGTGTGTAAATGCCATATTTTCTTTACTCATTTATCTGAATGGACGTATGAAGCGGAAGGGAGAGGAGAGCGGATGAAAAAAGGAATTAAGATGTGTTATGTACAGGTACCAACTCCACATGAGGAATGTAAACATTATTACTGCATGTACTAATAAACAAATAAACGACAACTCACTGCAATACTTTTGAAAAGTTACAGAAGGAAATAACCCACAAGTCCACCAAAAGAATCGATCAAGTGTGGTATTATACAATCTATTCATGTATCAACAAAATAGTACAAGGAAATGAGAGTGGGCCTATCACTATATCCAATGATGTAGGTACTTATTTCACAAATATTAAGTACAAAGAATAAAAGTAAAAGACTCCATACTATAAGATTCATTTATAATGTTTAAAAAATAGGCCAAACTACTTTGGGTGGCCAAGAAGTCAAAAGTCTGTTTACCCTGAAGAACACAGTGATTAGAAAGAGTTTTGGTGTGCAAATTGTGTTAGTTACTTTCCTCGTCACTGAGACAAAATGCCCTACACCCACAAGTTAAGGGAGAAAAGGTTTTTTCCAGTTCATAGTTTGTAGAGGTTTTAGTCCGTAGTTGGCTGGCTCCAAGGCAGGATGTGACGGCACAGGGGCACCGCAGAGAAACAGCCATAGCAGAGCAGGCGGGAGGCAGCAGGAATGCACAGCCTCCCTTTCCCTTTTATCCCACCCAGGCTACAAGCCTTTTGGGTGGTGCCATGACCTCATGGCGGACCTTCCCATTATCCACCACCAGAACTACGCTGAGCGAATGAGTGGGTTAATTTAGTACCACACACCCAAGATCCCGCCAGCTCTGAAAAGCCCCACCTATGAGCGAACGAAGCTTTGGGAAGACATCTAGAAATCAACCGTAACACTGCTATAACTCTGCTTCTTGATCTGTGTTACTGACTTTGTTCATCTCTGTAAACCGTATCTAGCCACACATTTAGGACTTGTACGTTTACCTGTGTGTTACACTTCATTAGAAAGTTTAAAGAATCTTAAGAGGCCTATCAGCCAAATGCAATATATAGACCCAGTTTGAGTCTTGATTCAAACTAAGCACTTGTAAAAAATCTTTTATGACTGAGGAAATTTGAACAGCCTGAATATTTGACATTAAGTAAAGAAGTTTTTTTTTTAAACGTTGAAGATTTTCTATGGTACACATATGTACAGATGCAAATATAAATCACTACCAGTAATGGAAATCGTGTGTAGGAATCTGAAAGGGGCTAACATGAAGTAAAATTGGTCACAAGCTAGTTATTGAAGCTGGGTGATGAATGTGTGGATGTTCACTATGATATTTTATCTTAGCATATATTTGAATCTTCCATAGCAAAAAGATGTTATGGTTTATATTATGTCCCACTAATATATTTGTATGCTTGTAGGTATGGCTTTTTGGAAGGTGACCAGATCATGGGTGTGTGATACACTTAACTGGTCCACTGATGAGTTTATAGCTGGGTATGATGTTGGAGGCAAAGCAGGGTGGGAAGGGTTGGCTGGCCAGGACATACATACAGCCCTCCTTCTCCCTTGATCAGTCTCTGCTTCCTGCCTGTCGTCCCATGAACTGTTTCCCGGCTGCCGTGCCCCTCTCTCATGCCCCTCTGCCTTGGAATGGCCAATTATGAGCTGAGACTTCTACAAACTGTGAGGAAAAATAAACCTCTCTTCCTTAAACTTGTGGGTGTTGGGTATTTTGTCCCAGCAACAAGAAAGTAACTAAGACAAAAGATATATCTGTATATGTATATAAGTATGTATAAATATAACAAAGGATTTGTAAGATTTTTATAGCTAAAATTATAAAATTTTATTCAAAGACATTTTACTGGACAGAGCAATAGAGGAAAAGCCCCGAATAGAGGAAAAACCCATGTGCCTAGATGGGATGATCTCAATTTTCCTTAATCTATAAATTTAATGGGATTCTAACCAAAATCTGAAGACTTTTTTTGTGTGTGTGGAACATGAAAACAAATCCTAAATTCACATGAAAAAAGTAAAAACCCAAGAATAGCCAGAACAATTTTGAGAACTAGGATGGCAACTTGCCTTTCTTGTTACCAACTGCCACAAGCTACATTATGAAACCAAGGTAATTAAAGCAGTGTGATGATGGCTCAAAGACACATGGACCAGTGACATCAAATCCAGAACCCAGAAACAGACCCGTGCATTTGTGAGAACATCATGTGGGAAGGAAGCGACTGTGTGATTCACTGGGTAGAGGGCTGCACACACGGAGGTGGGATGAGTGATTACCCAACCGGAAAATAATAAAATCCGACCTCTACTCTGTATCATATTCAGAAGCCAATTTTAAATGGAAGTGATTTATGATGAAATAGCATATGTTTAAATACACAAATGTTCAGGCTGACTACACTAGAATACATAATGAAGTACAGTAGTCAGATGCTCGCACCTAAACTTAGAATCACCACAAATGCAAGCGCTATGCACGCAGTCTATGCAGGTGTGTTGTACTGGCAGCTCAAATACCACGAGCTGTGCTGCCTTCAGTTATGTGATTTTTCTAGAGTGAGGAACAACTCCTGTTAAAGTTCCAAACCACAAATTAGTATAATTCTCCCTTGATTTACATTAAAGTTACATTCCTGGAAATTTTACTATGTTAAACTGTGCCAAAAAATACATTATGTTAATACAAAAAAATAGAGTTAAGTTCTAGGTCCAGATAATTATAAAGGAGTATCCTGTGGGATACTCAAAAGCCATGCAGGATACAGAGTAATTCTTCACTTGCGACTGTTCCATCCATTACAGAATACCCGCGTCCCCAGGCCTGCTCCGCAAACCCCATGACCCCTCTCCAATCAGTCATAACTAAATATGCCTTGCAAATTCCAAATGCCCACCAGGGCTGGTACTACCACCTAGGGGAACTACTGTCTGAGAAAAACTATTGTACATAAAGATACATATGCAACGATTGCCATGATAGCTCTGTTGATAAAGACAAGGGGGGGGAAGCTAAATGAAATGTTCATCAGCAAGGGAACAGATACAACATATACTGATGAGAAACATTTAAAATAAGTAAACTTATCTTTAATTATGACATGAACGTATCTCAGAGTGTTAGTGTTGAAAGTGCAAAAGCTAATATACCATTAGCTGTGTTTTACAATTAACTGAAAATCTAAATTACATACATTGCCTGTGATTTATAGACATATAGCAAAAGTAGGAAACACTGGAAATGAAAGATGTGTGATTTCAGGGGCGTCTTCCTGTGGGGATGGATGGAAGTGGGAAAGAGAACAGAGGGACCTGAGCTAAGTTCATGATCTTTTTTCTGAAACGAAAAACTTTAGTGGATGTGCCAGAAAGCTAATATGGATTAGTCTGACTGGCAAAGCATAGCTATTTATTACATTACCCAATGTAATATTCTCTAGTTTTTAGATATTTGAGATAATTCTTAAATTTTTAAAAAGATGAATAGTAAAGGTGCCCATGAATTGGGATCAGAACTCAGGGATGAGTGACCACTGCAATTCTCCAGATGTCAGATGATAAGAATCTGAGCTCATCTTACCTGTGGAAACGGGAAGGGGTCAAGAGACAAGGTGTTAGAAATGACTCAGGTTTGGGGCCAGGTATAGTGGCATGTGTCTATAATCCCAGCACTCAGGAGGCTGAGGCAAAAGGATTGCCGCAAGGTCAAGGGTAGCCTGGGCTACACAGGAGTTCAAGGCCAGGCTGAAGTAGTAGTGAGATCCTGTCTTAAAATAAAATAAATGACTCAAGTTTCTAGTTTGCTTAACTGAGCTGATAGTACTGTCGTTAACACAATAACTACGCCAGAAATGGTAGCACATTCCTGTAATCCCAGCAACGAGGAGACTGAGATACAAGGATCTCTGTAGTGCCAGCCTGGTCTGCACAGTGGGACCTCATGTCTCAAACACATACACACACGTGTGTGCGCAAAAACTGGTGCTCTTTTGAATGTTATACAATAACCTGCAGGGCCTGGATCAACTCTCACACTTAGAATACAAGATAAACAGTAGTTAAAGCTCGGTCAAGTGGTAAAGCTGAGACACTGGGTTCCATACACGGTATGGCTTTAATTCGATACATAGCTCCAGGCTCTTCTAAAGCTAATGCAGATCACTTGATAACCAAACCAAGCATTTTCTTACTAAGGATAGAAATCGAGGCCTGGATGTACTGTAGAATGCTGTTCTAGAGAAGCAAACACCTGGTCACTCTATTTTGTTAATTCAAAGTGAGGATAATAGTTATAGCTCCTTATTAGAATAGTGATATTATTTAGAGTCAGACTGGATAAAAAGCAAAGTGTTCTTACTACTGAATACTTAGTACTTCTTTGAGTCTTCTTTGAAAATTGATAGTTTAGCAAACCTGATTTCAAAAGTAAGTCCATTTACTTAATATTCACGGCAATAAAAGCAAGTAAACTAGAGTAGGAATACATACATACATATTATATATATATATTATACACACACACACACACTCACACACCACCATATCTGGTGGTGTATGCTTGTAATCCCAGCACTCTTGACGGCTGAGGCAGGAGGTTCATGGGACTTCCAGGCCAGCATCGGCTGCATAGTGAGCTCAAGGCCCACCTGAAATGCATAGCAAAACCCTGTCTCAAAAAACAAACAAACAGCTCCCAACACTGTCTCTTCCAATTTGAATACCTTGTTTGGTAGCTGACAAGAACGACTATAGGGCAATCTTTTTCCCCCTGCACTCCACGCCATAAGGCCTCTCTTTGGAAAGTTTCTTCAGACCCCTTTGGACGTGTGCGTAGTGTGTTCCTTATTTACCTAAAGCTGGTTCTCACGCCCTTTCATTCAGCTCTCTGGGAAAACTGAGAGAGGCTTACAGGTAACTACTGGTTGAAGTAAGTGCCCACCACCAGGGTCAGGGTCTTGAGCGCACCAATCGCCATGATAAGATGACTTAGGGGCCAAGACAAATGGAGATGCCATGGAGGGTAGTGTGGCTAGGTGCCCTTGCTCCTGGGTGACACCTCACCCACCCCCAGTCCTCAGTGGGGCTCAAGTCCTTGAGGGCAGCAGAAAATGGATTACTGAAGTGAGTGGTCCTTCTGGAGTAAACCCTTTCCATTTTCTTTGTAACTGGTCCTAAGGCTTAAAGCACGACTAGAGTGACTTTCACACTTTAATTTTTCTACTATAAATACTTCACTATCATTTGAATTTTAAAATATTAAGAAAACGCTTACTTCTGTTAATAAAATAACATGCACGGGGGTGAGGGTGGGGGGGGGTGTTAAATGCCAAGCTACCAAAGCCACCGATGTAACACTAGCTGTCAACACGCAGATAAAAGGGGGCGCCCTGGCTCCTGACCCTGACTTTGCCCGCCTCTTCCTGGCCAGGGCTCCGATCTGAAGTGCCCAGGGGTGTGGAGGACCCCGCTGATCTCTGCCCACCGAAGGGAAACGCTGCCCCCATGCCTTAGCCGTAGAATGCTCGCCCGTCACCCCCGGGATTAAGACCGATTAAGGTTTCACACAAAAGGTATCGCAATCGGGCACTGGTCTTTGACTTTCTTAAGAGCACGGAACAAAATGGTCCTTGTCTGTGCCAAATTAAGTATTTTCTAGTCGCCAGGCCTTGGGTCCAGACCCATGGTGAGTGTGGTCTGCTTGATCCGTGCACCGCCTGACCGCTTCTTCAGCACCAGCAGCCTGAGCCCCACCAGCTCTCCTTCCTTCTCCCGTCACAGCCGCCCCGCTTTCCTCCTTCTTGCTCCCGTCACCAGTGCCCCAGCACCCCGAGGCCTGCACTTACACCTCTGGGTCCATTCTCTTTGAGTCGCCCGAGCTTTGGTCTACTTAGAGCGAATCACAAGTGGGCTTTCATTCAGGTGAGTTTGGATTGGCTAATCAGCGCCGCTTTTTCAACGCTCAGCTCTCCCCTCATTAATTTACGTTTGCCGCGGCTCCCGGCAACGCCGAGTGTGGAGGGTGGGCACATCGTCTTCGTTATGCCTTACGATTGGTCGGTGCTGGTGGGCCGGGGACTGGCCTCCTTTGCGATTGGGTAGTGGAGCCTACCCACACCCCTTTCACTGTCAATCATACCATCCTCCTTAACCCACTGAACCCTGGGTCAGTGTAGCCTGAGGGCGGTTGTTTGGGGCGAGGCAAGCTTCTCCTAGCGTTTCTCCGTCACCCTGGAGATTGCTTAGCAGTACGAAGCCTACGATGCCGCGGCAGGGCCAGGCAGCCGCTATCTTAAAGTCCTGCACAGTCTTCAAGACATGAGTACCTGTGCAGTGGCCTGATAAACATCTCAGTTCCCACACCAGTAGCTCAGTGGGGGCGGAAGTCGGACCAGGCCCACTCTCAAAAGGATCCCCAACAACCCTGTGGGACGAAACAGCCCAAGACATCAACTCTAATAACCTCACCTTTCGTTTAATCTTACCTGGCCTCATTTTATTTGCTGTTATTCTTCCCTTAACCTTCAAAGTAGACCGGAGCAAGAATCATTCTACCCAACGTAGCTTTACGAATGAAATGGAAGGAGAGGGTTGATTCTCATTGGTTGCAGGCATCGAGTTACTCTACTCCCGAGTCTTCATTTGTAGACCCACAAACTAACCCACGATTTCTTCTGTGTTTAAAAGTTTAATCTTGAGGCCCAATGAGGAGCTGTGTGATTAAGAAAGCCAGTATCTTGATTAATTCGTTTCATTGGAATTGAGTGTTAACTGTAGCTGTGTGTGTTGAGATTGTAAGGACACACGAGAAATACGAGGTGACTCCTGTCTTAATGAGCTTTGTGTGGTTTTGTAATAGTAGGTCAACAGCACGGGATGCAATTAGGAAAAGATCTTTAAAGCAAGACCTAACAGTGGGCCCACATTAATTTATTGCTCCAAAAGATAATAAGACTTTACGCCTGAGAACATCGTGTAGTTTTTAGATCACTTTTTCACTGCTTCGGGAACATTTTATTTTGGCTGGAGTCAGCACGGATGTCTCCGGTAGAGCAGGAATAATGCTGGATTGTAGCACATGGATAGGAATGGGAAGGGTAGGACAGAGAGGGAAGGGAATCCAGGGCGAGGAAATTGTTTGAACAAAGACTGAGATGAACATGAGCAATGGCATGTGCAGAATAGTATGGAGACAAGTAGTGAAAAATAATGTGTTGCCCGACTGCTGAGAATCAATTCTCAACTCTTAATGTTTTGGGAGAAAGTGGTCAAAAGTCTGAGAAAGTTAATCACTGTACACTTCTAATAATCAAATTGGTTTAGTTTCTTCATAAATTAAAAATGAGCATGAGTGGAGATGCACGCCCTGTCATGTGTCTTAAGTTTTCTGTCCCATGAGTAGGGATTCTTCTTCCAAGCTCTCCACCTTAGTTTTCTGGCACATATGAAGGAATAATGTGCTGTCACTGCTGGGCTGTGTCTTTGGGGACCTCTTACTCGCAGTTGTGTGCGCACTGCGGAGGAAACTGTTTACCTGGCCTCGACCTTTCTGCCTTGGAAAGTTGTCTTCTATGCGGCAAATTTTATACAGTACTTTTTAAAATTTTTTTTATTTTATTTTAAAAGGGAGTAAAATTAAACACAACAAAACAGAACAGAATGGGACATAAGAAAGCATAAATTTCAAAGCTAGACAACCAGAGATCTTCACTATCTGTCATATTGTCTCTTGTTTTCTTCCAAATGGTTGTCCTTATCTTTGCATATGGGGAGCTCATACTAAATAACATAGCCAATCTTTTCA